>JAQSUU010000426.1:3575000-3937387 GCA_038087645.1 Saccharum hybrid cultivar R570
TCTAACTGAAAGGATCAAGATGTCCAAGAGGGGGTGAATTGGGCTTTTCTAAAAATTAATTGCAAGAATTAAATCTTACAAGCCAAACTTCACCCCTAGTGTCTACTAGTGTTCCTTGTTATTCTACCAATAAAAGTTTTGCACCCTAAGTTCCAATCCTAGACTAGCATGGTAATTCTAGGAAAGTAAACAAGAAATAAAAGTAATGTACGAAAGTAAATGCTTAAAAGTAAGGGTAAGGAACACGGCGATGTTTTGCCGATGTATCGGAGAGTCACCACTCCCCACTAGTCCTCGTTGGAGCACCCGCGCAAGGGTGTAGCTCCCCCTTGATCCGCGCAAGGATCAAGTGCTCTCTACGGGTTGATTCTTTGACACTCCGTCGCGGCGAATCACCCAAAACCGCTCATAACTTGAGTTGGGTCACCCACAATCTCGTCGGATGATCACCAAACTCCCAATCACCACCAAACCGTCTAGGTGATGGCGATCACCAAGAGTAACAAGCTAGAACTCTCACTTGACCACAACAAGCCTAATGAGAAGATGGATGCACACTTGCTACACTCTTGTCACTAGTGAGGAATCTCAAACTTTGATTCTCAAATCACTATCCTCACTAGGGCTCTTGCACTCCCTTGCACTCCAAAGGTGTTTCTCAGCTGAACAAATAAGCAAGAGACCTCTAAAAGAGGTGGAGGGGATGTATTTATAAACCCCTCAGACAAATCCAACCGTTACCTACCGAATCAGTAAAACGCGCACTGACCGGACGCGCCGGTCGACATGACCGGACGCACCGATCAAGCGTCCGGTCGACATGACCGGACGCGCCGATCAAGTGTAACGGTCGGAAACCGAAGGTTTGCGCTGAGTGACCGGACGCGCCGGTCTGAGATGACCGGACGCGCCGATCAGAGATGACCGGACGCGCCGATCAGGGATGACCGAACGCGTCCGATCATGCAAGAACCTTACTGGAAACTGATCTGACGCTCGACCGCGTCCGATCATAGATGACCGGACGTGTCAGGTCAGCTTGGGACCTTACTGAAACATGACCGGACGCGCCGATCAGTTCATAGTCGTGTCCGATTACACTGTTTACCCTCTGGAACACGTGTCAGACTGACCACCGCGTCCGGTCCTCTCAAGGACCGCGTCCGATCAGTCAGTTAACAACGCAGTGACATGTTAGAACTGACCGGACGCGTCCGGTCATGACCAGGACCGCGTCCGGTCAAGGGTAAACTGCTCAAACGTCTTCTAAACGCGACGCAACTTGAACCAAGTTACTTCCAACTGAACTCTGAGCTTTTCTAGAGCTACCTAGTGCTAAGTTTGACAAGTGTGCACCACACCTAAACAAAAGACTCACCTAGGTCAAGCTACTCGCTCATGCCCCCCTTTATAGTACGGTCAAAGGAAGAAACAAAGATCCTAACGACTATTCCAGATGTAACTCAACACCTTGACATCCGGAACTAACCGTCCTTAATCTCGATCGTTAATCCTTTGAAAACCGAAATGATTTCCATCAAGAGACATGAATACCACAGTGCCCAAAGCAGTTATCATCTCCATGACCTAACTTACCAACGTTTCTGCAAAACACATGTTAGTCATGGTAATAATGCGTTGTCATCAATTGCCGAAACCAGCACCGGGGCCTAGATGCTTTCAATCTCCCCTTTTTGATGATTGATGACAACACTTTAGATTCAGAAGATATAAGTTGAGGTTTTTTATCATGCTTGGTTCACATAAGCATAAAGCTGTAAGCACAAGGGGTTAGTCATTGCTTATGTGTTCCAAGCCAACTAAGTGTACTCATAAGATAAAACATGAAGAGTTAGTACACATAAAACAAAGCTCATATGAAATCGGAGTAAGGCACGGAAGCACAACCTTATGAGCTAAACACCATTAAGTGACATGATAATTAAGACACAGTCTCACAAACTCATAGTCACACAATGCAGGGCGAGAAAAATAAACATGATGCATGAAAGTAGCACACATAAGAATGAAACCCTCTATCAACTCTCCCCCACTCCTCCTGAATCTATGCTCTCTCCCCTTTGGCATCAAACGCCAAAAAGAAAAAACACTAAGGATCTGACGGGGGAACTGAAGCTGTCGTGTCGGGTGCCGAGGAGCGTGGAGTGATCACAAACTGCGAAGTGTCCTCCTCAGACTCTAAACTGTCAGGCTGACCCTCTATCGATAGACGTGGCAGTGAAGTAGTCTGGGTCTGGAGAGTAGGTGCAGCAACTGAAGGTGTAGTAGCAACTATAGGAGCAGTCACTGTCGCCTGAGCCTGAAATACACCAAGAGTAGGAGGATCTGTCGAAGCAACTGAAGATGACAGAGTGTCTATAGTGGCGGCCCCTGTCACTGGAAGTGCAGCAGTCTCTGAAGCTGACATCTCTGAGGTAGTCACAAAAGTAGAGTACGACGGTGTTGGCTGTCCAGTCAGCTCATTGTATGTGGCACTGAAATTAGGGAATGCAGTGCCTGAGAGGAGGTGAGGTCCCGGCTAAGCTGGTGGAGTGAACCCTATCTGGATAGGAGTGTAGCTCGGAGACTGGAATGTCTGTGGTACCTGCTGTTGGGGGAGGTGTACTGAAAACTCAGCTGCCCCTGACTCTGAGGTCCACTGGACTGTAAAGCTAGAGTTAGGACAGACGGTGGTGGAGGTACCCCAACAGTGACAAGGTGGCGCAAAAGCTCTAGGTACTGCTGCTGAGTGGCTGCCTGCTGCCTCTGCATCTCGAACTGCTGTCTCTGGAACTCTAGCTGCTGCCTCTGGAGCTCGTCCTGACGAGCCTGAATCTGAGCGAACGCGACAGCTGTGTCCTGAGCCTGTCTCTGCATCTGGACCTCCTGTCTCTCCTGGGCCTGGGTCAACCTCTCAAGAATAGCCACCATGGCTAGATCTGAGCGAGAGGCTAAGCCAGAGCCACCGGCCTCATTGTCGTGAGGCCGAGGAGAGCGGTACCGGGGGATGGGCTGATAATCCTCATCTGTGCTGTCAGTAGCAACATCCTCGGCTTGATCAGCTGGCTGAGCATCTAGATCTGCTAACTCTGCCTCACTAAGACCCTCAACGGTCTCGTCCTGCTCAGCAGCTGTCTCCGGTACCTCTGGCCTCTGATGCTGTCCTGGGCCAGGTGCCTGCTCTCTGGTAACTGACGCCCACAGTTGTTGGATGTCATACTCTAGAAAGGCTGTGGTGGTATCAGAAATTTCTGCTCTAATCTCTGCAGGCAACTCACAGGTAGATCTGATGATGAAGCATATACAGTGAGCGTACGGTAGCTTCATGTGACCCTTAAATCCCTCTGCCAAGGTGTCCTCCATCTCACAAAGCATCAGATCCCAAAGTTCAAACGGGGTCTGTGAGATGAGGTGATGTACTACCCACAGCTACATGCGAGTCAAGCCCTCTCTATATCCAAGCCTCGGAAGTAGTGTCCTCCTCACTATAGCATCAAGGACCCTGACTATGGGTGTCAGGCTGGCAGGTGTACGTCGAGACCCCTCGCCAAAAGGCTCACAGAAACAGGGTCGAATCATGTCTATAGGGGGGCACTATCCCGCCGTGAGGGCGTCTCGAAGGAGCAGTCTATCCGAAACACAGCTGATGAATCTTTGTCTCTAAAGCAGGGAGTCTGAGAATCTTCCGTACCCTGGTGTTGTAGAGTCTATGGTCACGACCTCTGAAAGCAAAGTATATGAACTGATGTGCTGGGTCAATCCACAGTGAGGAGTAAAACTCTCTGACCCAGGTCCCGCAGTATGCTCTAGTCCGTCCAAGAAGATCTGATAGTCCAGGTAGAAAGGACAGATGCGGACGAAGCTGCTCACCAACCACCTCAACTAAGGCCTCCAGTCGATAGACTCTCTGAGGTTTGAAAGTAATCCCGCTGTCGACATAGGCCCTGTAGAAGTCCTCATGCAGAGGAGTGTAGAAACCCTCTGATGCCCGGGGATCCCACTGAGGTGGGAACCATCGAGTGACCTCAACGAACCTGAGGGCCTGGACCTGTCTGGCTGTAGCACCCCTGAGGTCAAGGTGCTCAACTGGGGGGTGACCTCAAGCCCTGGGAGGTGGACGACCTCCATGACACTGACCCTCTGGCCTGGGAGTCATCTGAGCTCGCGTACGTCCTGAACGATGACGCTGTGGAGTCTGAACTATCTGCTCCTCAGTCTCCTCTGGATCCTTTGTAGGCTGCTCTGTAGGGGCATCTACAGTCTCCTCTGTGGCCTCTGTACCGAGTTATCGACCTTCAAGGTGAAAGCAACCCTCGCCAATACGAATACCACTACTCCTGCCACCTCTCTCTGCTGCCTCTGCTGCATCTGCAACTGCCTGAGCTATCTCTGCCTCTGTAAGTGTTCTCTTCCTCTTCTTGACAGCAATCTTTACTCGCTTGCCGTGAGATACCTCTATCCTCCTAGGGGGACTGTCATCCCCGTCACTAGGTGCACCACCAGCGTTCTTGCAGCGAACCATACTGACAAACTGTTGTACTGAGAAACACTGGAAAGTAACAGATGATGAACTGACTCTCGTGAGGCATGGCCTCAATCCGTATCCGCAGGCTTGGCCTCGGATTCACAACTGATCACCTGATACTCACAGCACCGATAGGACAAACTAAAATAGTAGAATAGATGGATCTACTATAAGCAACATATATTATCTAAAAAATGAGTAAGATCCTAATAAGAGCAAGCATGTAAGGTAAGATATGAAAGGACCGTGATAGCTACCTCGAAAGAGCGAAGATCCGATGAGCGGAAGACGATCTTGACGCGCTAGGGTTACCCAGAGACGGCGATCGAAACCCTGGAGTACCGAGAAATCGACGATTGAATTAGTAATTCACCAGAAAATCAACGGTAAACCCCAATCCAAGGTAAAGACATCACCTTCCGGAGACGGAGACGATTGCGGAGACGGAGACGATCGCGGAGACAAAAACTCGTGAAAAGCCTCGGCGAACGGATTCGGGTGGCTAGGGTTAGGGTTGCTCGGTCAGTGGGCGCGGGTCCCGAAGAGGTTGCGTGCGAGCGGTAGGAAGCGGGCACGAGACGGTGGTGGCTTGGGCGCGAAGCTGCTCTGGTGGCTCTGGCGACTCTGGTGGCGCGATGGACGGCGGCACAGGGCGGCTGTGGAGGCGCGGCGGCGCTGGGCTGCGAGCAGCGGGCGCACGGGCACGGAGGCACGACGCGGGTGTGGATGGGAGCACGCAGCGGCTCGGCGAGGAAGGCGTGGTCACGGTGACTCGGCGACACGGCGGCGCTTGAGATTTCGTCGAGTACGGGCGACGGCGGATGAAAAGTGAAACGCGATATCCAAACGAACGGTTAAAAGGGTGAGATCCGCTTTTTACGTGATGACCGGACGCGGTGGTCGAATGACCGGACGCGGTGGAGGCAGCGTCCGGTCACATTCCAGTAAGCTCCTAGAATGACCGGACGCGTCCGATTATGCACGATCGGACGCTGACAGAGTCCGGTCGTGTTTATCCCAGAAAATTAAAACGGATGACCGTACGCGGTGGTGGTTACGGAGACCGGACACGGTGGTCGGTAGAGGCGCGTCCGATGCAGCGTTCGGTCACAGATCTTGAGAAAACTGCCGGGAATGATCGGACGCGCTGGTGGACGCCGGGACCGGACGCGGTGGTGAAGCAGAACCGCGTCCGATGCAGCGTCCGGTCTAGCGTTCGGTCGTTGAAAACGCCCTTTTTCAAACCGATTTTTGACGCGACTTCTCCCAATCAAGTTCCAATTCAAAGAGACTCAAATAAACACCAATTGGAACCTGATATGAGTGACCTCACTCAAACCCTCAAAATTTTCAAAATATTTTGCCTTAGGCTAGTATTATTTTTAAGAAAATATTCAATAAACACCCGAGGAGCAATGTATGGCCATGCAATAGAGTTTATGAACCCTTGGGAGCTTCAAATGCTCTCTCTATTCATGGACGAACACAGAGGTTACTCAAAGCTAAACCGAAAAGAAACGACAAAGCAACAACCATGCATATGCAATGCAAAACAAGGAAGGAAGGCTAGGTTGCTTGCCAAGTTTGATCCACGGTTAGGCTTCTTCACTCCTCCAAGGGAGGGTTATCGTAATCGTGTTAGACAAGTTCTAGATGCATTGTGGGAAATTAAACATAACATAATGTACAATGCAATGCAAGGGACAACACAATCTCATCTTTTAAAGTTACTAGAATCAAGCATATTTAGTTCACTTCTCAACCTACAAAAAGTAGCCTCATCTAAAGGTTTAGTGAAGATATCCGCTAATTGATTTTCACTTCTTACACCTTCTAGTGATATATCATTTTTAGCAACATGATCTCTTAGAAAGTGGTGGCGGATATCAATGTGCTTGGTGCGAGAGTGTTGTACCGGATTATTAGCAATTTTAACGGCACTTTCATTGTCACATAAAAGCGGCACCTTTTCAAGAACAACTCCATAGTCTAGGAGGGTTTGTTTCATGTATAAGATTTGTGCACAACAAGCCCCCGCGGCAATGTATTCTGCCTCGGCGGTGGACAAAGCCACACTATTTTGCTTCTTAGATGACTAAGAAACTAAGGACCTCCCAAGAAAATGGCATCCTCTGGATGTGCTTTTTCTATCAATTTTGCAACCGGCATAATCCGAATCGGAATAACCAACTAGTTGGAATCTAGCTCCTTTGGGGTACCAAAGACCGATGCTTGGGATGTACTTAAGATATCTTAGGATTCTTTTTACGGCACTTAGGTGAGGTTCTTTAGGGCACGCTTGAAAGTGAGCACACATGCACACACTAAATATGATATCAGGCCTAGATGCGGTAAGGTACAACAAGCTACCAATCATAGAATGGTAAAGAGTTTGATCGATTGGTTTACCTCCCTCATCTAGGTCGAGATGTCCATTAGTTGGCATTGGGGTCTTGATTGGCTTGCATTCTTTCATCTTAAATCTTTTGAGAAGATCCTTGGTATACTTTTCTTGAGAGATAAAAATTTCTTCTCTCATTTGCTTGACTTGAAAACCAAGGAAGAATGTTAGCTCACCAATCATCGACATCTCGAACTCTTTTGACATCAATTCACCAAATTCTTTGCAATAATCTTCATTTGTTGACCCGAAGATAATATCATCAACATAGACTTGACAAATGAAGATCTCTCCATTAAGCTTCTTGGTGAATAGTGTGGTGTCAACCTTCCCAATAGTGAAGCCCTTCTCAATGAGGAAATCCCGGAGGCGCTCATACCACGCTCTAGGGGCTTGCTTGAGCCCATATAGCGTCTTGGACAACCTATAAACATGATTAGGATATCTAGGGTCTTCAAACCCGGGAGGTTGTTCAACATATACTAGTTCACTTATGAAGCCATTTAAAAATGCACTTTTCACATCCATTTGATATAATTTCATTTCATGATGTGATGCATATGCAAGAAGGATACGAATGGCTTCAAGTCTTGCAACGGGTGCAAAAGTCTCTCCAAAATCAAGACCTTCAACTTGAGAGAACCCTTTTGCTACTAGTCTCGCCTTGTTTCTTACTACTACGCCTTGATCATCTTACTTGTTGCGGAACACCCACTTGGTTCCAATGACTCTTGCGCCTTTTGAATGCTCTTCAAGTGTCCAAACTTGATTGCGGGCGAAGTTGTTCAATTCTTCATGCATGGCATTCACCCAATCCAGATCTTGAAGAGCTTCTTCTACATTCTTAGGTTCAAGACAAGAGACAAAAGAGTGATATTCAACAAAAGAAGTAAACTTTTGAGATCGAGTCATTACACCCTTTGTAGGACTCCCTATGATGAGATCTTATGGATGTGCTTGAAGTAGGGGTGAGTTTCTTCGATCAACCATTTGAGGAGTAGGATGGGGAGCATCAACATCTTGAGCTGGTGCCTCGACTTGTTGATGAGAGACATGAGTATCTTCATTTTCAACTCTCTCATTCTTGTCATCATCTTGAGGCACATATGACGAAGATGATGGATTGACAATTTATACATCGTCTTCATCATCTTTAGGCTTGATGTCTCCCACCGGCATGTTCTTCATGGCCTCTCTCAATGGTTCATCACCTATATCATCATAATTCTCAATTTCTCCTTGGGAGCCGTTAGATTCATCAAATTCCACATCATATGTTTCTTCAACCAAACCGGTGGCATGGTTAAATACTCTATATGCTTTGGACTTTGATGAGTAACCAACAAGAAAACCAATATCACAACGTCTTTAGAACTTCTCTAGGTATTGACGTTTCTTGTAGATGTAGCATTTGCAACCAAACACCCGGAAGAATGAGACGTCCGGCTTCTTCCTATTTAGCAATTCATAGGGGGTCTTGCCAAGGAACTTTTGTAGGAAGAGGCGATTTGAAGCATAGCATGCGGTGTTGATTGCCTCGGCCCATAATTTCTCTGGTGTGTTGTACTCATCTAGCATTGTTCTTGCAAGGGTGATCAAGGTCCGGTTCTTTCTCTCAACTACACCATTTTGTTGAGGAGTGTAGGTTGATGAAACTTCATGCTTGATTCCAATTTCATCACAATAAGCTTCAACGTTGGTGTTGTCAAACTCTTTGCCATTGTCACTTCTAATTTTCTTTATCTTGACTTCAAATTTATTTTGAGCTCTCTTTGCAAACTTCTTAAAGCAATTTGCCACTTCAGATTTGTCATGAAGAAAGAAAGTCAAAGTGTATCTTGAGTAAGGCTGGACGAAAAACTCGAAGCTCGTTAGCTCACTCGGCTCGTGGCTGGCTCGGCTCAGCTCGGCTCGTTATGATAACGAGCCGAGCCGAGCCAGAATTTTAGCTCGTTAGCTATAACGAGCCAACTCGAGCTGGCTCGTGAGCCGCTCGCGAGCCAAACGAGTCGTAGTTTTAGAGAAAAAGTCATCATAACTTATATTAGTTTTGTATTACTTCATGTTTTACACTTCATAAATAGATGATATGTTAGCTCATATGAATCTTTTGTTCAATTTAAAGCTATTGAATATATTATTTTTATATTATTAATATTTTTATGCTTTAGATAAATACAAATATTATATTTTGTATTTTTTTTCCTGACTCACGAGCCTAACGAGCCAGCTCGAGCTCGTAACGAGCCGAGCCGAGCTGAGCCGAGCTGGCTCGTTAGCCAGTCTTAATCTTGAGTAGTCATCCACAATCACTAGACAATAGAGATTTTCACCTAAGCTCTTGTAGGTTGTAGGACCAAACAAATCCATGTGTAGAAGTTCTAGTACTCTTGATGTTGACATGTAAGCTTTGGTTGGATGAGTGTTTGCAACTTATTTGCCGGCTTGACATGCACTACAAGGTTTATCCTTCTCAAACTTTACATCCTTCAAACCTCTCACTAATTCTTTCTTCAATAGCTTGTTGAGAGTGTTCATTCCAACATGAGCAAGCCTCCTATGCCAAAGCCATCCAAGTGTAGTTTTGATGAATAAACATGTCATCAAGTTTGCATCTTCGGAGGTCAAGTCAACTAGATAGAGATTATTGTATCTAAATCCCTTGAAAATCACTTGCTTGTCATCTATCTTTGTAACGACCACTTCATTTGTACTAAACAAGCATTGGTAGCCAAGGTCACAAAGTTGCCCAACGGATAGTAAGTTGAAACTCAATGAAGCAACATAGAGCACATTTGAGAGAGAGTGATCATTTGATATTGCAATATTGTCTATACCCTTAACTTTGCTCTTTGAATTGTCCCTAAATGTGATCTTGTCTTGACATACCCCATTCTCTTCAAGTGAGGTGAACATACGAGGATCACCGGACATGTGTTGTGTGCAACCACTATCAATCACCCAATGAGATCCACCGGTTTTGTAGTTCACCTTTCGATCACCCTTAGCCATGAGACATAGGTGAGAAGTAGATGATGATGGTGAAGATGGCGGTGAAGGTGGTGATGAAGACGTTGACGAAGATGATGATGGCCCAATTACAAGTGCGGCGATATTCTCTTTTTCTTCGTCGCTTTCATCGCCGGAGGACTCACATGATGATTCAATGTCGGTGAGCCAATCACCAACAATGTAAGTTTTGCCTCCCTTCTTCTTCTTGTAGAACTCTCTTTTCTTGTCATCTTTCTTTTTGTATGGCTTATTCTTTCTTTTCTCATCTTCTTCATCACTTGAATCATCTTTCTTGCCCTTGTACTTGTTCTTGTACTTGTCTTTTGGAGGCTTCGGGCATTGATGAGCTAGGTGGCCAAGTTCACCACAATTGAAGCAATCCATTTCGGATATTGGCTTCCTTTTGCTACTTGTGAAGAATTTCTTCTTCTTACCATCGAACTTGATGCCACTCTTGTTGAGCTTCTTTAGCATCTTGGTGGTCTTCCTCACCATGAGTGCAAGTGATGCATCATCAATATCACTTTCACTTGAGCTTTCTTGCACCATCATGGCTTGGCCCTTCTTCTTTTTCTTTTTATGGCTAGCTTTGAAGGCCAAATCTTTTTCTTGAAAGATGATGAGCCCTCTTCCGGAGTAATGTGCATGTACATCTCATGTGCATTGATCTTTCCCAATACTTGAGTTGGTGTTGCGGCGGAGAGATCACTTTGGTGAAGTACGGTGACAATGTGTCCATACTTCTCAACGGGAAGAACACTCAAGATCCTCCTTGCAACATCCGATTGACTCATTTGAGTGAGTCCAAGAGCATTGAGATCTTCTACAAGAACATTCAAACGAGTGTATATTTCATTAGCACTTTTTTTGGGAAGCATCTCAAAAGAATTGATTTTCTTTAAAGCAATGTGATAGCGTTCCTCACACTCACTCTTAGTTCCCTCATGGAGAGCACAAAGATTTTCCCATAATTCATGAGCGTTTTTGGCATTACGCACATGATTGAAGATATCTTTGCCTAGGGCCCGGTAGAGTGCATTTTTTGTCTTTGCATTCCACCGGTCGTATTTCTCCTCGTCACCACTTGGGTTGGCGGGATTCCTTATAGGAGGAAGCCCTTCGGTTGCGGCTCTAAGGCACCCAACATCTATGGCTTCGAGGTACGCCTCCATACGAATTTTCCAATATGGAAAATCGTCTCCCTCAAAAGTGGGAGGTGGTCCTTCCCCATTAGACATCTTGCTCTAGGCGGTGAAGCCTAAATAAAGAGCAACAAGGCTCTGATACCAATTGAAAGGATCAAGATGCCCAAGAGGGGAGTGAATTGGGCTTTTCTAAAAATTAATTGCAAGAATTAAATCCTACAAGCCAAACTTCACCCCTAGTGTCTACTAGTGTTCCTTGTGATTCTACCGATAAAAGTTTTGCACCCTAAGTTCTAATCCTAGACTAGCATGGCAATTCTAGGAAAGTAAACAAGTAATGAAAGTAATGTACGAAAGTAAATACTTGAAAGTAAGAGTAAGGAATACGGCGATATTTTGCCGAGATATCGAAGAGTCGCCACTCCCCACTAGTCCTCGTTGGAGCACCCGCGCAAGGGTGTAGCTCCCCCTTGATCCGCGCAACGATTAAGTGCTCTCTATAGGTTGATTCTTTGATACTCCGTCGTGGCGAATCACCCAAAACCGCTCACAACTTGAGTTGGGTCACCCACAATATCGTCGGATGATCACCAAACTCCTAATCACCACCAAACCTTCTAGGTGATGGCGATCACCAAGAGTAACAAGCTAGAACTCTCACTTGACCACAACAAGCCTAATGAGAAGATAGATGCACACTTGCTACACTCTTGTCACTAGTGAGGAATCTCAAACTTTGATTCTCAAATCACTATCCTCACTAGGGCTCTTGCACTCCCTTGCACTCTAAAGGTGTTTCTCAGCTGAACAAATGAGCAAGAGACCTCTAAAAGAGGTGGAGGGGATGTATTTATACACCCCTCAGACAAATCCAATCGTTACCTGCCGAATCAGCAAAACACGCACTGATCGGACGCGCCGGTCAAGTGTAACGGTCGGAAACCGAAGGTTAGCGCTGAGTGACCGGACGCGCCGGTCTGAGATGACCGGACGCGCCGATCAGGGATGACCGGACATGTCCGATCATGCAAGAACCTTACTGGAAACTGATCTGACGCTCGACCGCGTCCGATCATAGATGATCGGACGCGTCAGGTCAGCTTGGGACCTTACTAGAACATGATCGGACGTGCCAATCAATTCACAGTCGCGTCCGATTACACTGTTTACCCTCTGGAACACGTGTCAGACTGACCACCGCGTCCGGTCCTCTCAAGGACCGCGTCCGGTCAGTCAGTTAACAACGCAGTGACATGTTAGAACTGACCGGACGCGTCTGGTCATGATCAGGACCGCGTCTGGTCAAGAGTAAACTGCTCAAACGTCTTCTAAACGCGACGCAACTTGAACCAAGTTGCTTCCAACTGAACTCTGAGCTTTTCTAGAGCTACCTAGTGCTAAGTTTGATAAGTGTGCACCACACCTAAACAAAAGACTCACCTAGGTCAAGCTACTCGCTCATGCCCCCCTTTATAGTACGGTCAAAGGAAGAAACAAAGATCCTAACGACTATTCTAGATGTAACTCAACACTTTGACATCCGGAACTAACCGTCCTTAATCTCGATCGTTGATCCTTTAAAAACCGAAACGATTTCCATCAAGGGACATGAATACCACAGTGCCCAAAGCAGTTATCATCTCTATGACCTAACTTACCAATGTTTCTGCAAAACGCACGTTAGTCATGGTAATAATGTGTTGTCATCAATTGCCGAAACCAACACTAGGGCCTAGATGCTTTCACTAACTTTAGAGTGTTTTCTGATGATTTTGTATAGTTTTCGCAAAAAACTTGTTCACCTTTTGTTGTCTTCGTTGACCAGCTGGTGCAATCAATGTTTTTGTTTGTTACTAAGTTTTTGCTAAATATTAGATCCTCTTCAAGAAATAATTCAGTAAGCCCCTACATGCTGGTTGTTGTCATGGAACATTAGATTGCTTTACTGATCTTCTAAATTATAATTTTACCAAGTTACTTTGTGCAATTTAAATTGTTTTGCTTTTTTAAAGACGTCGTCCCCTATTTGAGCAGGGGTGATACGAGTTTTTTTTATCAAGTTCGCGCTTTGGGTGGTTTCGATTTTCCATTGGATTTTTAATCCATGAAGTTTTTTCTGGGAGCCTCGATTTATATTGAGTTGTTTGGCCATAGTCTTTTCCTTTGTGTCATAAATGAAACAAGTTCTTTTGTGAAGATGCTCCTTGGAATTTTGATTCTAAAGTTTTTTTGCTGTGGCCTTCTTTCATTTTCTGGTACTCTTTCTTTCTCTATAATTTGGGGTATCTTTTCTTTTAGGAGAGCCCCTTTGGTAGTTTCTTTATTTCCGTCGATATTTGAAGAAAGAATGGTGAAGACTTTGGATGTTATTAGGGGAAATATTCAATGTGTATAGTGGTTGAGCAACCCCTTAGGTTGCTTGTTGCAGATTTGTAATTCTTTTGCTCCTTAGAGTTTTTTTCTGCTTGTTGTGGATCTTTGCTCCTTAGATCTTTGTTTTCTGCTTGTTGCAGATCTTTGCTCCTTAGAGCTTTGATTTTTGCTTGTTGCAGATCTTTGCTCCTTAGAGCTTTTGTTTTTCTGCTTATTGCGGATATTTTGCTTCTTAGAGCTTTGATTTCTGCTTGTTGCAGATCTTTGCTCCTTAGAGCTTTTGCTTTTCTGCTTATTGCAGATATTTTGCTCCTTAGAGCTTTGATTTTTGCTTGTTGCAGATCTTTGCTCCTTAGAACTTTTGCTTTTCTGCTTATTGCAGATATTTTGCTCCTTAAAGCTTTGCTTTCTGCTATAGCCGAGTTTTAAGCTATAGCCGAGTAGTAATTGAATTTTTGCAACTTTTGCAAATTGAGATAGAAACTTATCTTGCAAGACTTTATCCCTTAGTTTTTCTTGAAAATAAAAATCTTTTGACACAAATATGAGTAGCGGAGGTTCTCTTCGGATGGATTGTTCGATGAACATGAACAAATTATCTCTTGAAAATTGGTATCCTCGCCAGCCCCCAGAGTCCTTACTTGGCGGCGACAAAGTTTGATATCTGAGCATAGCATTGCTGTAGCTTGCCGGGGCGCGCATGTGCGAGGGCCTCGGGTTTCAGAAAGGATGTGCTCGCTTGTGAGTATGAGCTTTGAACTTCAAGTTGTCTTAACCTCTGAAGAGAAACATGTGCTTTGGAAGTGAGTTCCTTGAGAAGTGGCCTTTACCCAGAACGCATACTCGTAATATAAGTATTTGATGTGTATCATGTAGAGGCTTCAGAAGTCGGAACATGTTCGTGCTTTTCTGGAAACTTTCTGCTTGTTTCGAGATATTTTCCACCCCGAAGGGTGTGGAAACTTGGAGTTGACCACTTCGTATTCACAAAGACTTGCTGGGAAGTTTGCTGTAGACTTTTGTTTTTTACTGCTTCCAGTGTACAAGGAGGCCAAGTCGTGAGCCTTTGGGAGTTTTATATTGTCCTTATCGTGAAGGTATTTCTCAAGCGAAGACATGCACTAAGGGAGTTTGAGTCTTTGGTATTTCTCAAGCGGAGTCTTGTGGGGTCTTTACTAATTTTCTGTCATCTTTCGGCCACGGAGAGATGAGGCATCTTATCCATTCCCTCTTCTCTTTGACTAATAATCCAAATTCGTAAAATAGGAATTGAATCTGGGACCTTCGAGTCTCTTCTAACCTTTGTGCCAAGCCGCTACACCATTTATATTTTCTGATGTTTTCAGCTCAGTGAAGTTCTTCTAATCCTTTATTAGCTTGACTAGGCACAACCTCCACCAAATCGTTTTTTTCTTAGTGGGAGACCATAGATATTTTAATTTAAATCCAGCGGAGACGATGCTGATTTCAGATAACCTCTACCCTCAGCCCCAGCGGTGGTGTTGCAAGCTGCTCTTTCAGCGAGGCCAATTTTCACTTTTTGTCTTTGCTTCTGATCTTCTGGGTTCTGGGAGACTTTCATGCTTTCGAAGATTTTGCTTGGATTATGTGCTTCTTGGATGGAGTATCTTTGGGGAATCTTTTTGTTGTTGCTCTGAATGAAGTATTTTTGGGAAAATATCTTGCTGCCGAATGCCTCGTCATCTGGGATTTCAATTTCATGTTGCCTATGTGAAGGTTCTGTGACTTCGTGCACTGGATTCGCTCTTCCTTCACGATATTGAGAGCTTAAGAACTTGACATCTATGTTGATGCTGTGAAAAGTGACTGGTCTTGTGTTGGTTCTTGATTCTTGTCGTAGCATCGAAGCCTCAAAACGTTGCCTGCTTCTTTGGTCGAAGTACTTGCCCTCATGGGCGGTTGAAGCTGTGAAGAAGTTTGGCCGAAGTCAGGGCGCGGCGCTGACCTTGGGCGGTTGAAGCCCTTCACGAGCTTTGCCTGCTCGCCGCGAAGAAGCCGTTGGCTGCGCAAAGTCCCCCGAACGGTGCCGTCCTCAGTCGCGAAGCCTCTCATTGCTGCGTGGGAAGATCGAAAAGTGCCGCGAAGCCGATCCTCACGCGATGGAAGGTGATGGAAATCATTTGTGCTCGGTTTCAAAATCGGCAGTGTGTGTTCTTGCTAAGTAGGTGAAAATGGCCTTCGCCCAGAATGGATACTTGAAATATGCATTTAACATGCTGCACCATGCGCAGATGGAGATGTTGATGGAACTACTTGACTCGATGAAGATGTTGGCTTCACTGGAGTCACAAGACCTGCTTGTTGTCTTTTCTATTGGCTGGTGCCTTCATTTGGCTTTGAGGCTTTGGCAACCGAACAATTTTTATGGTCTCAGTAGCTTCGTTCTAGAGAATGGTGTAGAGACTTCATCTTGAATGCAGCAGCAGACTTTGCTTAAGGGAAATCTCCAGCTTGGGTTGACGGCTTCACGTTTGGACTTCAAATTGCACCTTGCTTGCTTTGACTTCGCTGGTTAATTGAGCTGTGCTTTGTTTGGTCAGTGGTTGGTGCTTTGTTTTTTCTTCTCTCTCAAGTTCATTCATTTTTTTTTTGCACTCTTGCTCTCGTTTCCCTCTTGATTGATTCATTTTATAGCTCGCTCTATTGTGGATTCTGGTTGAAACGAAAAGTGGAGCCTGCTGCTTGGCTTCGCAGAACTGAAAAAATTGATTTATCTATAGGTGTGTAGTCAGGGGTGGTCTCGTTGTAGTTTTTCTTGCTGCGGTATAGCCGCCTTCGCACGGAAGCTAGTGATCCAGAGTTGTGTCCGAAGTAGTAGTCTGCTCTCTGAAAGTGCTCGTCACAGGATTTCGGATTTCGCTGGAGCATTCTCCGCTTTCGGAAGGCAATTGTTCTTATAGCCTGAGTCTGGTTCTGTCTTGCATGGGCAATATTTTCTTGCCGAATATACTTGTATTAACATATTATGCGATCAGTTGGACTAGGTTTAATGGGCCTTTGAGCTTCGCGCGAAGTGTCCTTCGTAGCTGTTTGCTCTGAAAAACGGAGTTGACGATGCGAGACCCACACCGCTCCAAGAGCCTTTCGTGATTCTGATGCAATGACATGAGTTTGCTGTGAAACGATACTTTGCTCGGTGCCGCTCTCAGAACAACAAACGGTGGGCGAGTTGCTCGTTTAAATTGCGAAGGGTAACTTTGGCCTCTTCTATTCTTTGTTTAAGTGTCTTTTCTCGTGCTCTTGTGCGACAATCTTTAAGTTCTTTTTGCCTTCGTAAAACTTGTTCTTCAAGTTATTTGAGTCTTTATTCTTCAGCTTCGCCCGTTCTTGAAGAGTTTACACCTTGAGAGACTTCTTTTGTAAGACCTCTGTCTTCTCTGGGTGGTTGTTCGTCTTCGGTTTCTTCATTGACGGTCTTCTTGTTTGGTCTTGTCATTTTATTTCTTGTGGTTGTGGAGATCTTTAGATGCACGCACAAACGGTGGACGCCAGATGTTGGGTGAAAAGTTCAGGTCAGACGACACAATTCACACAATCATCAGAAAAATTTCATCCAAGACAAAATTGCGTGCAGAGTTGTATTCATTTCATGATCCCATCATACATGTCAGAGGGGGTATTTATAGGGCCCTAGCCTTCGTATTTTACATAAAATGACTTTTTTACCCCTGATCTAACTATTTACAACCCTTCATTCACGTAAGGGCGAAGTGGTCATTTCCTCCTAATTCAGTCTTCTTTTTCGCATTCAATCTTCTTTTCCTTCAATGAATTTGCTTTCTTCATATCATCTTATGTTTCTTGTCCGCTTCTCTGTCCAGCGAAGTTGAATTCCTGACGACGAAGTCGATAGGCGAAGTTGAATTTCTGACGACGAAGTTGATAGGCGAAGTTGAATTATTGACGACGAAGTCGATATGCGAAGTTGAATTCTTGACGACGAAGTCGATAGGCGAAGTTGAATTCTTGGTGACCAAGTCGATATGCGAAGTTGAATTCTTAGCGACGAAGTTGAATTCTTGACAACGAAGTCGATATGCGAAGTTAAATTCTTAGCGACGAAGTCAAAATACATTCTTTGCTGTATTTTTTCCTGCAAGTGAAATTCATCAGAATATTTTTATATCTTTTATACTCCAAAGTTTGGGCTTGAGTTTTTTTTGGACGAAGTTAATTTCCCAACAACTATCCATTAGATATTCAAGTCCGATGCCAAATCCAAAGAAAAGTGTGAAAATAAATATGAGATTGGAATGTCCTTCTATCCATCTTCAGAGGAATTCATCGTACTGTCCAAAATTGCAGGACTTTCTTTAATGGTCAAATCTCTTTGCTGAAACTGAGAGCAAAGACAAGCATTTCGATCCAAAATCCGTTTGTAATTTCCCTTTTAGATTTTATTTTTTTCTTTCTTTATTTCTCTCTTATGCCTTGTTTTGTAAGACTAAACCTTTTATTTGTGTTAATGCTATTTTAAGGGCATGTTTTTTTACACAGTTTTAAGGGCATGTTTAATACGCATGGCTAGTTACTAGTTGAGCTAAAAATTAGCTTGAGCTAGTTACTAGTAATTAGCTCTTCTATCTGAACAGGGGCGAGGCATCTCCATATGTTAAAAATCCTTCCATCCAACCGATTACACTCCCAGATCGGAGGCCCAGGCCGAACGGAGAATGTGATGTGGGTTAAATGGTCGACTAAGTTATTTTCATTTTAATTTTGTTCAAATTTGTATAGAAGATTACCACCTTTCAAAATAGATCTAATAGTACTTTTTTATTTAGTAATATGAATTTCGATATTTTTAATAAATTTGATTAAACTTAAGGTAGTTTGATGATGTAGAACAAAATTAAGAATGTCAAGTTTTTCTATGAACGCAGTATTTACTAACGTTCTATAAAAAAACATCCAATTATTTATGGGCCTATACAGCACTTTGCGACGGTTCAAATCTATATACCTATACCTAATAATAAAGAGGCAAAAATTCAGGTTTTTTTTTGTCCCGCCCATTCCAATTTTGCCTGTTCGGTACACTCACTCGCTCACGTCCAAAATCAGCTCGCGTCCGACCCACTGGCACTCGCGCGGCCCACTGGCTCGCGTCCAAATTCATCAGCTCGCACCGGCCCACTGCGCACCAGCTCACGGCCCGCAACCACCAGTCCTTGTTTGAAAACACCAATACGTGTGAAACGCCAAAAAACCAAGCTGCGGGAGGAATCGAACCCGCACCTCCCAGCAATGGATAGGCAACGTACGGCTTACCACCACACCACATAACAAATGTGAGAAAGAGATAACTTTGTTTCTCTATTTAATGAGTGGATAACAACACCTTAAAACTGAATAAATAATATAAAAAGTAAAAATGTGAAAAATGTGGCACTATGTATATTAGAATAATCCTACATCTCTATACTCTATGTTTTTAATAATAATAAAAGGTAAAATCTCTTTTTTTCGTATGGCCTCCCTAAATAACTCCGTTGATATAGCACATCTCCCGTTTTAGTTTTATTTATGACATATATAGGCATAGGTTCTTGAGGGAACCCACATAATGTAGATATATGCAAACGAATCAATGCTGTTTGGCTCGTCGCGCATGTAGATCCGGCCATCCCTGACCGAATCGGCGCTGCTTGGCTCGTCAACCTCGGAGTCGGCATTGCCTTCCTTGACGACTTGGCCGAGGCTCTCACCACACGCTCGCGCTGGCCAGGGGCGGAGACAAGGGGGGGCGGGCAGGGGCCTGGCCCCCCCTAACGTTGCATAGTTTTCATTACTATTTTTAGTTATGTCTCACTAATCACTATAGATTATAAATAAACAAGATGTACTAACTAATTTTAGATTGCTTTTCTCAAATATATCTCTTGATTATCTAATGTTAAGTGGCTAAATAAAATACATATATGATATGAATTATTGATCTATGAAGAATGTCCCTTCAATTCTTATCTTCAAAATTTAGATATTTACTTCCTTCGTCCTATAATATAGTGTATTCCAAAAAAAATTAAGGCAACTTAAGGGAATCTTTAAATGGTGCAAACTCATAGATTGAACTCAATAAAGATCCCCAGTTATGCCAAATCTAAGCATACACCATGTCGAAAGCATTATTTCAGTACAAATTTTAAAGTCAAAATATGACGGAGGGAGTAGCATTTTTTAAGATAAAGAGATTAAAGGTAATTTATTGCAGATTTTTAAGCCAACATCAAATTCCGTAATTTTTTTAAGCCGACATCAAGATCTCGTGTGGGTACTATATAATTTTTGTCGACACTTAGTGTGCGTCTGGCCCCCCCTATATCTGAATCCTGGCTCCGCCCCTGGCGCTGGCAGTCGTGCGTGCCGGCGCGCCCTGCTCGCGCTCGAGCGGGCCGTGCGAGGATAGAGGAGCACGTCGCTGAGAGGGGCGGGCAAGACTGCCGAGTGCTGTCAGCGGCAATGCGGGCATGGGACTCGGGTGGTGGCGGTGGGGGGCAAGGGATTGAGGACGGGGTCGCAAAGAGCGGGGCATTAGGGTTCGATGATTTATTTTTTTATTTTAGAAACAGGGTTCGATGATTTTATATGTCCATCGTGGAATGGTGGCTGATAGGCCGTGGCCCGTGGGTGATGGGCCGTTTGCGCTGGCTATTAAACTTGTGTGGGGTTCGTTTTCTTTTTCTATTTCTCCGTTCCTTCTCCCGCTCGCATGGCAATCTCCGTGACTTTTTTCCCCCTCTCTGATGAAGTGTTTCCATTTATATTTATTCTTATAAACATCTCAAAATAAAAAATAAGTAATATATCTATACCTATACCTATACCTAATACCTATACCTAATATATTTATTTTTTTTAATAATAAAGAGGCAAAATTTCCATGAAGATTTTTTTTTCACACCGAGATGCTTGTATATATTGTTTTTCCTATTCCAGTCCAGGTTCTATTCAGTCCGGGTAGAGACAAAATTTCTGCCCTTTTTTTAGTTTCGTCCAGCCTAATCCATTTTCTTTTATCATGTGTCCGTGTCTAATTAGATTCGGTTGTTTCTTTCTATTTCTTGTTTTTCCCGTGTTGCTGCAACCGCAAGTAGAGGCTGAGTCCAGATACAACTCATACATTGAAGCGCATGTAATTGAATCCCTTACGAAATCCAATAGGACAAATCCAATATAAAAAAAAAATAAGCCAATAAACTAATTAATAAATACAAATATGAATCATGCAATTTTTGAACCATCCGATTCCTCATCATGGACTAGCGGTGGTGAGGAGCTCGAGCTACTATGTCAGAAGCGGCGATGGGAGTGGAGGGCGACAGCTTCGGATACAGAGAAAAGTGATTATAGCCGGTGGTGAAAAGGAAACGGTGGATGTTTTTTTTTATTTTGGAGTGGGACCCACACTACAGCGTTGGCTGGAACCACCAGACGAGGCCACGGGCTTTGGATCGTTCTTCCTCGCAAGAATTCGAGGCTTAAAGGATAATACTGGTTGGTCTGATCTAATCTCGTTTCTCGCTTGGTTTTCATTTTTTTTTTGTTTTGAATTTTGTCGCTTGTTCTATTTTGGTTTTGTGGCTGGTTGTTTGCTCCGCTGGGTTTTTGATCTATCCTTTTTCCATCTATTATTACTCACTCTGTTGGGTTTTCTTTTCATATATACGTGAAGAACTAATAATAGATACAATATTACGGGCCTTTAAACCTATTAACTAAAGCAAAGATTTACATCATATCATCTGATGTAGTTTTTTTCTTCTCAAAAAAATATCTAATGTAGTTTTGATTAGAAACAAAACTTTTTTATTAAAATACAGATTAGTCAATGGTCTAACTAATTATTTTGTGAACTGCAATCTTGTGTAGATTATTATCTAATCAAGTCTAAATAAATGTATTTATGTAATTCCTGACGAGGGCTGCCGAAAATCAAGCAAGGTCTCCCGTCGTAATCATTGGTTGACAGACCAATCCTTGATACAATGACAAAAAAGTTACAGAGGTTGATGTTATGTGTCAAAAAAGCTACAAGGGTCGATATTGAGTCGTAGAAACACATGTATAGTATGAAAAAAAAATAAAGTTATAATATATTTATGTTTAAATATTTATGTGCTTTGCAATAGAAGGAAAAATCTATTAAGGTGTATTTTAATTTGATACAGATTTAATATGATATTGTTATATTACTGTCAACATTATCTTATATTATGGATGTCATGGTCATCATAAAATAAATTATAGAATGATAAAACATAAATAGACATGTACAATTCATATCAACGTTTTGTACGAATGCTTGATAGTTTTTTCTCCCGTTGCATCGCACAGGCATATTTTGCTAGTAAAATAAATAATATAAAACAGAGAGCCTCAATGTAAAGGAACATAAACCGGACTCACTATAACGCCGTTGGCCTATTTAGTTGTTCACTAGGTAAATGTCCGTGTGTTGCAATGGGAAAATACAATATCACGATAACATATGTATAAGCATGTGTTATGCCGTTATCTAAAAAAAATTGCAATCGTGATGTTTGGAACATCAATAATCCATAAGTCTTCATGAAGGTTTGAACAAATCCCATCGGCCCTCCAACCCACGTGGACCCTCCTTCTGCGCCACACGACTGCACCACCACCTTAGCACGGGATGAGCGACGGCTACATTTGATTCCTGACCACCTTAGCACGGGATGAGCGATGACCACATAAGTTTGGTGACTTATTGCCAGAAGAAAGCTCTAATGAGCAGCTTACCGTGGGCTTGAATTTCTAACAATATTTCTATTATCCCAACAAAACTGAAGCGCTTGTGATTATGCATGCAGACAGACTGTACCTGATGGTGTACAGCAAAACAGAGGCCACAAGTGTTTGATTCTCTGTGTTTGGATTTGTGGAGGACATGCAAAGTAAAGCAATCCTGATGGTAATATACATTGTGTCAAATATTTGAAAAACCATCATTGAACAGTGCACTCACTAAACAGGAATTGATGGCCAATGCAATATGAAACTCAAAAATAAGTAAATCTACAAGAAATGCAGGAAAAAAGTAATCTACAAGAAATGCAGGGAAAAAGAAATGAACTAAGTTGATTGCCAATGCAATATGAAACTCAAAGCGATTGAGTATTTAAAAATCTCTACTACTGTTAAAACCAAGAGGTTCCTAGCATGTCAATACAGACTCCTATGCAGGGTTATAGGAAGCCAATTCAGAATTAGAATTGTTGTTCAGGGTTTGAAACTTTAGCTAGCAACGTGTGTTTTACTCCTTAAAGCATACTTGTTATGAAAATCAGAATAATTCAGCTAAACCAGGAACAGTTCAGCGGCTCTTGATGTTGTCAACTCAGAATGAATTTGGAAGCATGTTTCCTCTGAAATCAGTTCAAAACAAAATGTTCAACCTCCTTTCCTGCGGATAGGCAAGATAAGTGGCTTCAGCTTTTCATCCCAAACTGATAGTTCATATTCAGTCAGAACAATTTGGAAATTGGACTAGGTAACCTGAAAGTTATCCATGGAGATGGAGAATAGTGATTTGTGTTTAATGGATGACCAACTGTGTCAAGAGTTAAGGTTCAATTCTCACAAGCGAAACTATCCATTGTGGCTAGTTCTTTCTTCTTCTCCTTACTAAAAATCTTGACAACTTTCTGCATAAAAAACCGGAAGTTACTGAACTTCACTCTCTGTATGATCAGTAAGGCACAATGTAAGGGAAGTAAACGAATCACAACTAAGCATCATACTATAAGCCCAACACAGAATGTCAATATATGACTAACAAGAAAGGCAAACAAGGATGGTTCTAGCATGTCAATATCAGACTCCTAAGCAGTATTTTTGTCTTCTCGGAGAATTGATCCAGATTGGCAAGAAAATAAGCAACTAACTCTCATGGCATTAAGGCACATGGTAACCTGCTCCTCTGACCCTCTTTCTACATAACTCAAATTAAGTGTAGCATTAGCATCTATTTTCAATTGTACTGTAGAAAAAATAGAAATAGGAATAGCATCTGTTTTCAGTTATGCTTGAGAACAAGTAGCATCTGCATTCATTTTTTGCAATTGTTTCCTGGTACATGGAATTTGCAGCCATTAGATTCCTGTCAGTTTGTAAACGATGCAGAAATATTTGAATAAATCAGTCCCTGGTATGTATAAGTGTATTGGTTTTGTATCTGTAGCTTTCTTTACTATAGGAAAAAGAGCCTATATGATGTCATCATGATGTCACCCCTTAAGAAGCAGAGCAGATCGCTCGGCTGGCACGGCTGTGGCTTCGACCAAATGGTCGGGTGCCGAGGCGCTAGGGCAGGGCAGCCATGCGGCTCTCTGTGACGTCCGTGATGGGGACTCGATGTTTTGGGGTTCGGACAGCTCACCGGTGTCCTGAAGGACGCAGAATGCGTGGTGCAGAGCAGGGACGTCGGAGCGGCGTCCTCGCTTCCGCGTGGTTGTCATGGCCGTGGAGGGCGTCTCGAGGACGACAGCGATGAGCAGCAAGGTGTAATTTGGCCACATCATACTCAGCCGTTTTTCTATGGGCGTTACTAGCGCCCGCGCCAAAATATCGGACGTCTCCGGTCCTTTGCGGGAGTGGCCGTATTGCATGTGAAAAAAGCACGCACCCCTTGTTTTGGCACACCCACCGTGTGGACCCCCTGTGTACCGACCTACCATCGCGCTCGCTTTGTTTCGCCTGACCACCGTGCCCACACGCAGGAACCCATGTGAGTCCTAGTCACCTGCCCCCGTCTGTGGATGCCACGCGCGCAGATGTGTCTATCAGACTCAGGCGCCCGCACGGTGAATCATGGTGACGCCCAAACAGCTGCAGCAGGCGGTTGCGACATGTGGCTCTCATTGCAACATGTGTAACACCCGATCTACTTTGCAACATTCGGATAAAAACACTTGCAACATGCGGTCCGAACAACTATAACACTTGCAACATACGTCTGAAACACTTGCAAAACACAAGAAAAAACTGGAAAACACGTGTGTAACTATTGCAAACATCTAGATAAACACTTGCAACATACGTATGAAAACACATAAAACACTTCCATATATGCAACATCCAAATCTACTTTTACAACATCCAAATGAAAACACTTGCAACATATGTCTGAAGTAGATGAAACATTTGGAACATACACTTGAAACATGCATGTATAATCATTGCAACATGTGCAACATCCCGATCTACTTTTGCAACATCAATATAAAACAATTTTAACATACCTTTAAAACATCTGAAACACTTGAAAATATACGCTTGCAACATAAGTTTTCAGTGCAACATTTATTTGTTGCTTGAATGAATGGATGCTCGTCGGCAAGCAGAGCTCGATGCGCCGGAGTGGCAGGTGTAGTGCCCGTGGTGAGCGACCCCCTTGCTGGAGAAGGCTGCGGCAGGTGGGCGGCGCGGCACCCAAGACGCTCCTACGCTAGAGAAAGGCTGCAACAGACGGGGTGTGGTGCCCGCAGCGCGGTGTCCCTATGCTGGATAAGGCCACGCGGTGGGTGAGCATCGCGGGCACAGACAGGAAGCGCCGCGTCTGGAGGGATGGTCGTCCTCAGGAGAGCATTATCGTTTTTCTAACTTGAAACATCAGCAAGGGACCTTTAGTAAAGTGTGACCAAATGGGTACACAAATTAATCGGGGATATGATGAAAAAAGGAGAAAAAAACAAATTTACTCGTACTCAAACCAAGATAAACTCATGCCGTCCAGCGGCGCTGTAGAAATTGTACCTCATCACGATGATGAAGATATATAATCGAAGATTTCGTTTTGAACAATACTCCAAACAAATGATGTTTTTTTTAAGTAGAAGTAAGAAGATAGCGGTAAAAGGAGACCGGGCCTCTAGTCCTTACTAGCATTAGTGCATATTGTAGTAGTATTGTCGTAAACATATCTAATCTATATCTATATACCTAATAATAAAGAGGCAAAATTTCCATTTTTTTCGGTCACATTATTTTGGTCTGACCCTCCCTAACAAACTATGTGAATGCGCAAAACTATCACCTCTCCTCCTAGATATAGTCCATCGCTTCACGCTTTTGGCTGTTGTACGTCTCCTCTTCTCATCAGGATTGGACTCCGTTTGCCTCATGGAGTCATAGTCGCCCTCCCAATGGAGTTAAGTTCAGCACGAGTTGAAGTACAAAGGAAAGAAAAAAAAAACTGAAAGGATGAGAAGGAAACAAGAATCCACACCGCTCCAAATCGGATAGAAGAAGAATTCCAATCTATCCCTAATTCGTCCAACATATCCAGCGCTCGTTTCTCTGCCCGCGCCGCGTTCAGTAGTTTTAGAGTTTTGTTTTGTTTCCTTAACCGAGTCGATTTACACTACCAAATTGATGATGTAGTTTTGATTAGAAATAAAAACTTATTCTTATTAAAAATCTAGATTAGTCGATGGTCTGACTAATTAAACCATGAACTGAATTCAATATAAATAAATGTATCTATGAAATCCTTGATAAGGCCTGCCATATGGAAAATCGAAAGAGGTCTCCTTTCATAATCTTCTGGGGACAAACCAATTCTTGGACACTCCTGCAAGTAATTTCTTGTTGACTTTAATCATAGATTAGAATTACATATTTTTCTGAATCCTTAAAGGAAGTTTTAGAGAGCTTGATTTTTAACTTTAGCAATACATGCATAGTTAAAAGAATAAAGTTACGATATATTGACATCTAAATATTTCTTTTCTATGCTTTGCAACAGGATAAAAAATGTATCAAGGTTGTATTTTAACTTGATACAGGATTAATAGACTATCATATTATTGCTAATATTAATTTATATTATGGATTTCATGGTTCTCATAAAATAAATTGTAGATTTTAAATTTTAGAGAAATGATAAAACATAAATAGAAATGTATCATTCCTGGTGTTATTTTCCATTAATAGTTGATAGTTTCTCCCTCTCGTTGCAATGCACGGGCATGTTTGCTAGTGATAATAAAATCCAAAAACAGTTCGGTTATTTGTATTTTTTCAAATATAGGGCCACATTTTGTATTTCAGGTATGCCCTGGGCCCCCCAAGTTGAAGCCGGCAACGCCATCCTGGCCCACAGATGGCACGCATGCCCATGAGCCTAAGGCTCTTCATGACTTGGGCTTGCCTTGGGCCATGGCCACTTCATCTACTAGGTAGATTTGGGCCAACAAGTAAAGAAACAACATAACACAACGCATAACTTGGCCATGGAAGAGCATGATGATGAGTGGAATTTTGGAGAATGATGCTAAGTCTTGGCTGGCTATCATGACAGAAATCTTACCACAAGAGGACGTCGTTAGAGTGGCAATCACGTTGTGGGCTATTTGGTATGCACGGCGGAAGGCGATTCATGAGAATGTTTATCAAAGTCCTCTATCGACGACGCATAATTTTGTGGATAAGCTTGTGTCAGAATTAGGAGAGGAGGCGCGTGTGTAGCAGCCACAGGCTCGGGTGCACGAACGGCAGCTGGCATGGATCGCACCCCCCTCAGGTGTCATTAAAATCAATGTTGATGCAGCTTTGTCCAAGAATGTATCCATGGCTTCGACAGGAACAATAGCGAGAGATGAGGATGGGCGTTTTATGGGAGCCTCAGCGTTGGTCCTTTGGGGCATTGTTGATCTGGAGGTGATGGAGTCTATCGCGTGTAGAGAAGGGATGGCTCTAGCTGCAGACTTACAAGTTGATAGTTTCAGATTGGCTAGTGATGATATACTTAGAGGGTCACTAGGTGTAGATCTATTTGGGTACAAAACTTGCATACGAGATAGACATGCCCTAGAACATGATCTACAAAGAGATAGAGGGGAAGTGGGGATGGAAGGGCTGATCATCGGCGGCCTTGGATCCGGAGGCATCGGCCATGGCATCGGTGTGTAGCGCATGGAGTGGAAGCAGTGGCGTCCCGGCAGCGGCTTGGACGTCGCGGTGACGCATAGCAGTGGTGGCGGTGTAGACGGTGGTGAAGTGAAGACCGGTGGTGCTTCCCGTCGCTGGCAGCGCCCCTCTCAGATCGGATTAGGGTTTAGATGTCGGTGGGGAGTGGCAGCTCAAAGGAACCTCGTACCGTGAGCCCCGGCCCCCACCTCCTCTATATAGCACTGTGCGACGGGGGTCCACTAGCCATGTATTGGGCTAGGGGCCCCCGATCAAGGCGCGAGTACAAGGCCCAGGTGGTCGTTGGGCCAGTCATGATGGAGATCAACCTAACAAGTGACTGTCTGAACGTGGTGAAGAGCAACCGACAAGGTGATCTCCGGATATACGGACAAGTTTTCCAGGAGATCAATGCGAGGAAGGCAGCTTTTAGTAGTGTCGAGTTTGTACATGAGCATAGGGACTCAAACACCGATGCTCATAGAATAGCTCGTAGCTCGATCCATGCCGAGGTAGGGCGACATGTGTAGTTCTTGAATCCACCTGATGGTGTGTGTAATATGTACAATCCTCCTATTTAAATAAAGAGGGTCGTGTTGCTAAAAAAAGACAAATCATGATGAGGGGAAGAAAAAAAGGTGAAACACGGCTGCACTGCACAAATCTTAAAGTGATCCGAACCATTAAAAGCGAGTGAAAACTAATCAGGAAAAATATTCGGCTAGGATTTGTGCTACAACTGTCTACTGGATAGCATTTATAAATAAATCTGACAGACTTGATCATATAAAATATATGTCGACAAATAACTAGACACTCCAAATCTGAAAAAAAAATTGTGGACTTCTCAAATGACAGTCGTCACAAACCGACCATGAAAATGACATGCTGCCGGCGTCTGCAAGCATTCCTCCATCTGAATTCTGACGATCGGCCACATTATTATGTTATTATGTTATGGCTCGACATGCACACGTAGGTTCATCCAATCCAACGTGTTTGCGGCCTAATTCATGCATGCAAAGCGAATCATCGACCTGCTTTGTCTTAATCTAATCTTTGTTCGCCTAATTAATTACTTAATTATTAGACGGCGCTGCGATTGACGTCGTCGCTCACGTTCTCCTTGTCAGTGCCTCAGTGCTTCCTTCGCTTTATAGGCGGGAATTGTTTTTTTTTAAGGCGTCTCTTCTACGTAGTATAAACGTATTCGGTGGCCATGTTCGCAAAAAGGCGACGAGGCAGTTGGTACACCTATGCATGTTATGTGTTTTGTTCTCTCTCTATATAAAAGCAAACTAATCCTCGTTATTTCTCCTCTCACGGAATGTATTATTTCGACAAGAAAAAGTGCAAGATAAACAAAATACATCACGTACAATTAGACAAATAAATAACACCGACCTTTTCACCTCATCATGTTTATTCCCTTTATTTGATTGGCATCTACACACATCAGCACTTTAAGCAAAGTTCAAACATAGATTGTTAATTAATTGAATGCTGCCTTCATGTCCTTAATTATATTTTGATCATCTCAAGAGGAATAGACAAGAGAGACTCCATATGTATGTGTACCACACTACATATATGTTTGTAAAAAAAACAACATTTCCACATATACTGAGCATAAAAATATTTGAATTTGTCATGTTAATATAACTTCATCAAAATTGTTTCGTTGTCACAAGCACTGCTTTACTAATTTATCCCACAAATACTTAACCATCAAATCTTCAAATAAAACCATGCATGATGGTATTCTTCAAATCAACCTACAATGGATGGATGTAGTAAGTGCCACGTTTAGTGATCATGCGTCACTTAGATAAACACTAAAATTAGTGAGTTCAAGTGCACAAGTCATAGGCTATAGTAGCTATATATGTACCTAGCTAGCTCTCTAACTTGTAGTGTGCACCCCAATTATCCACGAACGATATGATAGTAGATTAGGTGCATAGATATATGTCGCCGTGGCAACCAGAAACCAAGACCACAGTAACCACAGGAACACACTAAAAAAAGGCTATGTGTATACCTAGGGTTTTATTTTACTTTGCTCATGTTTGCTATAGTTATTATTTACAACGATTATAAGCTAGGATATACTCTCTCCGTAAAAAAAGCAATTCTAGTTCTAAGATTAGTTAAACTTTCATAAGTTTAATACAGTTTGTGAAAAAATAGTAACAACATTTATGTCTCCAAATAGGTCTACTATGAAAATATCTATTTTGTATCATAAATATTATTATCTTTCATATAAAATTAATTAAATCTAAAATTATTTTTCTTCTCAAAAAGTGAAAATTGCATTCTTTTTTACACGGAGGGAGCAGCTGCTAACATCACAGGAAGTAAGAAGAGGCAGTCAGGCACTACAGCTTTTTGTAAAGACATTCAGACAAAGAGACAAAAAGAGAGGCTAAACTATGCTAGCATTGCACAAATCCTTTCTGTCTGGTAAAGTCGGTGCCCTCTGACCTTAATCAAACTAGCTTCGCTACACCTCCTCCATGCATGCGTGCAAATGAAATTAAAATTAAAACTAAAAGCGTCGTCGTCCTGCCGGCCGGGATAGATGTTCTTATCATCTGATGACACTTGTTCCCAGAATCTAAGGCATAAATTATGCAGTACTAGCTAGCTACTGTATGCGTGTCCTGCTACCTTCCAAACTAACACTTGACCTTACGTGCATGCCCTAATAGCTTGATCAAACTAGCAAGCACTACTAATTAATCCGTGACATTGTTCAATCATGCACTGCGCCGAACGGAACTGGGTCCTGTCTGCCAATAATTAGGTACAACTCACCAAAGAGTCTGTATCTTAGTGGTTACGAGAGCCTCAGTAGTAGCACCAGAGGTCCGAGGTTTGACTCCCCGTTAAAGCGAATATCCAAGATTTAATGGCTTTGTACTATCTGTGTCGACAGCGAGGCGTCTGCGGTGACTTCTTCAATTAATCTCGAGGATTTGCCGGTCTTGAAAGGTGCTCATAAGGGTATGGTTTGTGTGCGTATATTCATAGGGGTGAGTGTGCGTGCATTATAAGTGTCTGTGGTGTACTGTGTAATCAAAAATCAATAATTAGGTACTACTCTCCTGTTACGAATTGAATTGAATTTCATTTGACTATGCTACACTGTACTTGTAGTTTTATAAATATCAGGTGAGAAAGTGATGAATGTAGTAGTAGTATATATATGTTGAAAACATTGCATCTATCATATGTCATCCATCCCGTTTGAGAGGATAAGTACAGGTAGTTTAATATAATACTGTTATGATACATGATTAAGCAAAAGCTCGGTGAAATGATTCATGCATGCACGGTACAATCACACACACTGTGAAGCAAGTATGCATCATGCATTATTGATGGTTCATGCATGCATGGAGGAGCACTGCACCTGAACAATGTCTTCGATCGACGCCCCAATTATGTATCTAATTGAGTTTGTTTTGTTAGTTAGGCCATTAGGCAGTAGCTGATGATGGAGGATGATAGATTAATTATGTGTGGTTAGTGATGTGCTTGTTGCATTAGACTAAGATTGATCACGCTGAAGACCACTGTTTGGGAATCTGTTGGTGCGTGTGCTTCTCTATATATCTATCGAACAGACTATAACAAGTAGGGTTAGATGCAGTGCTGTAGCTCTCTATACAACCAAAAGGCGGATGCTTGTGGCTGCCTTTTTGTCTGCTCTAATTTAAATTTCTTTGATTCCACGAAATGTATGCATCTGCTTTCCTTAATTTTCTCAGTTTGATGCTCTATCGGTTAAGGCCGACCGCTCGAGAGGCAGTTAAGTTGGCACTATATGCATAGGCGGACCGACCTATAGGGCGAGGCAGGGCGGCCGCCCTACCTCCCCTCCGGCCGGACCCGACCCCAGCGGCAGCCCTGCCCCTCGGGCTTCAAGTTTCAGGCGCTTGACGATGAGACGAGTCGGGAGATTGAAGACGAGAGCGGCAGCGGCGCAGCTCTCCGACGGGTGTGTGGCAGACAGCTGGGCCATCTATTTACCTGGGCTTTGTCTCTAGTTTCTTGCGTGGGCTATTGTCCCCCTGCTGGCCTCCTGATAGCCCAGTGCCCTTGCCACCAGACGCTGGGCCCCGTCCACCCAGTGAGCAGTTTTTTTATGTGCTATTTAGAATTTAGAAATCATGCAAGACTACCGGTGCCTATTAATGAGTTGAGTGTGTCCTAACAAAAGCTTTCTCTAAATAAAAAAATATAGGGATGAAAAATATGAGACATATGTGTAAATGTACATGGGTATTTGTTTATTTGACATGCATATTTACAACTTTTGTTCATGATATGCTCGTCTTTGTTCTTTAGGCAAAATTTTAGTCCATAAATTCGCCCTACCTCTATTTTCGCGCTGGGTCCGCCACTGACTATATGTGAATCAATATATTCTTACACAAAGCATGTTTATGTATGCGATGATCTAGGATGTCATCACTTTAAGGCCTGTTTGGATGCACTTGTGTTGGAGTGGGTTAGATAGATATTAAACTAAATTCCACCATAATCCATAACATACATGCGGATTGAGATGGATAAGTACATCTAAACAAGGCCTTACGGCAATATCTACCATCAACCAAAATGACCGTTTGGCCATCCATTTAATTACATCTAGATAGATACAAGCTATTACCTTATAGTAGGTAATGGATGAAAGATTTATCTATATATTATTTAATTCTAGAGGTTATCGGAAAACAAAATTTATTGGAAATATCAGATATGTGACAAAATTCAAGCAAAATACCGCTAAAGACTGTTTTTTACGCGTGTCATGTGCTAAAACCAGAATATGAGGTTTATCACCATTTTTCACCCAAAATGTTTACCTCTACTGTCATCATGATCTTCTTTTGTATGTTTTGCACGTGACTATATATCAACTCTTTCGTGGTCATCTTCCTTGGCAATCACCTAGCCCTGAACAAATACTTCTTGTGTAATACATGGTCCGAAGCTGGAACAGGAGCTGTTTTTAGAGGAGCCATAGCGCTGCCAAACAAGCTTTAAATTAAACCATTATTCATAGTGGTATATTTCCTTTTACTGTACAACAATTATGAAATGACATATGAAACTCCATATAGCTCATAGAATCCGCGCGCTCACAGCCATCCTGCCTACTGTTTAGGTACGAATTTCCAATCCGCGTCTGCCACGTTGCCATGCTGTGCTCCTGGTTGCCGGTCATCCGGTCGTGTGTGACGGGCTTGTACTCCATACTGAACATTACGAGTACATTTTTTTTCTTTACCATAAGGTCACTAGTACATATCCCAAAATGTAATTCTAAGTCATTTTTTTCTAAATTTAACCAAGTCTATTGATAAAAAAGATAATAGTACAGTACTCTATTTACTTGCTAAGAGATAATACTTTAAAATAAATCTGGATCATTAATTACTTTTAATTTTATAAATTGAATAAATATATAACCTACATAAAGAAAAAAACAACTATTCTTAAATCCCCTTGTCACGGGGAAGCAGAAATCGGACTACGGTCTGCGGACCTCGGGTTCGTGCAACCTACTTGCGGACAAAGGTTAAATTTAATTAATTTAATATAGCTAATCATATTATGTCATGTTATATCATGTCCAATTATGCTAATCAAATTAGTTGTCAAGTAAATTATATGCTAATTAAATTGTCATATCCAAAACTATAAAATAAAAAATTTACAATATCTAATAGATCGCATGCATCAATTAGATGTAGAAAAAATGATTTATATATCTAAAAACTTTCCTTATTTATTCTATTTTACAAAAAAAAATATTAAATAAATATATATTCCACTTATTACTTCTTAACCAATATAATTGCATGAATGGATCATAGTTTGAGAGTACCACAACAAAGCTTGTAAAAATATCATCATTTATGTCTCCATTTAGATTATTTAGTATAAAAATATATTCCATAATTAGTCTATTGATATTGATACTTATTCAGTATCATAAATGTTAGTAATTTTCCTATAGATTTGGTTAAGCTTAAAATTGTTTGACTCCTTAGGAAGTGAGAGAATGGTTTTTTTTTTGGGGGGGTGGGGATGGAGGCAGTGTATGGCAATCTCTATCGTTTCATAAACCGGATCCGGCAGTGGGCAAGTGACAATGATGCCTAGGATTTTGCATTGTCAGTCTCCCACACGGCCACACCACAGTGATACCGGTTCTCAGAAAATAAAAAATATATCCCTCTCTGCACAGTTGCCACCACAGGCCCTACCTAGTAGCCACCGGACACGTCATGAGCTCCGCAGAGAGAAGGGGAGATTAAGTGCTTGTTTGGATGACTGCTCGATTATTATAATATAGATTATGCATAGAATTATTTTAATAAAAGTTATAGATTATAATAATCAGAGGGTTTGGGTCTCTAGATTATGGTGATCGAGTATGCTGGGTTAAAGTGAGAAATTTATGTATTATCCTTTAGTTTGGCAAGTCAGACAAATAATTAGCACTATTGTAACACCTCGGGTGTTATAGTGACTAATTAATCTGTCATGTCATCATATTGCATCGTAAAGCATCCACGATTAGGTCAACCCTGTTATGCATTAACTAAAATGAGTTTACCTTTCTAGGTTGGATGTACTTCTCAGTGGTGTGATTCGAACCGACAACCCTAATTTTGAATGCCACCGCAAATACTTAGTCTATGCCCTGCATAATTTGAGGTGTGTGACTGTGTTACACACTAGGGCCAAGTGTAGGGTATGAGCTCAAGTACAACACGTAAAATGAAGCTCCAAGTTTGATTTTGAATTGGAATCCAAAAACTTGTCGCAAGTTTTTCGATTCGAATTTGAATTCAAATTTGGGGAATTATTAAAAGATTTTCAAAAAGTTAAATTGGTCAACCAAGAGTGGCATTTGGTCAACTATGTGATACTTGACTCAATTATACACTTGGGTGATGGTTTGATCATTAAATAATCACCAATTAAGGTAGCAACAAATTTCAATTGGAAATTCCTCCGAAAACTCAAAAATCCAAAACCCTGATTTTACCCCTTTTGAAATAATTCAAAATCTAAGCAAAATTTGGGAAAAAATTTAAAATCAAGTTTGTAGAACTTTTCAAGGTCTACAACTTTGGTGTTTTGAGTTTTCAAAGTTTTAGTGTAAAATGTGGAGCAATTTTGAAAAGAAGCAAATTTTAAATTTCACCCCTTTTCCTCCCCAAACTCAAATTTCAAAATGGAGGCAGAATTTGAAAATGGTTTGAATAGCAAAGTTGTAGTTCTTGGCTAGATGTACGACTTTGGTGTTGGGAGTTTTTGAAGTTTCAATATAAAGTTGAAAGTAATTTCTAAATTACCAAATTTCCAAAAAGTGTCCCCTTTTGATTTTAAATTCAAATTTCAAAATCCAGCTCGAATTTGGAAAAGTGTTCAATACAAAACTTGTAGAGCTTGAAATTCTGACGATTTCATATCTTGGGAATTTTTCAAGTTGCTACATGAATTTGGGAGTAATTTGATAAAATAGGTTGAAATTGCAAAATTGGGGGGAGAGAGCTACAGTGCACGACGAATCAGAGCAGGGCACCGCGCGGCATGGGCGCCGCCCAGCCGCCGTGGCCTTCGGCCATCTTCTAGGCGCGCCTTCGACCGCCAGCGTTGGCTTCAGTGAGTTCGCGACGAGCCACACGTCGTCTTGAGGTCGCTTTCGTCGCCCTATAAAAGGTAGAGCACCGTCGCCGGCGTATTTTTCTTTTTCTCCATTTCCACCGCCATCGCAGCTCCGCCGCTCGCCGTCGCCTCCGTCGAGCCACCTCCAGCCACGCAAAACGCTTCACCGCAACCGCCTCGCTCCCGCACATCACCTCGACCACTCACACCCACCTCTACTGCCCGAAGCGCCCGGGTAGCCGTCGTCTTCCCTGCGTCCGGTCGGAGCACCGCCACCACCGCCCTCACGTGGCCAGGCCACTCCGGTTCGTCTCCGTCGTCACCGAGAGCACCATCGTGATCACTGTGAGCCCCTAAATGTTTTTCTCGCGCTAATTTAGTCACTACTTCATCGGTGGCGCGTTTTCGCGGCTCACCGTCAACTGTGGTCCGCCATCGTCGTCGGTGAGGGGTCGCCGGAGCTCGAGCTTAGCTGTAGTATGGCATAGTGAGTTCGCGGGGTGGAGTAGGCCATGTTGGTCAGTTTGTTTGGGTCACCGAGGTCGTGGTCACCGGCCGGCCACCGTGCCGCCGCGACAAGGGAGGAGAGCGAGAGGAGGGGGATGACACGCGGGGCCAGCGCGTCAGCGACACAGAGAGAGGGAAGGCGCGAGCGGGCCGGCCTCGTTGCTGGGCCGGGTTGAGTACGCAGGCCGCGCGCGAGAGAGAGCGAGGGAGAGCGCGGGCACGCTGTCGGGCCACGCTGCTGGGCCGAGCCGAGGGAGGAGAGAAGGAGCAGCTTGTGTGCTGGTTTTTCCTTTTTCTATTTTCCAAAAATGTGAATAGTTTTTGGTTTTAATTATTTTATTGTAAACTATTTAGGTTTCCTAAATTAGTTAAAATTTTTGTGTAAGCTTTTCAAGGTATAAACTAATTAGGAAAAATATTAAATGCTAAATTTGATTAATTTTTGCAAGTTATTTAATTAGTTCAATTAAATATTAAATGCAACTTCCATGAATTTTAGTAATTAAAATATTAATCCAAAAATCATGAAAATTATTTTGACACTGTTTTAGGCCATGATTAATCTATATAAAAAGTTTAAGCTCATTTAGATGAAGTATGATTTATTATTAATTATGCCCTAATTAATTAAATGTTTAAATAAATGTTATTTGATAATTTTAAGTGTTGTGTGCCTTTTTGATTGAGTGATGACCTTGGGTCACTAATTCTTGGTGATCTTTGGTTGTTTAATTACTTGTTTGAGCTCGTTAGTAACATGTTCAGTAAGAAATGTTAGTGTCGCTTAAGTTACCGCTATTAGTTAGTAGGTTTTACTATTTTGCGATTGTACCGCGAAGAAAAGTTGTACTCAAGTCATAAACCGTGGCATATCATCATCAAGCATCATGTTTATCACCGCATCATGTTGAAACTTGTTGTATGCTCGTGTAGTTTCCGTTTTCGAAGAAGTCGACGTTGGCGAGCAAGTCTCTGGAGAAGAGTTGTCTTCGGTGGGTTCCAGACCAGAAGTCGGAGTTTTTGAGCCCGAGTTAGCCGTCTCGTTAGAGCAAGGCAAGCCCCGGTGCATTTGAACCCTACCTTGAGTTTTACAAATCTTTATTATTTATACTATGGTTTACTGCATTAAGTAATTAGGAGTTGAGTGATAACCCAATTGCTGCATTATCATCCTTGATTATTGCGATATCACCCTTGATACCTGTTTTACTGAAAATGCGTACTATGCTTTGCCATGCTTACTGAATTAAGCTTTTTAAATGAGTGTTTATATGGCCATGACGGCATACTTAATGAATATTGAAATATGAGAATGAATTAGAAGATCGAGCGGGTGGTTTGGCCACTGCAAACTTGCATTGGAAAAGGAGTCTCAATGTAGTGTTTCCGCCTTGTCAGTTAAGGACCGTACGTTGCAGTCTTATTTGTGTTTCGAGACTTTGCAACTAGCCTTATGCCTTGGGTAAGCCCAAAATGTTAGTGATTTCATTACAAGAACGTCTAATCTCGCACTGGGAGTGGAGAGATGGTGAGAGTAGTGTGTACCCTCGGGGCTAGAATTAGGCCGGGTTCGAGGAGTACTGTACTCTCAGGTGGCGATGGACACGTTCTGGTCTTGGGAGATCTAAATGAGGGTTGGCATATGCAAGATTTGGTTCTACATATGTCGTGAGGTTAGAGATCCCCAGCTGGGTATAATCGGTTCGAATCATCGTTGCTCCTCGGTTATGGAGACTCGATCACATGTCCTGCATCGTAGTTAAGAACTGGAATTGAAAGAGAATGAGAAAGATCTTAATGAGAATTACTTTGATTTAGATTAGGATCACTTAGAATTGGTTAAGGAACCATCAATGGTAAAAGTAAAATATTGAAGGTAAGAACTTACTTTAGTAAGCTTTTCTGCTAAAGAAATTTTGATTCTTAAATACCCGTACCTTGATTTCCTAAATCTAGCATGCCCTTAGAGTCTTTTTATTAGTCGGGTAAGTCTTGTTGAGTACTCTCGTACTCAGGATTTATTAAACCCCTTGTTGTAGGTGCGATTCATAAACAAGTCTGCTTTGAGCCTTGTTGCATGACCGTTGTGGCTGAAGAAAGTGACGACGAGTAGACTGTGTGGCCTCTAGGCAAGGCACTTCGTTTGTGTGTTTGTAATAAAGTTACTACTGATACTTCCCTACTATCGGTTTGTAATAATGCTACTTAAGGTTTGAAATTTGGAAACTGTGGTTTGTATACTTAAGTTATTGTAAGACTTCCGCTATTTTACTCTGATGGTATTTTGAATAAACTGTTGTAATATTGCAATACTCCTGTGATTGGATCATGTTCGGAGGAAAGCATGCATTTTAAGTTATGAGGAATATAAGTACGGCTGTCAGAGGTCATTATGACGATAACAGGTACACGTGGGTCATCATAATTAGGAGGTTCTGTGACAACTACCTCAGCAGTACTTTTCAGCGAACGGACAGTGTTTTTCTGCCACAACAAATCAACATAAACTAAATTTCAGCAAAACGAACAAGGCCGTAAACCAGGTCTACCTGGATTATGAGATTATGATAATCAAGGGTTTAATTACAATAATCCATCTATAAGCAATCTTGGTTACATTAAAATTTAATTATATAATCTAATTATTATAATCACAGGGTATCTACACAGGGCCTAAACACATTGCACATTGATTCATCCACATCCACATCCACATCACATAGAGAAGGGGAGATTAAACACATCACACATCGATTCATCCACATACACATGGTGGAGAGAGGGTGGAGATTGAACAAATCATAGATTGATTTATCACATCATAGAGAGATTTGTCATCGTAATATGTGGCCAAAGAGAGGGGAGCACCGGGAAGCTCCACCCACACACTGAGGGCACCCGTATTGGTATAAGCTAGTTACTAGCTCTAAGCCAACTTCTTTAATATTGCTAACTTTAGCATATAGCTCATAATATGGATAGTCCCACATGACACTCTCACGTGATTTTGAAATATATGTTTGAGTCTAGCTCTCGATCAAGAGCTAACTTTTCTCTCTCTTTCATTAAAATATGAAAAAAATGCTTATAACTAGCTTATGAGTCATCCATTGCCCGCAGGTCCCTTAGGATGAGGTGAGGAGATCTGGATATATATCTATCGATCTGGGGAGTGTGAAAGATAGGAAGAAGATAAGGGAGATAAATACATGAGGGAGAGCGTAGGAGAGGGCTGAACTTAAACATGTTGAAATAAAATTTTGGGTCTGAGTACCAAAATCATTGTTGGTTGGAAATACACATGTCATACCCATTTTCAAGGATAAAATGGAATGCATAACCTTATGTGCGCCCAAAGATCAATCACACGTAAGTCAACAAATAAAAATAAAGTATCATCACATTTGGTTATTACATAACGTATTTCATCACATAGTCTTTACACAATGTAGCAGGAATAAAAAGATAACTCTCTTATGGTGACTCCAATTATAGGAATATTGACTGGTTGACATCAAGCCTAATATTCATCGCGATAATCATCATGCCAATTCTGTTCATTTGCCCATCCTGATGTGTGGGAAATAGTAAGGGTGAGCACATATCGTACTCAACAAATATAGTAAGAGGTTCATAAGGCTCAAATAGCTGACACTTGTTAAACTGCAGGTTGCATTTATGTGTATGTCATGTTTAACAATTAACAGCCAAAAGGTAGCAACAATTCCCATAACTGCATGATCAAGTGAACAAGATATAATGAATAGCATATGAACAACATAATAAGCACATTGTTAAACAGTGATCATCTATTCCATAAGGATTCCAAGGCTGCCCGTATTCGTGGGCATGGCTAATATACCAGTTTATTAAACTCTGCGCAGAGGTGTACACTTCCCCTGTGAGTCATGATTTCCAAATGCCTGGGGTAGCTAGTCCCAAAACACCGGAAACCATATAAAGTCATTTAAAAGTTCGCCTAATAAGTTATGGCCACTAGGTTTCTATAACCTGCAAATGTAGAGCCCTCCTTCCATATGGCACATAACCACAGCCTATACACATAAGGACAGAAGCCGCACTACACCCAACCCAAGAAACACCCCATTTGCGTCATTTCGGGTAACCTCTAACGAGCTAGAAAAGATCTTTCAAATAACTAAAGCTAGAGTCATGTAGCTCTCACAGTTGTACTGTAAGTCCCAGATGATCACTTACAGATAAGTCCTTACGGAGAGTAAGAACATCCAGCAAAAGCTAAAGCTCTTCTCACCCTTTAATTCATGTTGCTAAAAATCATCTTTTAATGTTTATTGCATATTCTTTTATTCATGTTACAAGATCATGGTTAAAGGTTCAGCACTAGCAAAACTGCTACCCAAATGCATATACCCCAAGGTGACAAGGTGTTAGGTAATCATTTGCTAGGAAATCCTTAAAAATGTGACAAGAGGATACATGCATATGAAATTTAACGTGTAACATGAGTAGGTCATCAGGGTAGATCCCAAGCTATACTTGCCTTGATCAAAAGTCTCCTACTGGTCCTACTCATAGTAGTATTCTTGATCGTCCACGAACGGCTCACCGTCTATACTCGATCAACACATCAACATACAAGCATCCGAGCAATCATACACGAAGCAAACAAGAGATATAATTAGAACAATACACCAATAGTATCAAAACAAGATGAAAAGTTTGTGAAATGATTCTACGTTTCGCTATGATCACACAAACGCAAATTTCACGCAAATTGGAGCTATAACGTAAAAGATATGATTTAAACATGATTTCTTATATTAAAATAATTCATTTAATAAAAGACAAAATCTAAAAATTGAAAATGTATTGAACATGTAGATTACGAGATTACGAATCTAACGCAATTTACACGGATCAATTCGGAGTTAAAACGAGCATTTATAAGCATTTGAATTCAGTGGCATAGTTGTAATTAAACAGAACTTCAATTTTGATTTAAAATAAATAAAATTTTGGGTTTTATTCTAAACCGAGGACGGCGGGTTCAAAAACAGGGAAATGCAGGGGCTCTTTAACAAAAGCAATTATCGAAGGGGTATCGGTTGATCTGATCCGCTGGATCGGTTTTAGACGGCTCAGATTAGATCAAGGAGGGAAAGGACACCGGCAGCAAGCAGAGCGACGACACCATGGCCGGAACTTCGCCGGAGTCACGATTCCGGCACTGTGGGGCACTATTTGACAAACCGCTTGCACCGGAAGCTAAGGAGGTGAACGCGAGCTCACCTGAGAAGAAAACATAGGCGCGAGTGGCACGGAGACGACGCACAGCTCGAGATGGCAAGCGGCGGTGCTCTGCAATCGTTGGCAACATGATGTGAGCGACACAAAACAAGAAATAGATGGAAAAGGAGCTTGGGGACTTCAAAAACTCGTCGCTAAGCTTGTTGATTTGCTTATGGCGTCGATCGAAACGGCAACCGATGGTCAAACTTGGCAGCGGCGGTGTTAGGTTTTGCGGTGGCTAGAACTCGAGCGAGGGCTTCGACTTGCGATTCGGGTGAAAAGAAAGGCGGCAGGCTCGGGGCTGACTTATAAAGGGCTAGGGCATGACAAGCACACCCGAATCCCGGGAAATCGGAGACGGCGCGGGCGATTTGGCTCGGGTGGAGTCCGAGTCGAACACGAAATGGAGGAGGAAGATGCTGCCGCGTGGGCCTGGCGTGGTAGTGAGTGCGGAGGGGGCTCCACTCGTTAGCGAGACCAGAGAGGGGAGAAGGAAGCTGCGCCCGCGAGACTAGCTTGCTGGGCCGGCCCAAGATGGTGAGCAAGGGGGAAAAAGAAGCTGGGCTTGCTCGGCTTGATCAAATTGGAAAGAGGGGGAGCAAGGCCGGCTGGGCCTTCAGGCCGAAAAGAGAGAGGACGGGGAAGAGAGGAAAGAATTTTTTTTCCAGATTTCCCAACACGTACTCAAATGGAATTTGAATTTCTTTTCAACTTTAGCAAAAACCACACAGCACCAAAATAAAAGTGCAGCAGCATGCAATGCAACAATCATGTTCCTAACCTTATCGTTGATTTTAATTTGGCAAAAATTATAATTCCCTATGTTTGAATGCACAAACAATTGCATAATAAATGCAATTTAAACTATTTTAAATTCATGCAAATTTTAAGTGTTACAACACCCCACTGTTGATGATTCCCATCAACCGGGTTGTATTAATTACCAACCGATAGTGACAGTAACTATATATCACTACCGTTTGGTTTTAAAATTCGACAATAGTAGGCTTTTTTATTTACGAACCGGTAGTGATAACCCTATTATCGTTGTCGGTCTTAAATTATTGTCTGGCAATTATGGACCAACAATGATTGTCTGTTCAGTAATAGTGGGTGTACGGTTTATTGTACCAACTAGCTAGGTTATTATTTTTTATCCAGTGTATTAATACATACTTAGCACCTAAAAATTAGCGACCCATATGATCCAAACAACTAAAAGCTATGTTAACTACTAGCAGAAAATGGCAAGATAAAGGTTGCTAACCAGTGCTAAGAGTTAGCATTCTAATTTGAGTATAAGTAACATAATAAGAAGTAAGTAATACTCCATAATTAATTGTTTTATTTGCACGTCATCTATCAACATTGATATTATGAATTGACTGTTGGCTATGGACAAAATAAAGAACACAGAATTCTCGTCAAGGCATGACCTGTTGGTGTCTTAGGTTGCTCTATCATCCTATTGTGGATTGGGCCCCAGCAAGGGCTGGTGAACGGTGATGACTGCTATCCGAACGACCGGGGGTTAGACATTGACAGTGGGGAATTCTATATATTGTTGGATATTTTAAATGGTAATCTTATGAGTGTGGGAATAGATTGTTGAGTATGACATCCATCCAAATGATGTAGAGTCAAGATTTATTAATGTGTCGATGAAATCTGGTTCATCCCTTCTCTGATCCGTCCTACTGATTATTGATGAGCAAGTGTTTTTTACCTTGTACCTAGCGCTTGTTCTAACTTGTTTTGCTGTTGTGTATTTTCCTAAAGCTAGTATATATTTCTCAGTTCCGTAAGTTACCTGCTGGTCCATCCGTTCCAAAAAAAAAATATGTAAACCTCAGGAAGAGTTAGATTATCCTAAGTTTAACTAGGTTTAAAGAAAAATACTATCAATATCTATATTTTTAAATAGTTTATTATGAAAATATATTCAATAGGTGCCTTAAAAAATATATTCAATAATTAATCTATTGATGCTTATTATGTATCGTTTGATCAAATTGAAGATTGTTTGAGTTTTCTGGAAATGAGATTTCTAGTCTTTTTAGGATGAAGGGATTATTAATCAGTATACAACTTTACACACTCTTTAGATAACCAGAGAAGGGTAGCAAAGTAGGGTACACACAGGAAGATAATCCCTCCATCCCATAAAAAAAGTGTTATTCTCACTTCTCAAAAAGTTAAACATTTTAACTTTGATCGAATATGTAAAAATTATTAATATTTATAGTGTATAATTAGTATCATTAGATAAATTCCTGAACATATTTTTATAATATTTTTTGGAGATACGAATTTTACTAGTATTTTCTACAAACCTAGTCAAACTTTAAAAAGTTCGGACAGCACGAACCCTATAGTGACATTTTTTTGGGATGGAGGAGTGCAATACTTTCTTCAGTCTATTTCTAAGTGTCCGATCCAAGGCACAGACCCATGGGTGTGAGTGTATTAGAATAAAAAAATGTACATATCATAAAATAAAATTATATTCATACGGCCTCCGGACATCTAAAAATATGACGCTTGAAACTAATTTTTTTGCCTAGCTACATGCATGTATGCTGTCTATTCCAAATTAGACGTTTTGGTATTTATAGATACATAGATTTTACTATGTATCTAGATATACATTTGTGTCTATATACATAGTAAAATCAATGATCTAAAAAAGTCAAATCGTCTTATAATTTGGAATGAAAGAAGTATATCTGATCTACAAGATATAAGTATGTTTTTAAGGATAGGGAGACCGGAGAGAAAAATTTAAAAAAACACAAACTAAAAATGTACAATCTAAAAGAAAGAAGCGGGGAGAGGTAAAAGAGGGACTAGCTCAAGAAACAAAGAAGCAGAAGAAGAAAATAAGAAGGATTATATAGAGAGTTTTTCTATCCATGAAACTTAGGAAGGTTCTACTCTTCTTTAGACTCTATGCAACAACAGGATCACCACCTCGATAAAATTTGATTTACACTTTATAGCACTTGGTTGGATTCCTTTTGAAGATGAGGTCATTTCTTTTCATCCAAATGCACCAATATAGAAGCATGAAGGGGTCGATGAAAAATGGTAGGTTAAATTGTGCCTTGAACAATTCGATAAACTCGAAATCTTGAACAATCATGTGGTAGTTGGAAAGCAAATATGTTCCAACAGCTAATGGCAGAAGGGCAGTGTAAAAAGAGGTGTTTCAAGGTTTCTTCGGAGCAGCATATGCAGAGAATGCAATCAAAGCTATCAAAATGCATGTTCTTTCTTCTAAGAATATTTCTTGTGCTTAGTCTATCATTTAGGAATAACCAGAAAAACACCTTGTGCTTAGGCTGTCAAGAGAATTTCTAGAGCCAGAAAAAGCTAGGTGCACTCTAGCATGCCCACAGAGGTACTTGTAAGCTCTAGAAGAAGAAAATATATACTGGAGAACCCCAGATGTAAACCCAAGAGTCCGGACCTTCTATCAAGTCTAAGTTGTCTAGTAAAGCAACCAACTGGAGAAATTGTGAATACGCTTCCTAAAATGAGATAGAAAAGGCTAAATGTTTCATTCACTGAGCAAGCTTTATCCACTATGATGACTTGTTTTTGGCAAAAGACAGTAGTTCAGGGAAATGCAGTCTTGGGACTCTTTTTCTCACATGTCATCCCAAAGGAAACAACTTCCTCCATCAAAGATTATGACTACAGGCATCCCTTACAATTTATCAATAAGTTTTAGGCTATCTCTCCATCAAAACTAACCTTTTTTTGTGCCTTTAGGAAACTTTTCATTTGGGTAACGTTTCTCCCAAACTAAGTTAACCCAAGGGATGTCTTCCTGTTCTAGAACTTATGTAAGTTTTTTCAGAAGTAGTGTTTCATTTTGAGTTTTCAGATTTAGAACTCTATCTAAGACCACCTTCTTTTTCTTTGCTTTGCACACCAAAATTCAAGCAGCTTTTTGGAGGCTTCCTTGCATTTGCCTTAGGTCTTCTCCATAGATAGTGTTTCATGTACTTATCAATCTAGTTAATAATAGAAACTGGCAGAGAAAGAGTGCCCATGAAGAAAGTAAGAGATGAGACAACCAAGTTCGTGAGCTCTAATCTTCCTGCTTGAGAGAGGAAAGAGGAAGTGCTAACTAGTCTTCTATCACATCTATTAACTAAAGGCAAGAATTCCTCCACTTTTGGTTTAGTCAATCTTAGAGGTAAACCTAAATATGTAAAAGGAAGGGAGCCCTTTGAGCAGCCAAAAGTCCTTGAAAGAAGATCCAATTTTACTTTAGTGACATTGATTGGAACCATTACTGACTGAAAAAATTACCCTAAGACCTTATCTACATGATATATGTGGAGAGGTGATTTCTTCTATTTCAGTGGTCAATTAGTACACTGCTAGTCATCACTTATATGTTCCAAATTGTGCAACCTATGCATGTGAAGGTGCGGTCGGGGTTAGCATCTATATGAGAGTGAAATGGGACACAGATGAGACCATTTTCTACTATAACCAATGTGTTATTCGTGATAGGAAATACATGTGTGTCAATGCTCATACTATTACCAAAATGCCAGATAATTTGTTGTCCATATCATAAAACACTTCTCGAGAAAACTATGAAATTATTTAATTTATAGCTACCAAATATAAAGGCCTATTTGGTGCGGCTCGGGCTCTAACTTCGGCAACAATTTCAGCAGAGGAGCTATAGCAAACACCTGAAAAGGAGGAGTCATTTTTTGGTGTATGTAAGAGGAGCCAGAGTTGTTTGTAGTGTACAATCAAGAAAATTATCAACTATTAGTGAAAATGTCACCGTCATTCATTTTCCACTACAGATGTTATTATCAATTATAAAGATAACTTGGTGAAATAAATCCATGAAAACTAATTTATCTCTTATGGATGTTGTTACACATCGTGATAGAAAATCTATCGTTCATGGTTTTAAAGATTTCGACAAATGATTCATCCAATATGAATGTTTGTGTCGTAATGGGCCATGACTTCATTGACAATGATAAGCAGATGAAAGAAGAAGCAGATCTAGAGCCAGCTATGCTTGAGCATGGAGTGTGGAACATAGAAGCGCTATGGTTGTGTCTCTACAAATCTCTAAACATGGGAAAGGTTACCACCGTGAATAAGCTCGCATGGCGGAGTGCACGGACAAGGATTGTTGCTTGAATAGACTATCGCTGTTGGTTTATTTTATTACTCAACAATGAATTTAGACCAAACCGAACTGATCGATTCCTTGATTAATCTCAAATTTCGGTTACCAAAAAATTAAGATTAATTGGTTCCTAAGAAATGTGTAGATCCACGAAATAGATCTTGGACAGTTCTGTTCGGTCTCAATCGCCGATCAAACTAGCCGACCCAAATGATCAGCAAAAAACATCATCCACAAAGCAAAAGCAAAGCCCCAATCAAACATACTTCCCTATGAATCAAGCATATATACATCCAACAAACAAAGCTAATACAAAATTTTCTATAGTAGGCAAAGCAGACTAAGCAGTTGTCAATCTGTCACACGTGGAGGGTGGTGGGAGCAGTAACCAAGGCACAACAGATATGGTCTCGCTAAGCCCTGTGGTCGAGGGGAGAAGCACTAAAAGCTATTAAGGAAGGAGTGGCATGGTGCGACGCTCGTCGTCGGGGCATAGGAGGGGCCGTCAGATCTGAGCAGGGAAGCATCGTCAGCTGCGCTAGCTACGGTTTGAGTAGGAAGAGGCAAGAATATTCCACTGCCGGCTGCAGAGAAGATGCTGCCACGAGGCGCACATGAGATGTTGTCATCGGTTGCAGAGGAGAAACCATCGCCAGGTGCAAAGTATGCAAAGGGGGCGGCTTCATAGGAGGCGCCGCCACTTGTTGCAGAGGGTGTGGAAGAGGCTTGGGTGGAGGTCTGGAGGACTCTTGAGGAGCAAAGGGAGGCAGAAAGAAGACAGAAGAGGAAGACGGCAGCCCGAAGTTTTTCACAATGCGAGTGGAGAGAACTAGAGATGCGGGTGAGTTGTATAGCAAGGGTTTTGCATTCTTGAGTGGGTCTGGAAAGCCTTGGGTGTGCTTTTTTGTAAAATTGGTCTCATCGGTTACTTTGGTTAACCGAGACATAGAACCGACTAACGGTTATAATTTCGATTACTTAGAACTCAAGACCGAATCTGTGACGAGACATAAATTCTATTGGTTTTGGTCATTTCAATTTCGATCTCGGTTATTTCGGTTTGGTTTCTCAGTCTTGGTTAATTATGCCCACCCCTAGTGATGCATTATTAGCATCAATTTTAAACAAACCAAACAGTGATGGATCGGAGCATGATCCTTAATTATATGGTAGTGGTCGTAAAAGATCTTCGAGCCCCACAAAAATCTACCTTAATTACTTTGGATCTAGCTAGCTACAACCGGCTAGATCGAAGGAGATGTCCATCTGATCCGTCCAAAGAATCAAATGCGAAAGGGTTGGGAAAGGTTAAACAAGCTTTAATTTCCACCGTCGTCAGCCGCACTCTGGTGTCATGGTGTTTTTCAGCAGTACTTTTCAACGAAGGAACAATATTTTTCTCTCACAACAAATCAGCACCAGTATCAGCAGCAACAGCCAAATTTCAGCAAATGGGCCAATTGTTTATTTAGAGCTAAGTACACAGCTTAGCTAGAGAGAGAAACGACTATAGATAGATAGAGCATAGATAGGGAAATCTTACGTGCTGTTGATCTGTGGTACGTTCAGAGATTTGTTAGTGTTAAACTATACTAAACAGGAGGTTACAGTCGTCAAGACTCAAGGCACACAGCAGTTCTAGTCAAAAAGATCAACAGGTCAGGTCCAGGGGTCAGGTCAACATTTCAATAGAAACCACCCCCCTCTCTCTCTCTCTCTCTCTCTTCCAGACGTCCATATAAGCACACACCACCACTACTCTCCCCTCATTCAGCTCGCTCCCAAGGCCGGCCCCTACACTACACACATCCCACTCATTATCGCTAGTATAGTGTGTGCGTCCATCTCTACATTCCACGCATTGCACCGTCGTCTAAGCTTACTACGAGAACGCCCTTATTACAAGACAGCGCACGCCAACCTCAGCTCAGCTCGTCACGAGCACGACACGCCAGCATGGTGGTGCCTTCCACGACGCCGGTGGTGGTGCGCCAAGAAACGCCACCGCCGCTGCCGCCGCCGTCCCACGACGGTGGCATACCGACGGTGGACCTGTCAGCGCCGGGCGGCCGCGGTGCGCTGTCGCGACAGGTGGCGCGCGCGTGCGCGGAGCACGGCTTCTTCCGGGCCGTGAACCACGGCGTGCCCCCGGGCCCCGCCGCGCGGCTGGACGCCGCCGCCAGGACGTTCTTCGCGCTGCCGCCGCACGACAAGCAGCGCGCCGGCCCGCCCAGCCCGCTCGGCTACGGCTGCCGTACCATCGGCTTCAACGGCGACGCCGGGGAGCTCGAGTACCTGCTGCTCCACGCCAACCCGGCCGCCGTCGCGCACAGGGCCAGGTCCATCGACACTGACGACCCCTCGCGATTCAGGTATACAAAATACCTACGTACTCTACCTCACTCTCGTATGCACACTATATTTTCTTGCATGTACATCTTTGTGAAAGAGAGATATATATGTTTATATTGATGCATGTTCTCTACATCGTGAAATTATTGACGGTTAATGCGAAACCATGCACATTTTAGAGATCCATGCTAGAGTGTGTAATTCAAAAAAAAATCCTCTACAAAGCTAGCTCCAACGCGAATCTCAAAGCTAATAACTCGGTTTACACAGACATATATTTATTTAGAGCTAATTTTATTTAGGTGTTGTATTGCATTGTCCTTAAGTTTTCATCAATATTGTTCTTCAAACTTTGTATTAAAAAAAAGAGTATGCTACAACATATGTGTCGCGCGCTCGGTCATGGTGATTTATGATAATAGGCCTTGAGGTTTTAAAAGCTTAAGCTGTCAAAGAGAGATCGAGCATACGCCAAAGGAACGAACAAGGTGTGTTAATGTTGATGGCTACCTGGAGTGTCATGCTCCTGTGCACTGTGCCTGCAGTGCTCCTTAATTAACCAACAGCCTATGCTGCTGATGACAGTGTGTGATAGATGTGTGGTTTGCATATCATAGTCCTACACCTGTCGAAATGTCTCGCTTGATGCTAAGCTCTCAGCAGCTGCTAGCAGATGCATTAGTATGTGTGTGTGTGTGCGCGCGCGCGCGTGCGTGCGTGTAGTAAGTAGTGAGAGTAGGTTTATTTTTGTAAGGTTTTCCTATATATCTTTTGTGTGTGGAAGGTGATGCAAGCATTTGATATATATTATATTGACCTTTGTTGCATATTATAGTTATTAAGAACTTAAGGTCAACATGCATGATGTGTACATGCATGCATGTTTGGTATAGTTTTGTTAATTCCCTGCTCATTTATAATATTGGTACTTGGTCGTTTAGAAGTCAAGAGCACTTGGGGTATCATGCATGTATGCACTCCTCTGAAGTGTTAGACTTTCTGAGAAAGCATCCTTTGATAATTGATAGCGCAAACTTTTTTCGACAGAAAAGAGAATAATAGTTCGACAGCAATGTGGGCATTCGAAATCCAAACATATATTAATCTGAATATCACACTTTAAATGGATAGAAAAGAAAGATAGTTCACTCAAGATTCTTACTCATAATTTTTAACTTTACTGGTTTTTTTTAGTTGTATGCTTTTATCCGTGACTATGATAGCTTTAGGGGGATGTTCCTGTACAGTTCGTGGTAGAATTAGTAGTATCCTATGTTGTCATAGTCAGAAAGGCCCCCATCAAATAAATTGTGCAAATGCATAACTACATAGTTTTCAAGACAATAATTATCGCAATAACAGAGCAATGATATGTTAGTTCCAACAATTCAAGGGCATACATAGTAGTAGCTAGTTTCCAAAGCAAAAGAAAAGGCACAAACTGATGGGACATAACAAACTTGACAGCTCCACAGAATGGGCTTGGGCGATTTTCTGATGAAAGTTAGGTATAATTGCCTTGCCAAAAGAACATTCCAAAGGCTTACAAATCGACTGTTTTTCATTTTGCACTGAGAAATGGCTTGTACATTTTGCTTGTGAGAGGGACAACCCTTGCCCATGCTGGGAAAAACATTTGAATGCCTAACAATTGACTGAACATAACAGATGAGATATCTTTAGCTATTTCTGTGCATTCGGAAGGAGAAAGATCTCATCCAAACAACAATTATAGCCTGCTAGGAGAGATCCCACACACTACACTCAGGCCAGGCAGTGGCCTAATTCAATAGAGTTGGTTGAGAGCAAATAAAAATGAAAGGGACAAGAAAACCCTCTCTCTAAGGTAGTTAGAAGAACCCTCTCAGTGTCAGGTCCCTCTCCAACAAACTATATATGTGTATTTGCATGTCAATCAGTCTCACATATCTGCGGTGCAGTGGTCTTCAATTAATGGCCATACCCAACCACCAATTGATGCAGCTAGCAACAGAACCCATTGCTATTGGATAGCACTTACAACTTTTTCAGTGAAGTACACTAAGTTCCATACAGAAAATGATGTTTTAGATGGCCACAGGATATACATCATATATGAACTTGAAATGAATTCCCTTTGTTCTCTATCAACTAGACATGAATCACTGATATATTGCCAATGTTCCAATATTCATAATATAGCAGCTATGAAGAAGTAGAAGGTTGCCTTGATCACATAAAAATCTAAAGCTTACAGGCACAGCAGTTGGGAAACATACAACTGTAAAATGCTATTGCATAAAAGAATGCTAGCAACAAGAATAAATATAGAAATGGCATCAGAATCTTTCAGTAGCCATTTTGCCATAGAACGCAGGTATAGGTAATAGCAAGTAGGGTCCACAGAAGTACAAAAGCTTGATAGGAAATAAAATGCACCCCAGGGCCCCCTAAAGAGCATATCCATGCTATCCATATAAAGCCAAGCAAATGAAAGGAGGCACACATGCAACGGGTCCTCTTTATGGCAAGATGAATGAGATGTCCCGGGGGACGTAGTGGCAGGGGCAGTGATGAGTGATACCAAGCACTGATGAGTCTATCCATGGAGCAGTGGAAAAAGCATGCCCAATCCTGTCGAAAACCCATTTGCCCATTGGAAAATTGGTCACACCAAAGTTTCATGTACGTCTGATCCAGAGCTATCCATGCATCACAAGAACCGAATATGTATAGCATGTGACTGGATTCTGGTTCTGCTGCATAGCCCAGATGCATCCATAGCATCAAGCTACCGTCTTTTCAAGGCTGCAGCTTTTGAGTTGCTGCATATTCATACATCAATCAATCAAAATCTTCTCATCTTTCTTCAGTCTCCTTTTTCTCTGCCATGGCACACATCCAATTGGTCTTCGTGATAACTCCATTCTATTGATCAAATCGATCTTGGGCAGATTTTAACTCACATGTTGATGCTTTTTCTTCACTGTTGTTGCAGTAATGTGGTGAACGAGTATGTGGGAGCAATGAGGCAGCTTGCATGTGAGATCCTGGACCTGTTAGGAGAGGGGCTAGGGCTCAAGGACCCCAGATCCTTCAGCAAGCTCATCACTGACACAGACAGCGACTCACTCCTGAGGATCAACCACTACCCTCCAGAATGCACCATTCAGAAGCTTGACCATGAGAACCAGTGCAAGATGAAGAGCAGTTTCAGAATCAAGACTGGCAATGGTGTGAACCAATCGGCAGGTGCACGGATCGGATTTGGGGAGCATTCAGACCCACAGATTCTTAGCTTGCTCCGATCAAACGATGTTGATGGCCTTCAGGTGCTTCTGAACTGCGACGGCAGGGAGGTGTGGGTTCAGGTGCCAGCCGATCCATCAGCATTCTTTGTCAATGTTGGTGATCTCCTCCAGGTAAAGGCATCGGTTTACCTGAAAATAAACAGCACTAGTAGATTAAGTAAATGAAAATTGCTTCTATGAGCTACTTAGAAAATAAATTAGCAGAATCTTAAGTCTAAAACAAGCAAAGAGGCTAGGCACAACTCAGCACCCCCACCATTAGTACTCGCATATGAAATTGCATTATGCAGCTCCCGTCTGTGCATCATAGAAATAGATTCTTCACTTACTAAAAACATGAAAAAGAAATGTATCTGTATTTGATTCGAACTCTAAATAGACACCAGGTTAGCTATTGCTCCTTTTGTGAAAAGATGGGTCGGCACTGATATTTTTTGGACACATCTCTTGCACTGCATCAAGTACATCATACCAACTGACAAGAATTTTTGTCTTGTTAGTTGTTACTACATCTGAATCTAACAATAACCAGATATTCATCCATAGTGCAACAATACAATATTATGTCTCTCGTACTTGGTTTGTATTCATCTCTCTTTTCCCTTTCTTGTTCCCAGGCTTTGACAAATGGGAAGGTGATAAGTGTCCGACACAGGGTAATTGCAAGCTCCTGCAGGGCAAGGCTGTCCACAATCTACTTCGCTGCGCCGCCACTGCATGCACGAATTTTGGCCCTCCCAGAGACAGTCACAGCCAACTCACCCCGCCAGTACCGGCCCTTCACCTGGGCCGAGTACAAGAAGACAATGTACTCCCTCCGCCTGAGCCACAGCCGCCTCAACCTCTTCCACATCGACCATGATGACCACAGCAATGTTGGCAAAGGAGAACAAGAATAGGGAGCACTTGCTGAACTGCAGGCAGAGTTTATGGTGGGGACTAGGTAGGTAGAATTGTCCCCAAAATTTTGGCTCTCTGGCTTCCACAGCCAGATATCTAGTATTATGATGGTGTAGGGTTGTGAGTCTGCCAATGTGTAATAGTATTTAGCATTGTACAGAAGTCCTTGTTGTATGGTACTGATGTACTATTATTGCCTGTTTTAGCAGTTTGTTGTCTCCACCTAACTTTTATTTACTCTCCCCCTTTTCTAGTGTTGCCTTTGCTTAAAGAAACCTCTTCCTTGCACAAAAGTGAGACCTAACTCAGACTCCTGCTGACAATTTTGATACAGTATCCTTTTTTAAGAAATCTAAAATTAAAGGCTAAAAGGACTTCAAATGTCACATACTACAAGAGTTCAAGGAAGTGATAGAATGTTCTAGTAATTAATTCTGCAAACCCATTCCATCACAAACTATTCCCCACTCTTTATCACCTTCATAGTGCAAATATTGACCCAAATTGAACTATATTAATACTATCTATATGAATAATAAGTACATCTTTCCTCGAACACGCAGGAGAGCTGTGTATCATTATATTAAGAAGAAAAGGAAAGCAGATTGACTCCATACAAAAATCCACACACTCATGCCTCACACCTTGCAGTGAGTTACACACGCCCATAAACAACCCGACCACATCCTAGAGCCTTCCAGGGCGCTTGTCTCCAACTGGCTCAAGGGTAGCATTATTTAACTGAATGGACATAACAAGACATAAGGACATAATTCAGTTTCAAATCATAGGTAGTGAATAAAAAACAAGTTAATTTTGGTTAACTGCCAATCTTCATGACATCAGAATCAAAGTAAATTACCAAATGTGGATTCAACAAAAGAATAAGCCAATGTGTGGAGGATAATGGTAAAGGGGGCATATATCACAATACATCCTGAAACGGGGTTTATGGTGATCGATTTACAAAAGAATGGCCTATTTCAATGATATTTCAACCCAAGTTGGTTTTGATGTCCTCGACTGTCCATATTAAATGATAAGAGAACAAAAAAGCATGATTTGAGCAAATCAATGTATTGGCCCCTCTCATATATAGTCACACACCTACAGTCTTTCACACTGTTATACAGTGTGAATCTCTCTGATTGAGGTCATTCACACTGTTATACAGTGTGAATCTCTCTGATTGAGAATCAATACCTTACATTGTATGCGATGGCAAGAAAAGATAGAGACTCAGTGATTTTACCTAAGGATGTCGAATTAGCTGCATGGCTTCTTTCCAAAAAAAACAAACAGATAGATAGATAGATAAATTGGCTGCACGGAGTGAGTATGCCTCAACTATTATTTTGGGAGAGGTATTAGGCAGCCCTCGAGCAGCTCAAGGTCCTATTTGGAACCTAGAATGGCAGTTCCGTGTTTGTTACTACAGCATAAACAGTAAGAGCCCTGCCAAGATAGTTTTCTGATTGATTCTCCATGCAGGATGCCATCGTCATAGCTGCATGAGCCATGATTGCAGTTGACCAATGCATTTATAGCTGTTCAAGACAGCTCTAATCGCTGCATATCCATGCAATCTATTTTAAGAAATAAGGTATAGTGATCAGTAACAGGAAAAAAAACTTGAAAGGTATTTCTGATAATGGCATATACATGTCAAAATGGAGTAAACTGAGATCCAACATCATGATAACACAGAATTAAAAGGGGTTGACTCTTGTTAGAACAGACATGTTCTGGTGGATTTTTTTGAGAACATGTGAGACCTCAAAGAAAAAATAGGCCTATGGTATAAATATATGCTGCCAAACAGATGACAAAAGGTCTCCATAGCGAATTGTAAATATTGACTGCACTGGTTGCATGCAAGACTGCAATGAAAAAGCATAGACTAACTGTATAAATTACAATCACCAGTGAACAAAATTTCAGTACTTCTAATCATGTTTTATGAGTATTTTGATGCTGATGGAAAAAAAAAGAAGATATTTGTGTTTTGAAGTAGTAGGTATTAAGTTGCTTGAAGTCAGAAGGTCAGCTGAACACTAGAATTTAATGAAGAAATAAGATGTCGATTAGCATCTGCATTCCAATGGATCCCTGAATACTTCCAGGCTTCCAGCTCTAGCAATCATAAGACATCAGCCGAATTGCTTAAACTGTTTGCACTTATGATAGAATCTGGAAATATCAGTTCAAGGACATGTAAGCAAGGTTTGCACATGGGAAATAATAGATTGATTATGAGGGTGCAATATGCACGCATGTATGAGTCTATGACTTATGGGAACAGAACCAATCAATGGAGATCTTGCCTATGAGTCTATGACTAATCACACAATGTGCAGGGGCTCAAGGCCTGGTGTGGCATGTCACATGTCGGCCCCAAATGGCCAGCCGAACTAGGGCACTGACCATCTGTCTAACAGATTAGGTTTTTAAGCAACTAAGTGGACAAATAGATGTTAGCACTTTTTATTCATGCTTTAACTTCATTACCTACAAATCCTCTAGCTTCTGCGATTCCATTTCTGGATTAGGTGTTACATGGTGGCATGGTGCCAGAAAGAGCATGCGGAAAGGTAATGAGATATTCCATGATACGCCTATATGAACAATCCATACACTAGACTAGGGGTAGAGCAGTACTTGAGATGCTCCGTTTAATTTATTTGATTGGACAAAATAGCTTCTAATCAAGAACGCATTTAAGTAGCTACGAGAGCCTAGATTAGTCAATCCCATTCATGTGGTATGTGAGCTTGATTCTTCAAAATTACGTCCAGAAGATCAGAGAATGGTATGTGAACGGTAAGCGAATCTGCATTGAAGGATGGCACAGAAGGGGACACTTCGAAACAAAATGTTCACTTGCAGCCAAAAGGTTGGCAGCTGAAAAACATCGGCAAACTTCCTACCAGTTTTTTTAAAAAAGATCCATATCAAATCGACATCGCCCCATGGATAACCCTATAATTCCAGGCACTTGGTCTAACGCAAGCTCACTTTACTCAGAGAGCTGAATGAACAATAGAAAATTTCGCACTAAAAAATTCGTAAATTGAAAGCCGAACGATTTGTGCGCAAACAAAACGTAGCAAAAATACCAATTTCTCACCCAACCCGTCTACTCTCACCGAGACAAGAAAAGAGTCTATACGCATACTTGAGTAGTAATTCCCCATCCTTACCTGATCCCCGAGCTTGCGGTTGCAGGCGCGCATAATGCAGTTAGCGAGGGAGGTCGCTGAGCTTTCCTGAGTCCTGATGATCCCGGACCACCTGGGCGGGCAAGTGTGCTACCGGCGGCGGCACGAGGACCTAACGGAGCAAGCATCTGGTCCCAGGCTCCCAGCACATCAGCTCGGAGGGCTCGCCGCGGCCGAACCTCGGCAGATCCGCCCGCCGTCGCATTCGGCGGCGGCTCCTCGGCGGCCAGCTGGGAAAGGGAAAGGCTTGGGCCGAATCTTTCACACGAAGTCCAGACGTGAACGGCCCACAGCTCTGCCAGCTTGGCCCATTAATTAATTCCAGATAATTCATTTTTCTTTTGGGTAGCTTTTCTTTGCCTAAACTAGATTCAACACGACCTTCGACTTAGGCCTTGTTCACTTCCCCATCCCAACCCAAAATATTTTCTCTTCTACCTATCACATCAAATCTTTTGACGCATGTATGGAGCATTAAATATAGATTAAAAAGATAATTAATTGCATAGTTTGTCTGTAAATGTCGGGACGAATTTTTTGAGCCTAGTTAGTCCATGATTAGACAAATTTTGCCAAATAACAACGAAAGATGCTACAGTAACATTTCGCCTACTTTTCGCGAAGTGAACACACCCTTATACAATATGTGCTATGCACTTCTGCTAAAAAATGTACTATGCACTTATTTGTGTGTATATATGTAATAATGTAATCTTTTTAATATTTTGTAATCTCATATTAAATATTTCAGCCCTTAAATGTTTTCAAATGGAAAAAATTCAACTAAAAGATTTTATCTTGTTGAGGTGTACCAATGTAGGCGTGCATCCATGTGAATAGTTTGAAAAAATAAAAATTTTGAATCTCAATATCTAAGATTTTTAAACAAATATATGAGACCCTAAATGTCTTCGAATCAAAAACTTATAAACTACAAAATTTTAGATTTCGTTTACAGCTACAAGTTTGATATAGATCATACCACGTCGAATGTCATTTGAAATTTTTAAATTTTAAATTTCAAAATCTCATAAATTAAAATGAATATTTAGAAATATATTCAAATCAAAAATTTGTTAAGTATGAAGTTGTTGATTGTATTGAAAATTGTTTAAAAGTTCTAATTTTAAAATTTAAAATTTAGAGAGCTAAAAATGAATTTTGGGGACTCTAAATAGTTTCAGATTAAAAATTTATCAACTATAAAGTTATGGATTAAGTCAAGCTCTACAACTTTTGTATAAAGTTTGTCTTCGTTTGAGTTGTTATGAAAAGTTCTAAAAATTTTTAGACAACTATTTCTATAGATGGACCCTTGAAAATTAGAATAGTTATGATTTTTTAGATTTTTAGAGAGATGGGGCTTTAGAATGGCCGCCTCTATTAATCTATTTCTAGAAGTGGACCTTTAGAATGCTTGCCACTGTTAATAGTAAAATGCCCTAAATGGCTAGAGGGGTGAATAGCATAATTAAAAAATCTACAAATTCATTAAAGCAAATTAGTAGACAACAAAAAGACGATAATGTGGTTCTGTTCTAGCTCTACCAAGTGGTATGCAAGCCCCCTACCAAAATACTAATATATATGATCTCTCTGTTAATTACACAATCAAACTAGCTATGTCACTGCTTCTACCACTAGCGAGCTAGCAAGAAACAAGATACAACTAATTACTTCTATCTACTCAACTAGTAAAACAAGCTACTACTACACAAGTATATCAAAGGATGCAAATGCAAAGAGTAGATAGCAATCGATATACCGAGCCGGGCAAGTGTCCAATATGAAATCTAATGAGACAATTAACACAAGAGTTATCTCCGAGGTTCAATTACTTGTCGACAATCTACGTCCTCGTTTAGACGACACACTCACTTAATGACTCACGCGCTAATAGGCATCACATGCCTAACCCTACACAAGGGCGCTGTAAGAACCACAACAAGATGAGAGTACACAAGTCACGAGGAATCAACTAGAGTTGTCTTTTCATGACTATTGCGAGGAATAGGCACAAGAACCTGAAAGGTCTTGATGGCTAGAGGGGATGAATAGCCTTTTAAAATTTTCTACAAAGACAAGCTAAACAAGTTTATCAATATAACAAGTAGCGAGATGCGAGTTTTGCTTAGCCTACGGGGTGTTTGCAAGCCACCTAACCAATTCACAATTCTAGTATATTTGCACTCAACCGCACAAGTCAAACTGAGAAGGTAACTACAATTATAACTAGCAAGCTACACAAAAGGAGCTACTCTAGCAAAGCTAACTAGCTAGCAAAGATAATTAAGAAGGTAATGCGGAGTTCAGTTAGGAGAGTTTCACTGAGGGGCGAAGTATTGAGCCAACCAAAATAATCAACAATGAATACCAAGACAACCGAACACCGGGATCAATCAATCACAATATGAAAGTGATGACATGAAATTTATCCCAAGGTTCACGTGCTTGCCGGCACGCTAGTTCCCGTTGTGTCCCTCTTCACCACGTGGTTCGGTGGCTAAATGGTCTCACATCGAGCCTCTCAAAAGGCGCCACAAGAACCTACTAAATGGCAAAAGGTTGCAAATGACATGAGCAATTCACTAATATTGCTTTTGGCGCTTCGCCGAGGTAGGCACAAACCCCTCATAATCACCGGAGGTGGCCAAGAACAATCACCAACTCTTGCCAACGCTCCAAGCTGCTCTAAGCTGTCTAGGTGGCGGCAACCACCAAGAGAAACAAGAATCCCGCAGCAAATCAACCACTAATTGCCAACTAGATGCAATCTCACAATGTAAATTTACTTGGATCACTCCATCTCACTTTGAATATGCAAAGAAGTAGGAAAGATGAGTGGGAGGGGAGTTGCTTAGCTCAAAGTGCTCACAAGTATGTCAAGAGTGCAAGAGATAGAGCTTTGAGCCGGCCAACGAGTATTTATAGACGTACCCCTTCGAATATAGCCGTTAGGCACTTAAAACAGCCGAAGTCGCGCTGACCGGACGCGCTGGTCAAACTGACCGGACGCGCCGATCACACAGCGCCTACGCCGTGAAGCACTGACCGGACGCGCTCGTCGCGCGGACCGAACGCGTGAAGTATGACTGGACGCGCTGGTACCATAACGGACCGGACGCGCTGGTCAAGCCTGAGCAGCGCTCCACCGAGACAGCGACCGGACGCGCTGTCGAGCTGACCGGACGTCACAGTACCAGCGTCCGGTTGAGGTCCAGTAAGCTCCTAGATCAACCAGACATGTCCGATCGACTGTGACCGGACGCGCCAACGCGTCCGATAAAAAACTGAAACACGCGCAGATGCTGAACACTGACCGGACGCGTCCGGTCAAACAGAGACCGCGTCCGGTCACTTATGTGACCTCCGTTCGCCTCCGTTTCTTTTCCGACCTCCGGCGTAGTGGAAAAAGTCGTTTCAACTCCTCAAAAATGCCTGAATCCCGCATCGCAAGCTCGGCGAGAGGGAGAGAGGGACTCAAACCCTCTCTACCGCTCAAACTCTAACGCCATCGCAAAAGTGCTAACACCACCAAGTGATCACATCATATGTGAGTGTGTTTAACATTTTCACAATCATTTTTCAAGGCGTTATTAGTTCTATCCAAATGCATATGATTATGAAATGCACATCTAGAGGCACTTAGGAGTCCAATAGCCGCGTCATTTCCCTCTTTATAGTACGGCTATCTATCCTATAATGTAACAACACCCACTAGGTGTCTTGGTTACTAAAACACAACCCTTAAGCATATACCTTTGCCTTGATCACGTAGGGTTGCGTTCAAATCCAAGTGTGGCCATCATGATCACCTTGTCCATCTTGCCACCAACCTTGGAATGTACTAATCCTCATATGCTATATATAACTTAGGCATTGGATTAGTATTTAGGCATTGTCACTAATTACCAACACCAAACATAGAGCTTTCAATCTCCCCCTTGTTGGTAATTGGTGACAAACCTTTCACAAAGATATTATGATAAAATTTTGATTGAACCCATGTCACATTGTCCAAGTATATTACCATGTGTAAGAATTATGGACATGTGATCATGAATTTAAATTGATAGCAATGGCTCCCCCTACATGTATGCTATATGTTTGGATTTTGAAAGCATACATGTTAGATAGGAAAGTATAGGAGCATTGACTACCAATAGGTGCTAAGTGTTTTAGATTATAGACCTTTGAAGCGTGATACCATCGGAGTAGCGATAAACACCATCTTAGCACCTAGTGTAGTTAGATACCACTTGGAAAAGCACAAACATAACTAGAAATCTCGTGAGATCAACATTGTAAGCAAGGCTCTAGTACCACTTTGAAAAACATGAAGCAATAAAAATCTAACTACTTTCTATTCATGCTAGTACCTCAATATACCATTCAAATTATACTAGCAAGTCACCACACAAGCAATGTATCGGAGAAAAAGAAATGCATAACTATGCATCATACATATGAAGTGCACATGGAAATGCAACATTAATGCTTAAGATCTTGCTCCCCCTAATTGTGTGCTAAAAAATTTTAGTTGATCCCCTTCTTTTATCAATTCTCCCCTTTAGGTTTTCTTCCCCTTTAGAATCTATCTTTGTGAACAACATTTTCTCTCCCTTTGGCACCAATGACCATAAGGGACCAATTTTAGATAGAATATCATGTTATGTTATGGGGTGAGGATCAAGTTTGTGATTCAACCTAGATTGCTTGCATGAATAAAATACTTTGGTTTTATCCAAGGGCAAGCTTCTTCACACCTCACTAGAAGGGTTATCATGCACCATGTTGAAGCAAATATTTAGACAAGTGATCTAGATTAAACACTTAGGATCACAAGCTACTTAAACAAGTTATATGCTATCACTAGATCATATAAGTCATGGAAACAATAGTGGCACCATATAAACTTCAAAATCATTTGATTTTCATGAGTGAGCCTATAACATGTAAATTATGACTAGATGCACTAAACAAGTCCTTAGCATAGAATATATGATATGTTAACCAATTATACCTTGGAGCTCGAAGGAGAGGCATGTCATATATGGGGTGCATCAACTCATGTTGGAGAAGTCAAGTATGTTCAACTCATTCTTTAGCTTGTGAAATCTCTTCTCATCAAGTGGCTTGGTGAATAGATCGGCTAGTTGAAAGGTCTTGATGGCTAGAGGGGGGGTGAATAGCCTATTAAAATTTTCTATAAAGACAAGCTAAACAAGTTTATCAATAAAACAAATAGCGAGATGCGAGTTTTGCTTAGCCTACGGGGTGTTTGCAAGCCACCTAACCAATTCACAATTCTAGTAATTGCACTCAACCGCACAAGTCAAACCGAGAAGGAAACTACAACTAGCAAGCTACAAAAAGAAGCTACTCTAGCAAAGCTAACTAGCTAGCAAAGATAACTAAGAAAGTAATGTGGAGTTGAGTTAGGAGGGTATCACCGAGGGGCGAAGTATTGAGCCAACCAATATGATCAATAATGAATACCAAGATAACCGAACACCGGGATCAATCAATCACAATATGAAAGTGATGACACAAAGATTTATCCCGAGGTTGACGTGCTTGCCGGCACGCTAGTCCCCGTTGTGTCCCTCTTCACCACGTGGTTCGGTGGCTAATCGGTCACACACCGAGCCTCTCAAAAGGCACCACAAGAACCTACCAAATGGCAAAAGGTTGCAATGACACGAGCAATATACTAATGTTGCCTTTGGCGCTTCGCCGAGGTAGGCACAAACCCCTCACAATCACCGGAGGTGGCCAAGAACAATCACCAACTCTTGCCAATGCCTCCAAGCTGCTCCAAGCCGTCTAGGTGGCGGCAACCACCAAGAGAAACAAGAATCCCGCAGCAAATCAACCACCAAGTGCCAACTAGATGCAATCTCACAATGCAAATGCACTTGGATCACTCAATCTCACTTCGAATATGCAAAGAAGCAAGAGAGATGGGTGGGAGGGGAGTTGCTTAGCTCAAAGTGCTCACAAGTATGTCAAAAGTTCGAGAGCAGGAGCCTTGAGTCGGCCAACGAGTATTTATAGACGTACCCCTTCGAATATAGCCGTTAGAAACTTAAACAGCCGAAATCGGGCTGACCGGACGCGCTGGTCCAACTGACCGGACGCGTCGGTCGCCCAACGGCTAACTCGTGAAGTACTGACCAGACGCGCTGGTCCACACGACCGGACGCGCTGGTCGCCCAACGGCTAACTGCGAAGCAACGACCGGACGCGCTGGTCCAACTGACCGGACGCGCCGGGAACGACCGGACGCGCTGGTCCCGTGAAGGACCGGACGCGCTGGTCGCCTGAGCAGCGCTCAACGAAAATAGTGACCGGACGCGCTGAAGAAAATGACCGGACGCGACAGCGACAGCGTCCGGTTAGAGTCCAGTAAGCTCCTTGAATGACCGGACGCGTCCGATCATCAGTGACCGGACGCGCCTCGCATCCGATCATCGAACTGAAAAACACGCAGACACTGAACACTGACCGGACGCGTCCGGTCATGCAAGGACCGCGTCCGGTTCAGCGTCCGGTCACCTCTGTGACCTCTGTTCGCCTCCGTTTCTTTTCCGGACTTCCGGCGTAGTGGAAAATAATCGTTTCAACTTCTCGAAAACGCCTGAATCCCGCCTCGCAAGCTCGGCAGGAGGGAGAGAGGAACCAAACCCTCTCTACCGCTCAAACTCCACTGCCGTCGCAAACGTGCTAACATCACCAAGTGATCTCGTCATGTGAGAGTGTGTTAGCATTTTCACAATCATTTTTCGAGGCGATATTAGTTCTATCCAAATGCATATGATCATGAAATGCACATCTAGAGGCACTTAGGAGTTCAATAGCCGCGTCATTCCCCTCTTTATAGTACGGCTATCTATTCTATAATGTAACCACACCCACTAGGTGTCTTGGTTACTAAAACACAACCCTTAAGCATATACCTTTGCCTTGATCATGTAGGGTTGCGTCCAAATCCAAGTGTGGCCATCATGATCACCATGTCCGTCTTGCCACCAACCTTGGAATGTACTAATCCTCATTATGCTACATACAACTTAGGCATAGGATTAGTACTTAGGTATTGTCACTAATTACCAACACCAAACATAGGACTTTCAATCTCCCCCTTGTTGGTAATTGGTGACAACCCTTTCACAAAGATATTATAAAATTTTGATTGAACCCATGTCACATTGTCCAAGTATGTTACCATGTGTAAGAATTATGGACATGTGATCATGAATTCAAATTGATAGCAATGGCTCCCCCTACATGTATGCTATATGTTTGGATTTTGGAAGCATACATGTTAGATAGGAAAGTTTAGGAGCATTGACTACCAATAGGTGCTAAGTGTTTAAGATTATAGACCTTTGAAGCGTGATACCATCGGAGTAGCGATAAACACCATCTTAGCACCTTGTGTAGTTAGATTCCACTTGAAAAAACACAAATATAACTAGAAACCTCGTGAGATCAATCATTATAAGCAAGGCTCTAGTACCACTTTGAAAAACATGAAGCAAGAAAAATCTTACTTCCTATTCATGCTAGTATCTCAATGCAACATTCAAATTATACTAGCAAGTCACCACACAAGCAATGTATCGGAGAAAACGGAATGCATAACTATGCATCATACATATGAGGTGCACATAGAAATGCAACATTCATGTTTAAAAGCTTGCTCCCCCTACTTGTGTGCTTCTTTTATCAATTCTCCCCCTTTAGGATCTTTGTGAAACATTTTCAAACATTTTCTCCCCCACAACATTTTGAGTTCTATCTTTGTGAACAACATTTTCTCCCCCTTTGGCACCAATTGACCACAAGGGGCAAACTTTAGATAGATTATCATGTTGAAGTATGGGGTGAGGATCAAGTTTATGATTCAACCTAGATTGCTTGCATAAATAAAATACTTCGGTTTGATCCAAGGGCAAGCTTCTTCACACCTCACTAGAAGGGTTATCATGCACCATGTTGATGCAAATATTTAGACAAGTTTTCTAGATTAAATACTTAGGATCACAAGCTACTTAAACAAGTTATATGCTACCACTAGATCATATAAGTCATGGAAACAATAGTGGCACCATATAAACTTCAAATTTATTTAATTTTCATGAATGATCCTAGAACATAAGAAATCATGACTAGATGCACTAAACATGTCCTTAGTATAGAATGGATGACATGTCAACCAATTGTACCTTGGGGCTCGAAGGAGAGGCATGTCATATATGGGGTGCATCAACTCATGTTGGAGAAGTCAAGTATGTTCAACTCATTCTTTAGCTTGTAAAATCTCTTCTCATCAAGTGGCTTGGTGAATAGATCGGCTAATTGATCTTCGGTGCCCACACTCTCAATAGCAATGTCACCCTTTTGTTGATGATCTCTAATAAAGTGATAGCGAACATCAATATGCTTTGTTCTTTGATGTTGAATCGGATTGTTAGTTAGCTTCACGGCACTTTCATTGTCACATAGCAATGGCACATTCTTGAAATTGATTCCAAAATCCTTCAATGTTGCCTTCATCCACAAGATTTGTGCACAACAACTACCCGCGGCGATGTATTCGGCTTCGGCGGTAGATAGTGCAATACTATTTTGCTTCTTGGATGACCATGAGACAAGTGATCTTCCCAACAATTGACATGTCCCAGAAGTGCTCTTTCTCTCCACTTTATCACCGGCATAGTCGGAATCCGAATATCCAACTAGCTCAAAACTTGCACCTTTGGGATACCACAATCCAACATCTTGTGTATGCTTTAAGTACCTCAATATTCTCTTTGTTGCCTTCAAATGACTTTCTCTTGGTGAGGCTTGAAATCTTGCACACATACATACACTAAACATCACATCGGGCCTTGATGCCGTCACATAGAGTAGGCTACCAATCATTGATCTATATAGCTTTTGATCCACCATGTTGCCACTCTTGTCACTATCCAAACTTCCATTTGTTCCCATTGGGGTTGTAATACTCTTTGCATCTTCCATGCCAAACTTCTTGAGCATATCTTTGATGTACTTGGTTTGGCTTACAAATGTACCTTCTTTCATTTGTTTGATTTGAAGTCCAAGAAAGAAACTAAGTTCACCAATCATTGACATTTCAAATTCCTTGGCCATCATTTTACCAAACTCATCACAATAATCTTGATTGGTTGAACCGAATACGATATCATCAACATATATTTGCAACACAAACAAGTCTTTCTCAATCTTCTTGGTGAATAGTGTTGTATCAACTTTGCCCATGACAAATCCTTTGGATAGCAAGAAGTCCCTCAATCTTTCATACCATGCTCTAGGTGCTTGCTTTAATCCATACAAAGCCTTCCTTAACTTGTATACATGATTGAGTTTCTTGTCATCTTCAAAACCGGGAGGTTGCTTCACATACACCTCCTCTTGAATGTACCCATTGAGAAATGCACTCTTTACATCCATTTGATATAGCTTGATATTGTGAGCACAAGCATAGGCAAGTAAGATCCTAATTGCTTCCAATCTTGCAACCGGGGCATAAGTTTCACCAAAGTCAAGACCCTCTATTTGTGTGTAACCTTGAGCCACTAGTCTTGCTTTGTTCCTTACTACTATCCCATCTTGATCTTGCTTGTTGCGAAAGACCCATCTTGTTCCAATGACATTGTGATCCTTAGGCCTTTCAACTAGTTTTCATACTTCATTTCTCTTGAAGTTGTTGAGCTCTTCATGCATTGCATTTACCCAATCCGGATCTCTCAATGCTTTATCAATGTCCTTGGGTTCTTCCATTGACACAAAAGAAGAGTGAGCACAAAATGATGTCAATCTTGATCTAGTTTGAACTCCTCTTTGTATGTCACCAATGATGGAATCCAATAGATGGTCTCTTGCAATGTTAGTTGGTTGAAGCACTTGGACTTGATTGCTTGGATGTTGATGTTGATCATGAATTGGAGATGATGAACTAGCCACTTGTTGATCTTGTTGCACTTGAGATGATGTACTAGCTTGATTTTGCATTAGAGAACCACTAGCTTGTGTAATTGGACTTTGGAGCACTTGATCTTTGTCATCATCCACATGAATTACTTGTTTTGGTCTAATATCGCCAATATCCATCTCTTTCATAGCATTACTCAATTGAGTTCCTCTCACATCATCCAAGTTATCTTCTTCATCTTGAGAACCATTTGTTTCATCAAACTCAACATCATACACTTCTTCAAGTTGACCATTAGCCAAATTCCAAACTCTATAAGCTTTGCTAGTAGTTGAGTAACCAAGTAGAAATCCTTCATCACATTTCTTCTCAAACTTGCTCAATCTAGTGCCCTTCTTCAAGATGTAGCATTTGCAACCAAATACCCGAAAGTATGCAATGTTGGGCTTTCTTCCATTTAAGATCGCATATGGTGTCTTCTCTAGAAACTTGTGGCAATAGAGGCGGTTGCTATAGAAGCAAGCCGTGTTGATTGCTTTGGCCCAAAATGAATGACTTACATTATACTCATTCAACATTGATCTTGCCATATCAATTAAGGTTCTATTTTTCCTTTCAACTAGGCCATTTGATTGAGGTGTATACTTGGCCGAGAATTGATGTTTGATTCCAAGCTCTTCACATAGCTCATCAACTCTTGTGTTTCTAAACTCACTTCCATTGTCACTTCTTACTTTCTTGATTGTGGTCTCAAACTCATTTTGCACTCTCTTGATGAACTTCTTGAATATGTCAAATACATCACTCTTGTCCACAAGAAAGAATACCCATGTGTATCTAGTGAAATCATCCACAATCACAAAACCATACTTATTGCCACCAATGCTTGTGTATGTAGTTGGCCCAAATAGATCCATGTGCAACAACTCAAATGCCTTGGAAGTACTCATAATGCTCTTCAATGGATGAGTGTTGCCTACTTGCTTTCCGGCTTGACATGCACTACATAGCTTATCCTTCTCAAATGTGACATCCTTCAAGCCTCTAACTAAGTCATGCTTCACTAACTTGTTCAATTGCTTCATGCCAACATGACCAAGTCTTCTATGCCATAACCAACCCATACTTGATTTGGTAAGCAAGCATGTTGAAAGTTGAGTGTCACTAGCATTGAAATCAACCAAGTATAGATTCTCATATCTAAAGCCTTTGAAGATCAAGTTAGAGCCATCAACACTAACTATCTCTACATCATCCACACCAAATATGCACTTGAAACCGAGATCACACAATTGAGCAACCGACAACAAGTTGAAATTGAGCTTTTCAACTAGTAGCACATTGGAGATGCTATGATCATTTGAGATTGCAATCCTTCCAAGAGACTTTACATCACCCTTGCTATTGTCACCAAATGTGATGCTATCAATGCCACTATCATTTGATTTGAGAGAGTTGAACATTCTTGAATCACCGGTCATATGTTGAGAGCACACACTATCAAGCACCCAATGCCTTCCTCCGGCCTTGTAATTAACCTACAAAACAAATTAATGTTTTTTAGGTACCCATACTTGTTTGGGTCCTTGGAGGTTAGTCACTAAGCTCTTTGGTACCCAAATGGCCTTCTTCTTTGGGCCCACAATTGGTGTACCAACAAACCTAGCATGCACACCTTTCTCACCCTTGGTAAGTACATAACAAGAATCAAAAGGAATGTAAGGTACATTAGCATTTTTCTTATTCTTGTTCATTTTATTGCAATTAATCTCTAGATGCCCAACTTGCTTGCATCTATTGCAATAACGACCATTGCCCTTCACAAAGCAAGACTTTGGAGTAGCAAAGGCCGCCTTGCCCTTCTTGGGAGTATAGCCCAATCCCTCTTTGTTAAGAGAGAACCTTTGGCTACCCAAGCATTTTAGCAAGCGGGCATCCCCACCATAGGCGTTGCCTAATGCGCGAGTGAGATCATCCACCTCTCTCTTGAGAGTCTCAACCACAAGTGATGAATCACTAGTAGTAGAGGTAGAGTTGGTTGTGGTGAATGATGATGAGCTACATGAAGCATTAGTAGGACTAACAAATAAAGAATCATCAATAATATCACATGTTAGTCCAATATCACAAGTGACAATCACTTGCTCCTCCTTAGCTTCCTTCATGAACTTCTCCAACTTAAGGTCCTTTTCCTTGATGAGCTCAAGTAGAGTGGAGTGGGCTTCCTTAAGCCTAGTGTGAGCAATTTAAAGATCCTCGTGGTCTTCCTTTAGACACTCACGAGAAGCCTCTAGCTCATCAAAGGATTTCCTAAGAGCTTTGAGCTCTTGTTCAATTCCTTTGCACTCCTTACTCTTTTTTAGAGTAACAAGCTCCTCCATCAAGGCATCATTTTCATTGCTCTTGGCAATGAGCTCTTGTTCCAAGATTTTATATTTCTTGGTTGTCCTCTTGTAGCCCTTGCTCATTTGATCTATTATGCCTAATAGATCATCCTTGGAGTAGTCCTCATCCTCCTCATCATCACTCCTACAATCATCACTAGCACAAGAATCATCATCACTATCATCATATTTTACCTTTGTAGGCTTGGCCATAAGGCATGTTGATGAAGTGTCGAAGATGGATGGCTTGTTGGAGAGGGCGATGTTTGCAATGGCTCGCCGAGTGATCCTCTCATCATCACTAGAGCTTTCATCATCATCACTATCGGAGTTGTCACTATCCCAAGTGACTACATAACCACCACCCTTCTTCTTCTTGTTGAAAGTGAAGCTCTTCTTTGCTTTCTTCTCATTCTCTTTCTTATCCTTCTTGTTCTTCTTGAGCTTCAAGTCCCCATTATGAAATCTCTTATCTTCATAGGGGCAATCCGCCACTATGTGATCGGGGCTATTGCAATTGTAGCAAAGGGTCTTTGCCTTTATAGTGTTTCTCCTCTTCCTTGCCCCATATCCTTTCTTCTTCATGAACCTTCCCATCTTGTGCACAAGGAGGGCCATGGTCTCATCATCGAATGGATCATCATCATCACTTTCTACCTTGCTCTTGCCCTTAGAGGATGAAGCCTTGAATGCAATGGGCTTCTCTTGCTTGACCTTGGTCTCCTTCTTCTCTTCTACCTCATCTTCATCATCATTGTATTGGGCATCGGTCATTATATCTCCAAGCACATTGGTTGGTTTGACCTTGTCCAATCCCTCTCTAATGATCATTCTTCTCAAGGTGGCAAACTTCTTGGGTAAGCACATCAAGAACTTGTGTGAGAAGTCCTTGTCCTCAACCTTCTCCCCAAGCCCCTTGAGATCATTGACAATGACTTGGAGCCTATAGAACATCTCTGGGATGGATTCATCATCCTTCATCTTGAATGTGGAGAACTTGTCCTTGAGCATATATAGTTTGGCACTTTTTACCGTTGAAGTGCCTTCATATGTTTCTTCAAGCCTTAAACAAAGCTCATTTGCCTTTTCAAGATCTTTAATTTGCTCAAATACTTTATCATCAATGGCACGATAGATTGTGTCAAGTGCCGCCGTATTGCATTGTTTGTTGATGCGGTCATTGGGAGTGAGGTTTTCCTCATCAAGAATGACGTATCCTTCTTTGGTCACATCCCAAACCTTCTCATGTATATTGCCTAGATATTGCTTCATCTTCCTTTTCCAATGATCAAAGGAAGAGACGCCATCAAAGAATGGAGGCTTGCCATTAACATGATTGAACATAACTTGAGCCATCTTACACCGAGGTTGTTAAGCCTTACAAACGGTGACCACGGCTCCGATACCACTTGAAAGGTCTTGATGGCTAGAGGGGGGTGAATAGCCTATTAAAATTTTCTATAAAGACAAGCTAAACAAGTTTATCAATAAAACAAATAGCGAGATGCGAGTTTTGCTTAGCCTACGAGGTGTTTGCAAGCCACCTAACCAATTCACAATTCTAGTAATTGCACTCAACCGCACAAGTCAAACCGAGAAGGAAACTACAACTAGCAAGCTACACAAAGAAGGTACTCTAGCAAAGCTAACTAGCTAGCAAAGATAACTAAGAAAGTAATGTGGAGTTGAGTTAGGAGGGTATCACCGAGGGGCGAAGTATTGAGCCAACCAATATGATCAACAATGAATACCAAGATAACCGAACACCGGGATCAATCAATCACAATATGAAAGTGATGACACAAAGATTTATCCTGAGGTTCACGTGCTTGCCGGCACGCTAGTCCCCGTTGTGTCCCTCTTCACCACGTGGTTCGGTGGCTAATCGGTCACACACCGAGCCTCTCAAAAGGCACCACAAGAACCTACCAAATGGCAAAAGGTTGCAATGACACGAGCAATATACTAATGTTGCCTTTGGCGCTTCGCCGAGGTAGGCACAAACCCCTCACAATCACCGGAGGTGGCCAAGAACAATCACCAACTCTTGCCAACGCCTCCAAGCTGCTCCAAGCCGTCTAGGTGGCGGCAACCACCAAGAGAAACAAGAATCCCGCAGCAAATCAACCACCAAGTGCCAACTAGATGCAATCTCACAATGCAAATGCACTTGGATCACTCAATCTCACTTCGAATATGCAAAGAAGCAAGAGAGATGAGTGGGAGGGGAGTTGCTTAGCTCAAAGTGCTCACAAGTATGTCAAAAGTTCGAGAGCAGGAGCCTTGAGCCGGCCAACGAGTATTTATAGACGTACCCCTTTGAATATAGCCGTTAGAAACTTAAACAGCCGAAATCGGGCTGACCGGACGCGCTGGTCCAACTGACCGGACGCGCCGGTCGCCCAACGGCTAACTCGTGAAGTACTGACCGGACGCGCTGGTCCAAACGACCGGACGCGCTGGTCGCCCAATGGCTAACTGCGAAGCAACGACCGGACGCACTGGTCCAACTGACCGGACGCGTCGGGAACGACCGGACGCGCTGGTCCCGTGAAGGACCGGACGCGCTGGTCGCCTGAGCAGCGCTCAACGAAAATAGTGACCGGACGCGCCGAAGAAAATGACCGGACGCGACAGCGACAGCGTCCGGTTAGAGTCCAGTAAGCTCCTTGAATGACCGGACGCGTCCGATCATCAGTGACCGGACGCGCCTCGCGTCCGATCATCGAACTGAAAAACACGCAGACACTGAACACTGACCGGACGCGTCCGGTCATGCAAGGACCGCGTCCGGTTCAGCGTCCGGTCACCTCTGTGACCTCTGTTCGCCTCCGTTTCTTTTCCGGACTTTCGGCGTAGTGGAAAATAATCGTTTCAACTTCTCGAAAACGCCTGAATCCCGCCTCGCAAGCTCGGCGGGAGGGAGAGAGGAACCAAACCCTCTCTACCGCTCAAACTCCACCGCCGTCGCAAACGTGCTAACATCACCAAGTGATCTCGTCATGTGAGAGTGTGTTAGCATTTTCACAATCATTTTTCGAGGCGATATTAGTTCTATCCAAATGCATATGATCATGAAATGCACATCTAGAGGCACTTAGGAGTTCAATAGTCGCGTCATTCCCCTCTTTATAGTACGGCTATCTATTCTATAATGTAACCACACCCACTAGGTGTCTTGATTACTAAAACACAACCCTTAAGCATATACCTTTGCCTTGATCACGTAGGGTTGCGTCCAAATTCAAGTGTGGCCATCATGATCACCATGTCCGTCTTGCCACCAACCTTGGAATGTACTAATCCTCATTATGCTACATACAACTTAGGCATAGGATTAGTACTTAGGTATTGTCACTAATTACCAACACCAAACATAGGACTTTCACTAGTTGATCTTCGGTGCCTATACTCTCAATAGCAATGTCACCCTTTTGTTGATGATCTCTAATGAAATGATGACGAATATCAATATGCTTTGTTCTTTGATGTTAAACTAGATTGTTGGTTAGCTTCACGACACTTTCATTGTCACATAGCAATGACATATTTTTGAAATTGATTCCAAAATCCTTCAATGTGGCCTTCATCCACAAGATTTGTGCACAACAACTACCCGTGGCGATGTATTCGGCTTCAGTGGTAGATAGTGCAATACTATTTTGCTTCTTGGATGATCATGAGACAAGTGATCTTTCCAATAATTGACAAGTCCCGAAAGTGTTTTTTCTCTCCACTTTGTCACCGGCATAGTCGAAATCCGAATATCCAACTAGCTCAAAGCTTGCACCTTTGGGATACCATAATCCAACATCTTGTGTATGATTTAAATACCTCAATATTCTCTTTGTTGACTTCAAATGACTTTCTCTTGGTGAGGCTTATAATCTTTCACACATGTATACACTAAATATCACATCAGGCCTTGATGCCGTCACATAGAGTAGGCTACCAATTATTGATCTATATAGCTTTTGATCCACCATGTTGTCATTCTTGTCACTATCCAAGCTTCCATTAGTGCTTATTAGAGTAGTGATTCCTTTTGCATCTTCCATACTAAACTTCTTTAGCATATCCTTTATGTATTTGGTTTGGCTTACAAATGTTCCTTCCTTCATTTGTTTGATTTGAAGTCCAAGAAAAAAAACTAAGTTCACCAATCATTGACATTTCAAATTCCTTTACCATCATTTTTCCAAACTCATCACAATAATCTTGATTGGTTGAACCGAATATGATATCATCAACATATATTTGCAACACAAACAATTCCATGCCTATCTTCTTGGTGAATAGTATTATATCAACTTTGCCCATGATAAATCCTTTGGATAGCAAGAAGTCCCTCAATCTTTCATACCATGCTCTAGGTGCTCGCTTCAATCCATACAAAGCTTTTCTCAATTTGTAGACATGATTGAGTTTCTTGTCATCTTCAAAACCGGGAGGTTGCTCCACATACACCTCTTCTTGAATGTACCCATTGAGAAATGCACTCTTCACATCCATTTGATATAGCTTGATATTGTGAGCACAAGCATAGATAAGTAAGATCCTAATTGCTTCCAATCTTGCAACCGGGGCATAAGTTTCACCAAAGTCAAGACCCTCTATTTGTGTATAACCTTGAGCCACTAGTCTTAATTTGTTCCTTACTACTATCCCATCTTGATCTTGCTTGTTGCGAAAGACCCATCTTATTTCAACGACATTGTGATCCTTAGGCCTCTCAACTAGTTCTCATACTTCATTTCTCTTGAAGTTGTTGAGCTCTTCTTGCATTGCATTTACCCAATCCGGATATCTCAATATTTTTATCAATGTCCTTGGGTTCTTCCATTGACACAAAATAAGAGTGAACACAAAATGATGCCAATCTTGATCTAGTTTGAACTCCTCTTTGTATATCACCAATGATGGAATCCAATGGATGATCTCTTGCAATGTTAGTTGGTTGAAGCACTTGGACTTGATTGCTTGGATGTTGATGTTGATCATGAGTTGGAGATAATAAACTAGCCACTTGTTGATCTTGTTGCACTTGGGATGATGTACTAGCTTGATTTTGTATTAGAGAACCACTAGCTTGTGTAATTGGACTTTGGAGCACTTGATCTTTGTAGTCATCCACATCAATCACTTGCTTTGGCCTAATATCACCAATATCCATTTCTTTCATAGTATTTGTCAATTGAGTTCCTCTCACATCATCCATGTTATCTTCCTCATCTTGAGAGTCATTTGTTTTATCAAACTCAACATCATGAACTTCCTCAAGTAAACCACTAGCCAAATTCCAAACTCTATAAGCTTTGCTAGTAGTGGAGTAACCAAGTAAGAATCCTTCATCATATTTCTTCTCAAACTTGCTCAATCTAGTGCCTTTCTTCAAGATATAGCATTTGCAACCAAATACCCGAAAGTATGCAATGTTGGGCTTTCTTCCATTTAAGATCTCATATGGTGTCTTCTCTATGAACTTGTGACAATAGAGTCGGTTGCTATAGAAGCAAGTCGTGTTGATTGCTTCGGCCCAAAATGAATGACTCACATTATACAAATTCAACATTGATCTTGCCATATCAATCAAGGTTCTATTCTTTCTCTCAACTAAGCCATTAGATTGAGGTGTATACTTGGCCAAAAATTGATGCTTGATTCCAAGCTCATCAACTCTTGTGTTTTTAAACTCACTTCCATTGTCACTTCTCACTTTCTTGATTGTGGTCTCAAACTTATTTTGCACTCTCTTGATGAACTTCTTGAATATTTCAAAAACATCACTTTTGTCCACAAGAAAGAATACACATGTATATCTAGTGAAATTATCCACAATCACAAAACCATACTTGTTGTCACCAATACTTGTATATGTAGTTGGCCCAAATAGATCCATATGCAACAACTTAAATGTCTTGGAAGTACTCATGGTGTTTTTCAATGGATGAGTGTTGCCTACTTTCTTTCCGGCTTACATGCACTACATAGCTTATGTTTCTCAAATATGACATCCTTCAAGCCTCTAACTAAGTCATGCTTCACTAACCTGTTTAATTGCTTTATGCCAACATGACCAAGTCTTCTATGCCATAACCAACCCATACTTAATTTGGTGAGCAAGCATGTTGAAAGTTGAGTGTCACTAGTATTGAAATCAACCAAGTATAGATTCTCATATCTAAAGCCTTTGAAGATCAAGTTAGAGTCATCAACACTAATTATCTCCACATCATCAATACCAAATATGCACTTGAAACCAAGATCACACAATTGAGCAACCGAGAGAAGATTGAAGTTCAACTTTTCAACTAAGAGCATATTGGAAATGCTATGATCATTTGAGATTGTAATCCTTCCAAGAGCCTTCACATCACCCTTGCTATTGTCACCAAATGTGATACTATCAATGCCAATATCATTTGATTTGAGAGAGTTGAATATTCTTGAATCACCTGTCATATGTTGAGAGCACCCACTATCAAGCACCCAATGTCTTCCTCCGGTCTTGTAATTTACCTACAAAACAATTTAATGTCTTTTAGGTATCCATACTTGTTTGGGTCCTTAGAGGTTAGTAACTAAGCTCTTTGGTATCCAAATAACCTTCTTCTTTTGACCCACAATTGGTGTACCAACAAACTTAGCTTGCACACCCTTCTCACCCTTGGTAAGCACATACCAAGAATCAAAAGGAATGCAATCCAATTTAGCATGAAACTTGCTGTTGTTCTTGTTCATTTTATTACAATTAATCTCTAGATGCACAACTTGATTGCATCTATTGCAATAACGACCATTGCTTTTCACAAAGCGAGGCTTTAGAGTAGCAAAGGCCATCTTACCCTTCTTGGGAGTATAGCCAAAACCCTCTTTGTTAAGAGAGAACCTTTGGCTACCCAAGCATTTTAGCAAGCAGGTATCCCCACCATAGGCATTGCCTAATGCGCGAGTGAGATCATCCACCTCTCTCTTGAGAGTCTCATTCTTAACCACAAGTGATGAATCACTAGTAGTAGAGATAGAGTTGGTTGTCGTGGATGATGATGAGCTACATAAAGCGTTAGTAGGACCAACAAATAAAGAATCATCAATAATATCACATGTTAGTCCAATATCACAAGTGACAATCACTTGCTCCTCCTTAGCTTCCTTCATGAACTTCTCCAACTTGAGGTCCTTTTCCTTGATGAGCTCAAGTAGAGTGGAGTGGGCTTCCTTAAGCCTAGTGTGAGCAACTTCAAGGTCCTCGTGGTCTTTCTTTAGATACTCACGAGTGGCCTCTAACTCATCAAAGGATTTTCTAAGAGCTTTGAGCTCTTGTTTAATTCCTTTGCACTCCTTACTCTTTTTTAGAGCTACAAGCTCCTTCATCAAGGCATCATTTTTATTGCTCTTGGCAATGAGCTCTTTTTCCAAGATTTTGTATTTCTTGGTGGTCCTCTTGTAGCCCTTGCTCATTTGATCTATTATGCCCAATAGATCATCCTTGGAGTAGTCCTCATCCTCCTCATCATCACTTCTACAACCATCACTAGCACAAGAATCATTATCACTATCATTATATTTTTACCTTAGTAGGCTTGGCCATAAGGCATGTCGATGTAGTATCGAAGATGGACGACTTGTTGGAGAGGGCGATGCTTGCTATGACTCATCGAGTGGTCCTTTCATCATCACTAGAGCTTGCATCATCATCACTATCTGAGTTGTCACTATCCCAAGTGACCACATAACCACCACCCTTCTTCTTCTTGTTGAATGTGAAGCTCTTCTTTGCTTTCTTCTCTTTCTCTTTCTTATCCTTCTTGTTCTTCTTGAGCTTCAAGTCCCCATTATGAAATCTCTTATCTTCATAGGGGCAATCCTCCACTATGTGATCGGGGCTATTGCAATTGTAGCAAAGGATCTTTGCCTTCATAGTGTCTCTCCTCTTCCTTGCCCCATATCATTTCTTCTTCATAAACCTTCCCATCTTATGCACAAGGAGGCCATGGTCTCATCATCGAATGGATCATCATCATCGCTCTCCACCTTGCTCTTGCCCTTAGAACATGAAGCCTTGAATGCAATGGGCTTCTCTTGCTTGACTTTGGTCTTCTTCTTCTCTTATATCTCATCTTCATCATCATTGTATTGGGCATCGGTCATGATATCTTCAAGCACATTGGTTGATTTGACTTTGTCCAATCCCTCTCTAAAGATCATTTTTCTCAAGGTAGCAAACTTCTTGGGTAAACACATCAAGAACTTGTGTGAGAAGTCCTTGTTCTCAACCTTCTCCCCAAGCCCCTTGAGATCATTGACAATGACTTGAAGCCTATAGAACATCTCCAGGATGGATTCATCATCCTTCATCTTAAAAGTGGAGAACTTGTCCTTGAGCATATATAGTTTGGCACTTTTACCATTGAAGTGCCTTCATATGTTTCTTCAAGCCTTATCCAAAGCTCATTTACATTTTCAAGATCTTTGATTTGCTCAAATACTTTGTCATCAATGACACGGTAGATTGTGTCAAGTGCCGTCGTGTTGCATTGTTTGTTGATATGATCATTGAGAGTGAGATTTTCCTCATCAAGAATGATGTATCCTTCTTTGGTAACATCCCAAACCTTTCCATGTATATTGCCTAGGTATTGCTTCATTTTCCTTTTCCAATGATCAAAGGAAGAGACACCATCAAAGAATGGAGACTTGCCATTAACATGATTGAACATAACTTGAGCCATCTTGTACCGAGGTTGTTAAGCCTTGCAAACGGTGACCACGGCTCCGATACCACTTGAAAGGTCTTGATGGCTAGAGGGGGATGAATAGTCTTTTAAAATTTTCTACAAAGATAAGCTAAACAAGTTTATCAATATAACAAGTAGCGAGATGCAAGTTTTGCTTAGCCTACGGGGTGTTTGCAAGCCACCTAACCAATTCACAATTCTAGTATATTTGCACTCAACCGCACAAGTCAAACTGAGAAGGTAACTACAACTATAACTAGCAAGCTACACAAAGGAGCTACTCTAGTCTCTAGCAAAGCTAACTAGCTAGCAAAGATAATTAAGAAGGTAATGCGGAGTTGAGTTAGGAGAGTTTCACCGAGGGACAAAGTATTGAGCCAACCAAAATGATCAACAATGAATACCAAGACAACCGAACACCGGGATCAATTAATCACAATATGAAAGTGATGACACGAAATTTATCCTGAGGTTCACGTGCTTGCCGGCATGCTAGTTCCCGTTGTGTCCCTCTTCGCCACGTGGTTCGGTGGCTAATCGGTCTCACACCGAGTCAAAGGTCTTGATGGCTAGAGGGGGGTGAATAGCCTTTTAAAATTTTCTACAAAGACAAGCTAAAACAAGTTTATCAATATAACAAGTAGCGAGATGCGAGTTTTGCTTAGCCTACAGGGTATTTGCAAGCCACCTAACCAATTCACAATTCTAGTAAATTTGCACTCAACTGCACAAGTTAAACCGAGAAGATAACTACAACTACAACTAGCAAGCTACACAAAGGAGCTACTCTAGCAAAGCTAACTAGCTAGCAAAGATAACTAAAAAGTATTGAGCCAACCAATATGATCAACAATAAATACCAAGATAACCGAACACCAGGATCAATCAATCACAATATGAAAGTAATGACATGAAGATTTATTTCGAGGTTCATGTGCTTGCCGGTAGCCCTGGGCGTTCGGTCTGACCGAACCGATCGGTCTCGTCTTCGGTCATTTCGAAAGTTCGGTCATCTAAAAACGGAGACCGATCGGTTAGTTTCAAAACTCAGGACCGAGCAAGTTCGGTCTCGGTTAGTTCGGTTCGGTCTCGGTCATGACCGAACTAACCGAACTTCACAAAACAACTACTAAATATTGTAATGTGTAGCAAATGTTACCAATATTTTTTCTATTTCAAGGCAAAAATACAATACAAAATATAGATTAAACATAGTGATAAGAGTGATGGTTGATATAAACCCACTAGAATAAATATTATATCACTAATAATAGTCTAAATTATATATTATGTCAACAAAATTCAAATGTTCGGTTAATTCGGTTAGTTCGGTTACCCGAAGGTAATGACCGAACTAAGTCCGGTTAGTTCGGTTACTTCAAACTGAAGACCGAACTTGTGACCGAAATTTTCGGTCTCGGTCACTTCGGTCTCGGTCTCGGTTAGTTCGGTTCGGTCTTTGGTCTTCGGTTAATTATGCCCAGGGCTACTTGCCGGCACGCTAGTCCCCGTTGTGTCCCTCTTCACCACGTGGTTATGTGGCTAATCGGTCTCACACCGAGCCTCTCAAAAGGCGCCACAAGAACCTACCAAATGGCAAAAGGTTGCAATGACACGAGCAATTTACTAACGTTGCCTTTGGCGCTTCGCCGAGGTAGGCACAAACCCCTCACAAACACCGGAGGTAGCCAAGAACAATCACCAACTCTTGCCAACGCCTCTAAGCTGCTCCAAGCCGTCTAAGTGGCGGCAACCACCAAGAGAAACAAGAATCCCGCAGCAAATCAACCACCAAGTGCCAACTAGATGCAATCTCACAATGCAAATACACTTGGATCACTCAATCTCACTTCGAATATGCAAAGAAGCAAGAGAGATGAGTGGGAGGGGAGTTGCTTAGCTCAAAGTGCTCACAAGTATGTCAAATGTTTAAGAGATGGAGCCTTGAGCGGGCCAACGAGTATTTATAGATGTACCCCTTCGAATATAGCCGTTAGAAACTTGAAACAGCTGAAATCGCGCTGACCGGACGCGCTGGTCCAACTAACCGGACGCGTCGGTCGCACAACGGCTAAGTCGCGAAGCAGCGACCGAACGCGCTCGTCGCGCAGACCGGACGCGCCGGAATTGACCGGACGTGCTGGTCCCGTAACTGACCGGACGCGCTGGTTAAGCCTGAGTAGCGTACAACAAAATAGCGACCGAATGCACTGCAGAATTAACCGGACGCCACAGTGTCAGCGTCCGGTTGGAGTCCAGTAAGCTCCCTGAACGACCGAACGTGTCCGATCAACAGTGACCGGACGCACCACCGCGTCCGATCAAAAACAGAAAAACGCGCAGACGCTGAACACTGACTGGACGCGTCCGGTCAAATAGAGACCGCGTCCGGTCACCTCTGTGACCTCCGTCCGCCTCCGTTTCTTTTCTGACTTCCGACGTAGTGAAAAATAGTCGTTTCAACTCCTCGAAAACGCCTGAATCCTGCATCGCAAGCTCGGCGAGAGGGAGAGAGGGACCCAAACCCTCTCTACCGCTCAAACTCCAACGCCATCGCAAAAGTGCTAACACCACCAAGTGATCACGTCATGTACGAGTGTGTTTAGCATTTTCACAATCATTTTTCGAGGCGTTATTAGTTCTATCCAAATGCATATGATTATGAAATGCACATCTAGAGGCACTTAGGAGTCCAATAGCCGCGTCATTCCTCTCTTTATAGTATGACTATCTATCCTATAATATAACAACACCCACTAGATGTCTTGGTTACTAAAACACAACCCTTAAGCATATACATTTGCCTTGATCACGTAGGGTTGCGTCCAAATTCAAGTGTGGCCATCATGATCACCATGTCCATCTTGCCACCAACCCTTGGAATGTACTAATCCTCATATGCTTATATATAACTTAGGTATTGGATTAGTACTTAGGCATTGTCACTAATTACCAACACCAAACATAGAGCTTTCACCGAGCCTCTCAAAAGGCGTCACAAGAACCTACCAAATGGCAAAAGGTTGGAAATGACACGAGCAATTCACTAATGTTGCCTTTGGCGCTTCGCCGAGGTAGGCACAAACCCCTCACAATCACCGGAGGTGGCCAAGAACAATCACCAACTCTTGCCAACGTCTCCAAGCTGCTCCAAGCCGTCTAGGTAGCGGCAACCACCAAGAGAAACAAGAATCCCGCAGTAAATCAACCACCAATTGCCAACTAGATGCAATCTCACAATGCAAATGCACTTGGATCACTCAATCTCACTTCGAATATGCAAAGAAGCAGGAGAGATAAGTGGGAGGTGAGTTGCTTAGCTCAAAGTGCTCACAAGTATGTCAAGAGTGCAAGAGATGGAACTTTGAGCCGACCAACGAGTATTTATAGACGTATCCCTTCGAATATAGCCGTTAGGCACTTGAAACAGCCGAAGTCGCGCTGACCGGACGCGCTAGTCAAACTGACCGGACGCGCCGATCACACAGCGCCTACGCCGTGAAGCACTGACCGGACGCGCTCGTCGCGCGGACCGGACGCGCGAAGTATGACTGGACACGCTGGTACCGTAACGGACCGGACGTGCTGATCAAGCCTGAGCAGCGCTCCACCGAGACAGCGACCGGACGCGCTGTCGAGCTGACCGGACGTCACAGTGCCAACGTCCGGTTGAGGTCCAGTAAGCTCCTAGATCAACCGGACACGTCCGATCGACTGTGACCGGACACGCCACCGCGTCCGATAAAAAACTGAAACACGCGCAGATGCTGAACACTGACCGGACACGTCCGGTCAAACAGAGACCGCGTCCGGTCACTTATGTGACCTCCGTTCGCCTCCGTTTCTTTTCCGACTTCCGACGTAGTAGAAAAAGTCGTTTCAACTCCTCGAAAATGCCTGAATCCCGCATCGCAAGCTCGGCGAGAGGGAGAGAGGGACCCAAACCCTCTCTACCGCTCAAACTCCAACGCCATCGCAAAAGTGCTAACACCACCAAGTGATCACGTCATGTGCGAGTGTGTTTAGCATTTTCACAATCATTTTTGAGGCGTTATTAGTTCTATCTAAATGCATATGATTATGAAATGCACATCTAGAGGCACTTAGGAGTCCAATAGCCGCGTCATTCTCTCTTTATAGTACGACTATCTATCCTATAATGTAACAACACCCACTAGGTGTCTTGGTTACTAAAACACAACCCTTAAGCATATACCTTTGCCTTGATCACGTAGGGTTGCGTCCAAATCCAAATGTGGCCATCATGATCACCATGTCCATCTTGCCACCAACCTTGGAAAGTACTAATCCTCATATGCTATATACAACTTAGGCATTAAATTAGTACTTAGGCATTGTCACTAATTACCAACACCAAACATAGAGCTGTCAGAACCTCTCACAATCAATTGACTAGAGCCGGAAACAATCACCACTTCCGTTTGGTGAGAAGTTCGTCACTAGCCTCACATATGTCCCAATAAAAAGTTTGGTCCCTGCATGCTTGGCACATGTCGATGTATCCTATGGCCCTGGCGATTTTTTCTTTCTCTATTTCCAATCCCCCTTTGTCAGCTGGCGATTACACCATCTTATTGCGGGTGCCCTAATAAGGGCACCACCAACACTAGTACATATAAGCAAGGAAATAATGAGATTCCTAACCTAACCCAGACGTACATCCAACGCATCTTTTAGTCATGGCCTCCACATTCTTTTTGAGATGACATGCATGCATGCTTGTGTACGCATGCCAGGGACATCTTCCATCGCTCTCCAACGCGAAACCTAGCTTTTTGTCAAACAGAGCACTCGCTGCCTTTGCAAGCCACTTTGAACATCTGCGAGACTGCCATCTTCTTGGTTTTTGTTGTCTGAGCCTACATGGCCTCACAAAGGTTAACGTCCACCTGGAGTGTTGGGCACGACCTAAGGGAGCTCCAATAAGTCCACCTTGACTAGCATGTGACATGGCTACCAAGACTCAAACAAAAATACCAACACACCCCTATACGTAGTCATCGAATGAGCTCACTGTAGGCTACTATGAGTAGCTGTGGGCTACAAAGCTGCATCTGGTGCTGCTCAGGTGTAGAACTGATATCTAAAACGTCTTTCTTACTGAGATATTCTCTAAACACAAAAACGACTTGTATACTAAGACAGAGGGAGTACAAGTTCAAAAGATAGAACTGGCGTGCAAGGACAGCGGCGGAACAAAAGGAGTACCTGCGGTGGCATTGTGGCAATGGCCTGAAGGAGCACGCGTGGTTTAGAGAGTGTTTGGCAGGGCTCGAAGGGGCTCCGGGCACTGGTCATCACTGTAGCTCGGAGCCGGAGGACCTCCAAAACGTGGCTTCCCTGGCTCCAGCTGTTCTCAGTTCATTTTTTACCTTGATTTCGTGCGGCTCCTTGCTACAGTATCACGTGAGGAGAAGAAGGAAGACGAAGGTGGAGGAAAAAAAAGAGGTGGAATCCATAGAAGAGCTTTGAACTCCCTAATAAGGTTTTGATGACTCCAGCCCGCCCCCACGTCACTGCCGACGCGCCATACGCAGTTGGCGAGCACAGGCCAGGGGCAATCACGTGAAGAGCCTGTTTAGTTGCCCACCCAACCCAAAAAAGTTTGCGCAGTATCCATCACATCGAATCTTTAGACGCATGCATGAAGTATTAAATGTAGGTAAAAAAAATAACTAATTGCACAGTTTATCTGTAAATATTATAACGAATCTTTTAAGCCTAGTTAATCCATAATTAAATAAATTTTATTAAATAACAAAAAAAATACTAAAAAACTTACCCAAAATTTTTCACCAACTAAGCACGCCGAAATTGAGCCGTCCCACTTCGCCCCGTCTTCCAAATCCCGAAGCCTCGTCGCAGCCCCCCGCACCCGCCCCCACCGTCTCGACTCTCGACTCCTCTTTCCCCTTCCCCGAGTCCCTCTGCGTGTCTCGTCTCGTCTCGTCGCCGACCCTCGCTCGCCCCATTCCCCGCTCCCCAAACCCTAGCGCCTCCCCGATCGCGCCCGGAGCCTCGTTCAGGTACTACGATCCGACCGGCCCAAGTTCCCCCTTTTTCTCCCACAATTTTTTTGCTGGGATTCTCTGCTGATTCTTATTTCGGTGGTCGGTGTGGGGGGCGTCGGCGCGGGCGTGGGTGCAGGCAGGTGAGGGAGGCGGCGATGTTCTTCTCGGGTGACCCGTCGGCGCGGCGGCGGGTCGACCTCGGCGGGCGGAGCAACAAGGAGCGGGACCGCAAGGTGCTGCTCGAGCAGACGCGCGAGGAGCGGCGCCGGCGCCAGGGCCTCCGCCTCCAGAACACCTCCGCCACGAAGATCCAGGTCTGTTCACAACTCGCGCCGGGTGCCCCTGGTGTGGCTCGGAGTTGGCGTTGGGGGCAGTGCGATCGGGCTGGGGTTTAGCTACCTCTGCTCTCGGTAGTGTCATGAGCTCTGAGATCCGACTATGGGCTTTTCCGCGGCTGTGAATGGTCATGGTTCAGCTGGTTTAGTTTTGCAGAAGACCGGTTATGTGTTAGATATAGCTGTAGGCTTCTCGGCGTTATTATGGACTGCTAAATTGAATTAGGATATACTCCTACATTGGCTTCTTTTCCTTTTCAGGTTGGAAAAAGTCTAGATCACCCCCCAACTATGGGCGGTGGTCTACTTAACCCCAAACTATGAAACGGTCTAATTTACCCCATGAACTTTCCAAAACCGTCTACTTTACCCCGGACAGTTTTGGACGGCGGTTTGGTACAGTAACCATGGTTTTGCTACAGCAAACTAATCTTTAAAAAATCATAGTAAATCACAGAAAAATCATAAAATGAAAAATCCAATTTTGTTGGACTCCACATGAGTAGATCTACACAATGAACATATAATATGGTGTAGATCTACTCATGTGCAAAAATTTTATATGTTCATTGTGTAGATCTACTCATGTGGAGTCCAACAAAATTGGATTTTTCATTTTACGTTTTTTCTGTAATTTACTATGATGTTTAAAGATTCGTTTACTGTAGCAAAACCATGGTTACTGTAGCAACCCGCCGTCCAAAACTGCCCCAGGGGGTAAAGTAGACGGTTTTGGAAAGTTCAGGGGGTAAATTAGACCGTTTCATAGCTTGAGGGGTTAAGTAGATCACTCCCCATAGTTGGGGGGTGATCTAGACTTTTTCCTTTTCTGGTTGTGTGATGAGATGTCTCAAATGGGATGGATTAGTGTGTTCATGCTCTCTGTCCAGGCAAGTTATAATATCTCACAGAATCACATGTGAAGGTTGTTTCATCTATTTCTGCACATTAGGCGGGAACTTGGGGAAATCAGGGGTGTGGTGTCTGCCAAACTGCCAGAGAAATTCTGTCGGTTTCCGTTTGGTTTGCTGGGTTTGATTAAGCGAGTGGAGTGGGATGTTTGTGCATGTATTTGGCTATCCGTCTTGTCGTTTCGTGTGTGTGGATTAATATAATGGCGGGATTTTTTCTTGATTCCCTTTTTGGTTTTTTAGGAGGTTATACAAAGTGGGGAAAGACGTTACAAGGTGGGGGAAAGTCCTCACCTTTGCTTTTATGGGTTAGGCCATGTGCAATGCTATGAGCTGGCAAGGCGTTTATTGCAGTTACTGGGTTTTGTTTGCCATGGTGGACCTCCTTAGTATAGTGTAGGTGCTTATGAGTGGAATTACTATTCCAGCAGTCGTCGTGCATATTAGCTGACGTACCCATACTTTATTAGTTCACAAAAAATGGAACTTGACTAATTATAAGCTGCAGAAATTCTTCAGAGGGAAGAAGGCTTTGGAATTGGCACGCTCAGAGGTTCGGAAGAATTTTTGCTCAACTTTTGGGGAGCATTGTGAGAGGATAGATTGGTAATCATTTCGTAACCTTAAAGATATCGTACCCCGTTCACTGTCAAGCTCTCTGATTACTTTTGCTACTGAATCAGGAACAACTTCAGCACTAATTCTGACTTTCTTCGACAATTACTGTTTTTCTTCAACGCAAATGAAGACAATGACATAGCTATACTTTGTCAAGTCTGCAACTTGCTGCTGCAATATGTTAAACAAGGTGGTAAGTATCATAATATTATTTAACGATGTTCCTCTTCTTTTTGCTATTGTATGCATATATTTTGTTGCTGAGCTTAGATTGCCCCTTGCCAAAATTGAAAGTTTGGAGGTGCATCTTGTTTATATAATGTAACATAACGAATTTTAAGGACATCAAGTATCGAACCAGTTACTATTGAAGTAGTATTGTAATACAAGGACCAGGAAAGGAAAAAGACAATTAAGGCATTCAGATATGTGCTATACTTCTGATTTTGATGTACTCATGAGAAATCTTGAAAGGGTAGAAGAGGATACATCTCAATTGAGGTCGATTTTCCTGATCAGATGGTACATTTGAAGATTAATTTGGAAGAGCTGATTCAAATAGATATATACTTGAATGCTAGCTGAGAGGACTCCCTTGAACTGCTCTGGGTTAATTTTCTATCAAACCTTGACATAAATATGATGTCTGTTTAAATTTTACTCCCTCTGTCCGGGATTTAGAAACGCGCTGGGTCTGGAAAAGCTTCCGAGATTCACAGGCGCCAAGTTGTTGCATGCCCTGGTGTTGTTGCTCACGTCCAGTCTTCCCGTGCGGGAGTTACTGCGATGCGCAGGCGTGGGAGTCGCAGGAGAGCGTAGGCACGGGTGTTCTGGGGGAGCGTATGCATGCAGCCATGCGGGGAGTTGGAACGTGTGGCATGCGGGGCATGCAGCGTGGGCGTTCTAGGGGAGCGTATGCATGCGGCCATGCAGGGAGTTGGAACGTGCGGCATGCGGGGCATGCAGTGTGGAAATCAGGGCGTTTTTTTTTCAAGTAACATTAATCAATGATATGAAAATTAATTTCTCTGAACTTTCTTATTTGATTATGTTATTTGCATTTTTGAACTCTTTGAGCGTTAGAGGTTTCTAGTTAGTTTAATATTTGTTACGACTTGCATTTGGCTTGGGCACAATCTTCTCATCTTGGTGTTCCATATTTGTTTTCCTTGTTTCTGTAGCATTAGCTATAATGGTATTTTCTCCTGCTGCAGGAGATGTTGTAACTCTCTTTACTGGTGTGAATGGCTCCTCACTGCAACCTCTCGTTGCTCACAGAGTAAAAAAATTTGCCCTCATCTGCGTGCAAGCAGTCTATCAAAAGAGGTAAGTTCAACCATGCAAAGCTGTTTTGGAATTTATTCTTCTTTGGGTGTTTCTTCTTTGCGATCACATGTTTAAAACTATCTTGTGTTTTTAATGGAGATTCTCCCCCACTGTACATGTGCAGCTTTCCTGCAACAGAAGTTAACCACATAGCTTGTGACATGGTTTTATGTTTTGGCAGGCATGATTGGGGCAGCCAACCTTTGACAACACCTGGAAGCACATCAGTGCCTTCTGTCTCATTACTGGAAACTGTGGGTTGCTTGATAAATCCAAAAATTCCTTGGAGCTGCAAAGTAGTTGGTTATCTTCAGCAGAGAAAGATCTATTGCTTATTCCGTGGCATTATCGTATCTGTACCGGTAAGTTCTGTTTCTGTGCTTTGGTCTTCTATTTGCTCTTTGACATCCGTTTGGATATTTTTAGTTCACTTGACCCTGATAATTGGCGTGCCTCTAGTTCCTTCTCTCTATTGGTATGTAACTGCTAATTTCTTTTAGGAAACAACACCCTTTCTTGAAAATGAAACATCTTGTTTATTTCTGCAACACCTAAGGCACGTGGCACCCATGTAACTGTTTGAAATCATGCGTATCAGCCAGGTTCACTTTTTATCCAAATCTTGTTGTCATTTATTTGTCGGATAGGTTCTAAGAAAAAAAAATCATTTGTCTGGGTAGATGATACATGGAGTTTACTGTAATAATGCTCTTGCTACAATGATTTGTTATATAGTTTTTTCTGATCTATATGATTATGATTCAGCATAAGGTCAGAAATTCTGGGCATTTTGATAGTGCATCTGTGCTGGAGCTGGAGCAAGTTCTCATGCTTGTTGCTTCACATGTTGGCCATCATCCCTGTTGTTGTCTGAAAGTGGATCCAAGATGGAGTTTCTCGTCTCAGCTTCTGTCCATCCCTTTTCTATGGCATCGTTTACCACACCTCAAGAAGGTCAGCGTTTCACTTAATATCTTTGTTTGGTCTTTTTTTTTTGGAATGTTTCCAATGACTGCCAAACATAGAAATTGCAATACATTTTTCTCAGTATCGTCTCACCTATATTATATTTGTTATTCTGGAGTCTAAAGTCATACTACAATATTAATCTCTATAACCAATATTTCTGGAAGAAAAATTCTTTGAGGAATTAAGTTCCTTCACCAATTATTTCAATGGTAATATATCTGATGTGCTTGCTCTTTATACTTCAGGTTTTCTCAGTTAACGGGCTCAGCAAATATTATATCCATCAAATAGCTTGCATTTTGCCCAGTCTTGCTGATGTCCTTCCAAACGATATATCTGCTAATCATCCAGGATATGCGTGTGTCCTTGCAAATGTTCTTGAAGCTGCGACCTGGATTTTGTCTGATGCAAAGTTTGCTTCTGATTCAGTAGGTTTTCTTCTTCTACCTCCTGGGTTTCTACAGCATTTTGTTTAACCACCAAAAGTTGGTTTATGTTGTGAAAACTGGCATTTATGTTGTTATTCCAAAGTAGCTTTTAAGTCCATGTGTTCAGATAAGTAAGATTTAGGTCCAATTATCTATGTCAAGCAGGTTGTCTTCTCACCCCTTGGGCTACTTGATCAATTATGCTACTTGCAAACTCTTAGATGTATTCTTCTATTATTTCTTATGTAAGCTTGTTTCCCCTTTTGCTTATTTGGAGTCTAAGCTAGCTGATTAGCTTCTTGGGAGTCGGATATCTTTACCATTCTTCAATCTTGACTCAGTGTCTATTTGAAAAACAATGTTCATATTCCTGTGGATTTGGTCTAATTTCATGGGTACATGGTAAACTAGCTTTTATTTCATTTTGTTGACATTCTTGATTGCTGCTAGTGTATTGATTTATTCAGTTGACAGCAAATGTTCTCCTTGGATGTGAAAAAGAGTGCCTCTAAATCTTAGCACAACATAAGGACTTTTAGTTTCAGTACATGACTCCAGTGCAGCTAAAATAAATAGGAAACTGTGGAATCTAATTTTCATACTTTTGAAGAGCCTCTTTCCATGTTGTATGTAGGTTATATGTTTTTTCTTGAATACTATGTAGGTTATGTGAGCTATGCTATCTTAGCTGTGTATTTATTCCTCCCTCCTTAATGCTTCTTAAGATCTTTTTTCTTTTGTGATGGCAAACCCATGCATGCTAGTTTTTCATTTTCCACAATTGTAATTTATTTGTTTTTAAATATTTTCCATGTATACTCTTTCCAAACCAGGCGGCTGACATCATTGCTGTTTCTACCTCGTTGTTGGATACATTGCCAGCAGTCACAACACCTACTGAAAGTAAGTTACATGCCAGCAAGGAAGCTATTTTTGTGTTGGTGTGTTGTGTGTGTTTGTATGGGTTCTCGGCCCTTTTCTTCTTAATGCAAAGAAATGCAGCTTTCCTGTGTTTTCTAGAAAACAAATATCAAGGAAGCTGAGCTAGCTCAGTTCGTCGAGGTGACTTTGGGTGCCTATTTTCTTCTTAATAAAATGCCACCTAGTTCCTCCTAGGTTGTTCTATTTTTTTTTGGGTGGCATAGCTTAGCACTGTGTGTTTATGCGGCCTTATTTTGTTACCATTCAGTTTTATTGAAGGCCCTTGTGAAGCTCTGGTAGTGTAAAAGCTTGCAATTCAGTTCATTTTACATGAAACATAGGTTTTGCAACGAACATTTTAATGGACATATATTTAAAGACTATTCACTTCACTAGCCGTATTTACACAAGGATTCATGATTGCGACAAATCAGCAACAGCCTGCAACTAATAAACTAGCAAATGAAGAAGCTAGAGAGTATTTATCCTACATGGCCACAGCTCTAGGGTTGGAATTTGAATGCCTTTGGCCTTGATAGACATGGATCTTAAAGAAAGATTTAAATTTGACGAGCAAGTGAACCATCTGAGAGGAAATAACTATTCAGTCAGTTAGGGTTTATTTGCATGGAGGACTACTTTGACATTTGAAAGTAAATCCTGAAAGTTTTTAGAGCAACCCCCCTTATCTGAACAGGGCCTAATTCCTTTCCATCTGTGCGTAACATGTACATAGCTTTTCAAATCATACCTATTAAGGCAATCATTAGGATTTGAACTAGGACTAGGTTCCCTGTGGGATCTAGCTCTTGCATAACAGTCAAATTAATAAGGTTAAGCTGAATCAAAGGTCTGAATAAGATGATAAACTCTAAATTTCTAATACAAGATTTTTCTTTAATATGTACAGGAGCGGATGATGATGATGAGATGCCCATGGATGTTGATGTTAAAATTAATCTTGATGTTGATTTGGAAAGACAGATAACTGCAGCAATTGATTCAAAGCTACTTCAACATTTGGTACGAATCCTAAACAACCATTGATGTTCTTCCCCTTCATGACCCATTGGGCTTCTTATTCTTTTATATCCTGTTTGACCATAGGTTGTATAATTCATAGGTGAATGCCCTCTTCAGAGGTACATTAAGCACAAATGATTCTGATCTTTCTGTACCATCAGATGCTGAAGTGGATGCTGTAGGATCTATTTGTGCTTTTCTTCATGTCACATTCAATACATTCCCTCTAGAGCGAATTATGACTGTACTGGCCTACCGGACTGAAATTGTTCCTGCACTATGGAACTTTATAAAACGGTGCCATGCAAACCGAAGATGGCCATTTTTTTCGAAGTTTGCATCTTCATTACCTGCTGATGCTCCTGGTTGGCTCCTTCCCATGTCTGTATTCTGTCCCATATACAAGTAAGGCAGTCCCCCCCCCCCCCCCCCCTTCCTTTCTGTTAAACTTTTGTTAGCCAATAATATCCTTTTTTCTAACAGCTTATTTTGTCAAGTTATTGGAATAAGTAAAGGTGCGATGTCTTTCCCCAGATGCTTATGATGCTTTGTCTTTGCTCCTCATATCAGGCACATGTTGAAGATCATTGATAATGGGGAGTTCTATGAACAGGAGAAACCCCTTTCCCTTAAAGATTTGAAGTCCTTGGTTCTCATTTTAAAGCAGGTATAATAACGCAGTGCTATTATTATTGTGTTAACATAAGCCATTCTCGTGCTGTGTTGAACATACAGTTTTTTTTAATCATAACGAAGGGCAGGCCTGGTGCAGTTGGTGAGTGCTAGCTCGCCGAGTCACCAGGTCCTGGGTTCGAAGCCGTCTCTCTGCAGAATTTCTGTGGGGGTAAGACTTTGCTTCGGTTATTTCCTTCCCCAGACCCCACTCGTGTGGGAGCCTCTGGCACTGGGTCTGCCCTTTTTAGCTGTGTTTTCAAGCATGCTAATCCCTGTAGTAATTCTGACTGGGATACAAATTTCCATTCCTGGCTTGTACTTGTTAACTAATATGCTTATAAAAATTTGAAGAAAAATAGTGTCATGTTCCGAAACTGTCAAAAAGAGTGCATACATCACAACTATTGTTTCAACTGCGATTTGCTGTCCTATAATATTGAGTGTTGTTGGTTTCAATTGAGTACTATATCAATCTGCAGGCATTATGGCAACTTCTGTGGGTTATTCCATCCTCTTCTACTCAGAAAGTGTCACCCAACACTTCAGGCCTTAAAAAGTTGTCAGTGGAGAATGTCAAGACCAGAGCTAGGGCTGGGTTGTCTGAACTACTCACACAGGTTAATAATCTTGTATTGATACCATGTTATTATTTCTTCTATTGATTTCTTTGAATTCTGGTTTTGGGCAGGTTGTGTTTCTTTTTTGTTGTAAGGACTTTGTATCATTCTTATTTATTGAGAGTGTTGAGAAAATTCCAATGATACTGTATGCATCTACGTTACACGGATACGTGAGGTTGGCCATGTATCCCGTATCGGATATGTATCTGATACAGATACGCACCGGATACGCGGTGGATACGTATCCGTGAAGTATCGGTAAAAAAATAAATAAAACAAAATTCCGATACGTGGACTCATACGTATCCAAGCCATTTGGGCATCTGGCGATACGGCCTAGCCCACCCAACACTGACCTGCGATATACTAAGGGCTATCCCACACGTACTGGGTGGTGGGTGGGCTGCTCTCCGGCCACGCGCCGCGCTGCACCCCGCACCAGGCGAGCTCCGTGCTGCACCCGCGCCGGGCGTGCTGCCCGCTGGCCTCGCGCCGCGCCGCACCCCGCGCTGGGCGAGGTCTGCGCAGGCGAGGTCTGCGTGCTGCATTCGCGCCGAGCGGGCCGCCCGCTGGCCACGCGCGTGGGGTGGAGTGGGGCGCAGCCATGGTCGCTCGGCCACCTGCACCGAGAGGGACCTCAGTCACTGGCGCGGGAGGAGGAAGGCATGGCGCTGGTGGAGGAGGAGCTGCGAGGAGCAGGCCAGCAGGAGCGCAGTCCCACGACGGCTGAGTATGGCACCGTGTGGGGAAGAATGTTGGGGAGAGAAAGAAGATTAAAAAATCTAATCTTGGGCCCAGCTAAGCACAGGCAGGGAAGACGTGTTCAACATTTACATACCAAAAATACCCCTCCAACTGCCAGCACAGGTAGAAGTAGCACCTAGAAGCTATGAAATGATTGTAGTAGTCTGCAGAGAGCATCCATACATACCGATCAGCTGCCAAATTTTAGTGTCCTTTATTATTTTTTTGTAAAAATAAAAATAATAAAACGTATCCATGTATCGGGTTTTCTCAAAAAATGGCGTATCCGCGTATCCGTATCCGTCCGATACCGATACACGTAACCGTATCCGTGCTGCATAGGTATGCATACTGGATTACTGGTGTTTCTTTGGGTAGTGCACACGTGGTTGGTTGTCGCCTTACCGGAAAAACATCATGAACCCGATGCTGTGCCCTGAATTTCTGTTTGTAGCTTTATCCAGGGCCAAATGATGGTTCTTCAGTTACAAGACTAATATTTGAGCATTAGTCTTATTTGTTTTGCAGCCATTTCTTGTTTATTCATATGAATTCTGTCTTTCTGTGAGTGGTTTCCGTTGACTATTGCTGTTTTATGTCTCTTCTGATTACAACATGCAGCTACTCCATATATTACTTAATTATCAGATATAGTTCATTAGGTTAATTTAAGTGCTATCTCATTGCAGTTGCAAGATTGGAACAGCCGACTCCCATTCACTTCTCCAAGTGATTTCTATTCTCAAGAAGCAACAAGTGAAAATTTTGTGTCTCAGGTATGAATGCCTATGCTGTTTTGGATTAATTGAAATGTATTTCATGTGTTCATTCTTCTATGATTATGCATGTGTTTTTCAGGCGATACTTGGTAATACTCGAGCATCAGAGATCATAAAGCTTGCTCCTTTTTTGGCTCCGTTTACCAGTCGAGTCAAAATATTCACTGTAAGCTATTGCTAATTTATCGTTTAAATAGTGCTGAATAATACAGGTGCGTACCAAAGTTTAAGAAGGTGCTAGGCGGTTTCTAGGCGCTGACCCATAGCCTAGAGCCTAGGCATTTTCCTAGGCGGCGGCTAATACATGTATATATACTTAAATATAATTAAAAGAAAAAAGAAAAAAAACAGAAGATCAGTGGACAGAATGTGGGAGAGAGAGGAAAAGGCCCAAAAGGCCCATTTAATGGCCCAACTCTCCCTCCACAGCCCCCACCAAAGTCTTATCCCCTCCCCTGCTCTGTTTCAATTTCTCTCCTTCCTGACTCTCGCACCCACTGCTCGACTGCACCGCTCGCCCGCGCAGCCGCCAGCGCCCGACGTTGCCTCCTTCGCCACCGGCCGTCGCCTCCTCCGTTGACGTTACCTCCTCCCCCACCGTCGCCCGATGTCCGCGCCCGCAGCCAGCCTTCTTGCCGCACCCGCACAAGTCGCGCGTCTCTTCCAGCCGCCCGCCTCTTCCTACCGCCGCCAGATCCACCACCGTCGGCCTCCTCCCTGCTGCCTCCACCACCGCCCGCCTCTTCCCAGCCGCGCCTGCCACCACCACCGTCGCCGCCTCCTCCACCGCCCGATGTCCCTGCCTCTTCCTCCTCTGCCGGCACTCTCTGCAGCGCCTTGTCCCTGGGTCGCCGGATCTGCACGTGGGGACACCGGGGCGCCGTGGTACCCCCTCCACCTCCCCCATCGGCACTGCCGACGAGCTGCCGCCGCCTAGGGGTCCGCCTACCCCCATAGGCCAGGCGGACACCCTCCGACTAGAGCCTAGTCGCGCCTAAGGCGTCGCCTTTTTTAACCTTGGTGCGTACTGGTTCAAATAGTATAATTGTTACAAATTGCTTGAAAACCATAGCTAGCAGCTTAAATAAAGTGGAGAAAAGAATGCACAGATAATAAAATTCAGGAGTAAACTTCATACTGTTTGTGAGGAAAAAACAGCTGGAATAGCACCTTTTTTAAAAAAAACACTGTTTACACCTATTGTTTTGATTTTTTTTTTGTTCAATGATGGGATTGATTTGCTCCATGAGCATGTGGCATAAACTCACTTATAGACTAATGCATCGTTTTTCAATTTTTTTGAGAAGCATGTAGCTATGGTGTTGATCAATTTTCAATCATTAAACTATTTTGAGCTGAGATGTTCCCAAATAAGATTGATACTACCTCCGTTTGTGAAAGAATGTAACTATCGGTTGTGTGCCACGAAAAATGATTCATGTTTGACTAAGTTTCTAGTGAATGGTATTCACATTTATGGCTCTAAATGAATTTATTATAAAAATACATTTCGTAATTAATCTAGTGGTATTAATTTGATACTATAAATATTTATAATTTTTTATCTATAATTGGTCAAACTTGTGATATACTGAAACACGACACTGTTCCAGAATTGCATTCTTTCGGGGATGGAGGTAGTACATCTTTTAGACAATGTCTTAATTTTTTTTCACTTTCTGTGAGCAGTCCCAATTAACGAGTTCTAGACAATCAACATCACATTCTGCATTGACAAGACAACGGTTCAAAATAAGAAGAAATCGACTTCTGGAAGATGCTTTTGATCAGCTAAGTTTGCTTTCTGAAGAAGATCTCAAAGGACCGGTATGATGATACTCTCTTATCTTTCCTCATGGGTTTAACACGACACATTCTGCTAAAGTGCTAATATCATATGATACTTCAAACTTCTTGATGTATGTAGATTCGAGTTTCATTTATTAATGAGCATGGTGAGGAAGAGGCTGGAATTGATGGCGGTGGAATTTTCAAGGATTTCATGGAAAATATTACTCGAGCGGCTTTTGATGTGCAGTACGGTCTCTTTAAGGTATCTGCTTTTTTGGTTGATCTCATTCATCCAGTGCAATGGTATCATTGCGCAGTAATGGCCATTATTTTTGTGTGTCCTACCTAACACATGTTACTAAGTTAGTAGAATGCTGGTTCGCAAATATATTTATTTTGATGTCACAAACACAATTGCTCTGGTGGAATAGCTATTATATCCTTGTAAGTATTGCTTTACAGTTTGGATGAGAACTCACGTGCTTCTTTTGGAATACTTGATTTTCCTTTTGTAGGAGACGGCTGATCATCTTTTGTACCCAAATCCAGGATCAGGATTGGTTCATGAACTACACCTGCAATATTTCCGTTTTCTTGGAAGTCTACTTGGGAAGGTACTTTGACCATGTCCCTTTTTCCCGTTGCTAAGCAGATCCTTGATCTAGCTCCTAGATTCTTGCAAAATCTGGAGTTTGTGGCCTAAAATGAAGTGGTTTGAGCCTTTACTTTTAGTTTAAAATGGAATCAAAATCAAGATTTTTTAAGGATGCCCAGCACCTAGGAGTTGGATCTGGAGCTTGCCGATACAGGCCCTTAGTTTAAATTAACTTGTGGCGTTCCCTAAGACTTAGGTTGGCATCCAAAATATGGTTTGATTATTTCAAATTTTCATTGCTGGTGTTCCAGAATTTTCCGAGGTCATATCCTAAATTGGAGTATATGTTGTGCAGTATAAGCTGTTTATGATTCTCTCCATGTTAACTTTGTTGGGTTTCATCTGCCTATCCCAAATTGCATGTATATATTCTCTCCATGTTAGTGTTCTATGGTTAGAGAGCTGCCGTTTAAAACATGGGTAAACATTTGCCAGTGATGTTGGATTTAGCTAGTGATCATGATGGTTCAAGGTCTGGGAGAAATATTTTGCCAGTGATGTTGGATTTAGCTACTTATGTTGGATTCGTGTATCTGGGAGATATATTTGATTAAAACAAAAAAAACAAGGTTCTAAACATACTTTGTAATCATGAGGTTTTCCCATTGTAGGTTTCACATGTAAGTTGCATGTTTTGTAGAATATTTTAGGTTGAGCATCTGGTCAGAATCCTCATAACATCTCCCTGTATATTGGCATGCAGTAATAACAAACGGAACACGGCCTTTTAATCCCAAAGCAAGTTGGGATAGGCAAATGAAACCTAACAAAAGACACACCCAGGTTTCTTATTCTCAATAGCACATTCTTAATTATCTGCTATTGGTGTTTCTTTGGAATTGTTTACTTCGCAGAATCAGTTTTCAAGTTCATTTTCCTAAATTAAAACTGCCCTTGCTTATTTGTACCTGCACGCTTTTAGGCACATAATTATTTGGATATGCTGCGTATATTTGAGAAAGATTTCATAAATGTGCTATTGAGAATCTTGTACTCCCTTTCGTTTTGTAAGACATATTAGCCATTAGGGTTGGGTATGGTGATTAAAGGAACCCAGGAAACAATGAAAAGTACTTGAAGAATGAATGTAGTGACCTGGTGTTAAGTGTCTTGAGAATAAGAGAGAGAATGGTTGTGTACATGTTTATTTATAAATTTTGAATGGAAAGGGATGGGTAATCTGGGAAAGTGAGATAATGTCCTAATAATACATGCCTTGCATTTTTGACTAAAAAGGCACAAAAAACCATGAAGAAAACCATGAAGTCTTGTATGTTTAAACAGTAGGAGTATCTATTTGAGCAGCTCTAGTGTGTTTGAAAATCAAACTGTAGGCTTCAAGGGTGGAAACATACTAGAGCAGTCATGTCAGAACTCAAAATCGACCCTCAACACCAGTCGAACCAAGCTGAATAGTATTCATTCCTGTCCGGCAAGCAGACACACAGGCCGGCAGCTTTCTTCATGAAGCATCATGTGGATATGGGCTTTGCCTGGAACAGACACGTAGAAAGAGACCTGATCTTTTAGTTGTCTGGCTCACGCTCACACTAGATAATCGAACTATGTGAAAGGAAGCCAATGTTTACTGGCTCGTTTCAACGCCACACTGGAGCTGCCCTTAGTTTCTTAGGGTTCAATGTAGTGCCATTCAAAAATTTTGTTGACCAAATGTCAATGCAAAAGTTGATATTACAATTTTCTGTAATGGGTGCTGCATGATGCTAGCTATAATATAGTTTCTTTAAGTAGTCATGATCTGGGTATGATGTTACTGGTTCATGTTTCTTCAGGCAATGTATGAAGGCATACTTGTTGACTTGCCGTTTGCAACATTCTTCTTGAGCAAGTTGAAACAAAAGTACTCATCTCCCTCCCTCACTCGTTCTTTGGGTGTCTTTGTGTTGTATGTTTTTTTTGTTGATGTTGTACTCATGTACTGATCTTCTACTCATCTATCAGGTACAATTTTTTAAATGATCTTCCTTCATTGGATCCAGAATTGTATCGGCATCTTCTGTTTTTAAAGGTTTGATCCTATTTCCATTAATGTGTAAAGTAGATAATTGTTCCTGGAGTTAGAAAGATTCATCATTTCTAGATGTGTAATTAGGTGCTGCTATGTTGCACAAACCATTGAACTATCTAACTTATTAGTTACTTTGTGCCAAAATGTAAATCATTTTAGTTTGCGCTAAGTCAAACTTCTCTATAACATCAAATTAGTTTAATTAAATCCACCATCAAATTTATCTTGATAGTGCATTTATTTGAATTGTAGATGTTAATATATTTTTCTATAAATTGGTCAAAGTTGAGAAGTTTGGCTTAGGAGTTAGGACAAAACCAAAATGGCTACATTTTGGAATAGAGGAAGTAGTATTTGCAATATTCTTATTAAAGCACTACAATTTTCCAGTCACCAAATAAGAATAAAAATTTGAGAAAATGAAAGAATCCAGCTTGATACATGATACTGTAATCCAGATATTGAGATGTGGAAGGTTGTTGGGGGTACTGTGTCTTCATAGCTGTGGATACTAGGATGCGAAATAAATTTGAGAAGTTCATTCCAATCTAATCTAATGTCCAGTTTGCCCCCTACTGATCTCACTTCTTTTCCATTCTCAGCATTACAATGGTGATATCTCAGAGTTGGAACTGTATTTTGTTATTGTAAATAATGAATATGGTGAACAATGTGAAGAAGAACTTATCCCTGGTGGGAGGGACATGCGTGTTACAAATGATAATGTTATTACTTTTATCCATCTTGTCGCCAATCATCGGTTAAACTACCAGGTAAAAAGATTGTAATCGTATCATTTGGATGCATTGGAAGCCTTTGCTAAATGTTTTTCTGGTTTCTATCATAGATCCGTGCACAAAGTACACACTTTTTGAGAGGTTTTCAACAGCTTATACCAAAAGACTGGATTGATATGTTCAATGAACATGAAATTCAGGTACTTCAACAGTTCAACACTTCAACTTACCTTACCACTACATGGCTTTCTATCTCTGGTGATATTGAATGGAGTGTGTAATTTTGGGGAAAAATAGTGCTACTATAGTTGCTGAACTGCTTTGGCTTGATTTTTTTTTTCCAGAGAAAGCGGTATTTTAACATGGCATGTTCCTACCTTGTTTTCTTATTTGTCTGTGTTGTCTCCTGCAGGTTCTTATATCTGGCTCTTTAGAAAGCTTGGATATTGATGACTTGCGATCGAACACTAACTATTCTGCAGGATATCATCCGGTACGTGTTGCTTTCTTATGTAACAAGGCCCATCTTTTCATCACTCAATGTAGCTTAGCAATCCTATTGAAATGTGACTGAGAGTCTGCATGGTTTATGTAATGCTGTATCAATAGGCACACTTGTGTGGACTACTCTTATTCGCTTTAAAAGGACTGAAATATTGTGGATAGTGTGCACGCACATGCACACACTTTAGTTGTATTTTTGTTGATTTTTACCTAGATAAGTGGTGGCTTCTTTTTCCAGGATCATGAGCTTATTGAGATGTTTTGGGAAGTCTTGAAGAGCTTAAGTTCAGACAACCAGAAAAATTTTCTCAAGTTAGTGTCTCTTCTACTTGCTTGAATCCCCCTACCCTCACTCGCTAGTAAATGTTTTAGTTGTATTTTTTTAAAGTAATACATATACGTCCTCCTTTTTTACATATATGATGTTTAAATGGACAGGTTTGTGACTGGATGTTCCCGTGGCCCCCTCCTTGGATTTCAGTATCTTGAACCAAAATTTTGCATTCAGAGGTTGGCTACATCTGACTGCTTGTTTATGTTCCATATGGAATGGTGAAATGTTCTCCTAACTTAACTTTTTTGTCCCCTTGAATGTAGAGCTGGTGTTCCAGGACTTGAGGAGCATGCAGACCGCTTGCCTACATCAGCTACCTGCATGAACCTTCTGAAGCTTCCCCCCTATAAAAGGTTCGTAGTTTAGTTTAACCACATTAGTGTTTCTTGGTGACCCATGTGTTACTGTGCATTCCGTTTGATGAACTAATTAGAACGTGACTAACAGCTGCTTTGGTTCTTGAACAGCAAGGAGCAGATGCAAACCAAACTGTTGTACGCGATAAATTCAGAAGCTGGTTTTGATCTAAGTTGATCATGATCGGGATTCAGTATTTGTGCAGTGTAGATAGTTGCTAGAGAACAGCTTAAAGGCACCCAGGGCCGAACCACCAACCATCGGTCCCATTTGAAGCCCCATGAAGGAAAAAAAGAAAAGGCAGTTGTTTCTCAGAGTAGTTGTATGTCTGGAGGGAGGCTGCTAACTAGGGCTCCCCAAGAGAAATAGGCAGACACTGTCAAATCAATCATGACATGTACATATGTATTTATATGAGAAATGCTAAATAACACTTGGTTGTTTCTCTCCCCCTCAACACTCGATTCCTCTCCCTCTCATTCTTCTCCAAATCTGGTGACTCTCCCCCTCTTCGTCTGTCAGGCGGCTTTAGGCCCCGTTTGGTTTGGAGGAGTTAAAGTTTAACTTCCATCACATCAATGTTCCCTCAAATGCATGGAGTATTAAATGTAGGCTAATTGCATGCATGTCGGCACAGATTATGAGTAATTTACGAGACGAATTTATTAAGCCTAATTAGTCTAAGATTGGAAACTTTTTGTCAAATAAGACGAAAGTGCTACAATGTTTATTAAGCTTTAACATCCAAACCAAACGGAAGGGTGGCTGGCCAGGCGGTGGGGACGGTAGGAGGGCGGCGTTCGGGTCCTTGTGACGGCAGGGGCACCCATGGCAGAGGTGGCTTTTTGGTGGGGCCGGGGGCACCCATGGCCACAGCTCGCCGCAGAATGAGGAGGGGGGAGGGGAAGGAGGCTTGGGTGGGGTGGTGGGCAGCGGTGGGGGCGAGGAGGAAGAATAAAATTTGGGTGCTCGTCATTTTTATACAGAAATTCCAATCTCTAATCGATGCTGCTTTGCATGACCACACCCTTGGTGGGGTTTCAATCTGGCAGAGAAACTGATGGCCCCTTGGCTGCATAGAACACTGTCCATCGTTGCCATGCAGATAACCCGCTACAAGATCTTTTCAGCGTGGCCAAAAATCGAGAATTGAGTTTATGCAAGTTAGTAAGAAAACCAATTGCAATCGAGTGTTCACATAGGGGTTTCAGTTGCTAAACTTTGCAATGAAGTACAAGAATATTTTAACTAGCATGATGAAGGGCATCGAGAGTTTATTTAGTGTTCACTATTTACCACCATGAAGAAGTTTAGCAACTTCAAAGAAAATATCACCATCTAACCTATGAACTACTGTAGGAACTATAAAGGCACTCGAAGCATATGAACAAAGGAAGCACACGTGTGATATATAAAGATAAATAGGACTACGAAATTCACCCTTTAGGTCTCAATTTCTAGTGTCAACGAATCTTTGATAATATATGTAGGCATCTTTGGCACTTGATGTGTTGTGCATATGCAAAATGATGAGATGTAACCTATAAAAAGCTATCTGGATTTTCATTAATCACTAATAAAACAAAGAGAGATGAATTTGAGTTGAAGAACGCTAGAAAACCAATGGTAGGGATGCACAACCATACTCCCGCTCCAACCAAATAATTAGGTGTTGTTTGGTTATAGCATCGTAACGTAAAGGGAATGGAATTATAGCTGTGGATGTTACCGTAAGGGAATGGAAATGAACATTTGTGTTACTGTTGCAGGACCCAAACAACACCTAAGTTGCACTACATGAATCTAAAATTTTTCTAGGACAGTAAGAGACGACAGCGCAAAGGAATGTCTCAACACCACTAAGGAAATAGTTCTTGGCAACCAAGTATCAAGCAAAGTGTGTCAGAGCGTAGGTCGGTTGACCATCATGTGATAAAACAAGGTTATCAACCAACAAGACTAACCTGTCGTCATTTTGAGCCACCAAATTAATTTAATGTCGTCTCGATGGTGACAAAAGCCAAGAAATTGTCGTTGACGCAGAGGTGTAGAGAGGAGGTGCCAAGCACCTCTAAGGTTGTTGTTTCCAGACATATAATATCTTCTATGTAATTATTCTCCTAATCATGTCACTTTAAGTAAATTTATCTATATCCTCTTGTTTTCTTGGGCATACAATAATCTTAATTGAACCAATGCCATGGCTATTGGTAAAGTGGAATCTATGTTTGTATGTGAAAAAAATCTTCATCAATTACCATGATATTCATGGGTAATAGGAAAGCTCACCCAATCAAGTTATGATGATAAAAAAGTTGAAAGTTTTAGCAGAGCAAGTACATTAAGAGTGCTAGAGAATGTGCTTAGCGAAAAAACGGTTAGATCTCACCACTGATGTTCATGTTGTAAAAGTAATGTATGTATAAAAGCCAAAATATTTTATAATTTGGAATGGAGGGAGTACATGTTAACAGGGTGGTTGAACTTATTTAGGAATTACCTGTATTATATTTAAATAGATTAACTTTCAACACATCAATGTTTAACCATGTGACAACATTATATCTCATTCATACCACTTGTTGTACACAATTATTATATTTTTATTTTATTTTCAAGTCATATCATTAGGTATCTAGTCTAGATACCTAATACAATAGATTTGTGAAAATCGAGAATCCTTATGGTTAGAACCTATTTGATCCATGCATGTAATAAAGTAACTCAATGTAAGGACATTGATATTGTCTATAGGAGGGTGAATGGACCTGTTGAAAGCTCTAGTTTGGTTTTGGTGAATTGATGAAAGCCCAGCTACTAACCTATGTGCTTTAAGTGTATGTGAGATAGGTTGGTAGATATGCCAAGTGGTGGAGCAAATGGATGAAGATCATGGTGGTGATGGCCATGGTGATCAAGTGCTCGTCTTAGAAAAGAAGAAAGAGAAAAATAAAAAGCTCAAGGCAAAAGTATAAGTGATAGGAGCTTTTTGGTTTGGTGATCGAGATACTTAGCGAGTGCGATCACATTTAGGATTGATAACCGTACTATTAAGAGGGGTGAAACTCGTGTCGAAATGCAGTTGTCAAAGTGCCACTAGATGCTCTAACTCATTGCATATGTATTTAGGATCTAGTGGAGTGCTAACACCCTTGAAAATGATTGTGAAAATATGCTAACACACGTACACAAGGTGATACATTTGGTGGTTGGCACATTTGAGCAAGGGTGGAGATTATAGCAACTAAAATTGTTGGGATAGGAGGTTTGCAACACTTGTTAGAGCCAGTGCAAAAAAAAACTTTATAGCCAATTAGTTGTCTAACAAGTTTGTTGAGTATTTTGTAGTTTTTAAATTAGGCTATTCACCCTCTCTAGCCAATTAGGACCTTGAAAGCATCTAGGCCCCGGTGTTGGTTTCAGCAATTAATGACAACACATAATTACCATGACTAACGTGTGTTTTGCAGAAACATCAGTAAGTTAGGTCATGGAGATGATAACTGCTTTGAGCAATATGGCAGTCATGTCCCTTGATGGAAATCGTTTTGGTTTTCAAAGGATCAGCGATAAGATTAAGGACGGTTAGTTCCGGATGTCAAGGTGTTGAGATACATCTGGAATAGTCGTTAGGATCTTTGTTTCTTCCTTTGACCGTACTATGAAGAGGGGCATGAGCGAGTAGCTTGACCTAGGTGAGTCTTATGTTTAGGTGTGGTGCACACTTGTCAAACTTAGCACTAGGTAGCTCGAGAAAAGCTCAGAGTACAGTTAGAAGCGACTTGGTTCAAGTTGCATTGCGTTTAGAAGACGTTTGAGCCGTTTACCTTTGATCGGACGCGGTCCTGGTCATGACCGGACGCGTCCGGTCAGTATAAAGAATTAACTGCGTTTTCGACTGACTGACCGGACGTGGTCCTTGAGAGGACCGAACGCGGTGGTCAGGCTGACACGTGTTCCAGAAGGTAAACAGCAAAGATCGGACGTGACTGTGAAAAAGACCGGTGCGTCCGGTCATGTTCTAGTAAGGTCCAGCGGAGACCTGACGCGTCCGGTCTCCTACGATCGGACGCGGTCGTGCGTCCAGTCATGTTCCAGTAAGGTCCCATGGTGACCTGACGCGTCCGGTCACCTATGATCGGACGCGGTGTTGCGTCAGGTCAAATTTCTAGAGAGCTCTTGCATGATCGGACGCGTCCGATCATCCCTGATCGGCGCGTCCGGTCATCTCATACCGACGCGTCTGGTCAGCACAGATCGGCGCGTTCGGTCTCTCAATACAGGTTTCCATTTTTGACCGTTACAACTGACCGGCGCGTCCGGTCATATCGACAGGCGCGTCCGGTCAGTGCGCGTCTGGCTGTTTCGAAAGGTAACGGTTGGATTTATCTGAGGGGTCTATAAATACAACCCCTCCACCTCTTTTAGAGGTCTCTTGCTCATTTGTTTAGCTGAGAAACACCTTTGAAGTGCAAGGGAGTGCAAGAGCCATAGTGAGGATTGAGATTTGTGAATCAAAGTTTGAGAATCCTCTCTAGTGACAAGAGTCTAGCAAGTGTGCATCCATCTTCTCATTAGACTTGTTGTGGTCAAGTGAGAGTTCTAGCTTGTTACTCTTGGTGACCGCCATCACCTAGACGGGTTGGTGGTGATTGGGAGCTCGGTGATCATCTGACGAGATTGTGGGTGACCCAACTCAAGTTGTGAGCGATTTTGGGTGATTCGCCGCGACGGAGTGTCGAAGAATCAACCCGTAGAGAGCACTTGATCCTTGCGCGGATCAAGGGGGAGCTACACCCTTGTGCGGGTGCTCCAATGAGGACTAGTGGGGAGTGGCGACTCTCCGATACCTCGGCAAAAACATCGCCGTGTTCCTATCCCTTACTTTCAAGCATTTACTTTCTTGCATTACTTTCATTGCTTGATTACTTTCCTAGAATTGCCTTGCTAGTCTAGGATTGGAACTTAGGGTGCATAACTTTTATCGGTAGAAACACAAGGAACACAAGTAGGCACTAGGGGTGAAGTTTGGCTTGTAGGATTTAATTCTTGCAATTAATTTTTAGAGAAGCCCAATTCACCCCCCTCTTGGGCATCTTGATCCTTTCAATTGGTATCGGAGCCGTGTTGCTCTAAATTTAGGCTTTACCGCCTAGAGCAAGATGTCTAATGGGGAAGGACCATCTCCCACTTTTGAGGGAGACGATTTTCCATATTGGAAAATTTGTTTGGAGGCGTACCTCGAAGCCATAGATGTTGGGTGCCTTAGAGCCGCAACCGAAGGGCTTCCCCCCATAAGGGATCCCGCTAACCCAAGTGGTGACGAGGAGAAATACGACCGGTGGAATGCAAAAGCAAAAAATGCAATCTACCAGGCACTAGGCAAAGATATCTTCAATCGTGTGCGTAATGCCAAAAACACTCATGAATTGTGGGAGAATCTTTGTGCTCTCCATGAGGGAACTAAGAGTGAGCGTGAGGAACGCTATTATATTGCTTTAAAGAAAATTAATTCTTTTGAGATGCTTCCTAAAGAAAGTGCTAATGAAATGTACACTCGCTTGAATGTTCTTGTAGAAGATCTCAATGCTCTTGGACTCACTAAAATGAGTCAATCGGATGTTGCAAGGAGGATCTTAAGTGTTCTCCCCGTTGAGAAGTATGGACATATTGTCACCGTACTTCACCAAAGTGATCTCTCTGCCGCAACACCGACTCAAGTATTGGGAAAGATCAATGCACATGAGATGTATATGCACATCACTCCAGAAGAGGGTTCATCATCTTCCAAGAAGAAGGACTTGGCCTTCAAAGCTAGCTATGAAAAGAAAAAAGAAAAAGGGCCAAGCCATGATAGTGCAAGAGAGCACAAGTGAGAGTGATATTGATGATGAATCACTTGCACTCATGGTGAGAAGAACCACCAAGATGCTAAAGAAGCTCAACAAGAGTGGCATCAAGTTCGATGGCAAGAAGAAGAAATTCTTCACTAGTACCAAAAGGAAGCCAATCTCTGAAATGGATTGCTTCAATTATGGAGAACTTGACCATCTAGCTCATCAATGCCCAAAGCCTCCAAAAGACAAAAACAAGAATAAGTACAAGGGCAAGAAAGATTCATTCAAGTGAAGGTCTTGATTTTGGAGAGACTTTTGCACCAGTTGCAAGACTTGAAGCCATCCGTATCCTACTTGCATATGCATCACATCATGATATGAAACTATATCAAATGGATGTGAAAAGTGTATTCTTAAATGGCTTTATAAATGAACTAGTCTTTGTTGAACAACCTCCCAGGTTTGAAGACCCTAGATATCCTAATCATGTTTATAGGTTGTCTAAGGCGCTATATGGGCTCAAGCAAGCCCCTAGAGCGTGGTACGAGCGTCTTCGGGATTTCCTCATTGAGAAGGGCTTCACCATTGGGAAGGTTGACACCACACTATTCACTAAGAAATTCAAAGAAGAGATCTTCATTTGTCAAGTATATGTTGATGATATCATCTTCGGGTCAACAAATGAAGACTATTGCAAAGAATTTGGTGAATTGATGTCAAAAGAGTTCGAGATGTCAATGATTGGTGAGCTAACATTCTTCCTTGGGTTTCAAGTCAAGCAAATGAGAGAAGGGATCTTTATCTCTCAAGAGAAGTATACCAAGGATCTTCTCAAAAGATTCAAGATGGAAGAATGCAAGCTAATCAAGACTCCAATGCCAACTAATGGACATCTCGACCTAGATGAGGGAGGTAAACCAATCGATCAAACTCTTTATCGTTCTATGATTGGTAGCTTGTTATATCTTACCACATCTAGGCCTGACATCATGTTTAGTGTGTGCATGTGTGCCCGCTTTCAAGCGTGCCCTAAAGAACCTCACTTAAGTGCCATAAAAAGAATCCTAAGATATCTTAAGTATACTCCAAGCATCGGACTATGGTACCCCAAAGGATCTAGATTCCAACTAGTTGGCTACTCCGATTTGGATTATGCCGGTTGCAAAATTGATAGAAAAAGCACATCCGGAGGGTGCCATTTGCTTGGGAGATCCTTAGTATCATGGTCATCTAAAAAGCAAAATAGTGTGGCCTTGTCCACCGCCGAGGCGGAATACATTGCCGCGGGGGCTTGTTGTGCACAAATCCTATACATGAAACAAACCCTCCTAGACTATGGAGTTGTTCTTAAAAAGGTGCCGCTTTTATGTGACAATGAAAGTGCGGTTAAAATTGCTAACAATCCGGTACAACACTCTCGCACCAAGCACATTGATATCCGCCACCACTTCCTAAGAGATCACGTTGCTAAAAATGACATATCACTAGAAGGTGTAAGAAGTGAAGATCAATTAGCGGATATCTTCACTAAACCTTTGGATGAAGCTACCTTTTGTAGGTTGAGAAGTGAACTCAATGTGCTTGATTCTAGTAACTTTAAAAGATGAGCTTGTGTTGTCCCTTGCATTGCATTGTTTTATATGTCATGTTTAATTACCCAATGCATCTAGGGCTTGACTAACATGGTTATGATAACCCTCCTTTGGAGGAGTGAAGAAGCCTAACCGTGGATCAAACTTGACAAGCAACCTAGCTTTACTTACTTGTCTTGCATTGCATATGCATGGTTGTTGTTTTTGTCGTTTCTTTTCGGTTAAGCTTTGAGCAACCTTTGTGTTCGTCCATGGGTAGAGAGAGCTTTTTGACGCTCCCAATGGTTCAAAAACTCTATTGCATGGCCATACGTTGCTCCTCGGGCGTTTGTTGCCTATTTTCCTAAAAATAGTATTAGCCTAAGGCAATCTATTTTGAGAAACTTGAGGGTTTGAGTGAGGTCACTCATATCTTGTTCTAATTGGTGTTTATTTGTGTCTCTTTGAATTAGAACTTGATTAGGAGAAGTCGCGTCAAAGTTCAGAATGAAAAAGTGTGAAAAACAGTAACCGGACGCTGGACCGGACGCTGCACCGGACACAGTGTTGCTTCACCACCGCGTCCGGTCCCGGCGACCACCAACGCGTCCGGTCATCCTGAAGACCGTCTTCTGATCTTGTGATCGGACGCTGCACCGGACGCGCCCCTGTTGACCACCGCGTCCGGTCCTGGTAACCACCACCGCGTCCGGTCATCCGTCTCAGTTTTCTGGGAAAATCAAAACCGGACGCTGTCAGCGTCCGATCGTGGATAATCAGACGCGCCCGGTCATTCCAGGAGCTTACTGGAATGTGACCGGACGCTGCCTCCATCGCGTCTGGTCATTCGACCACCGCGTCCGGTCATCACGCATAAAGCGGATCTCGCTCCTTTAACCGTACGATTGGATCCAGTTTCTTTTTCTCACCGTGCCTCAGTCGTCGTGCCCTCGCCTTCACCGCCGCCGCGCCCTCACCACCGCCGCAGCTGCGCCCTGCGCCCTGCGCCCGCGCCACCGCCGCCACAGCTGCTTCCTGCGCACGCGCCACCGCCACCACAGCCGCGCCTTGCGCCCGTAGTCACGCCTTGCACCCGCAGTCGCGCCCTGCGCTCGCCACCGCGCCCCCACTCGCGTGCCGCCGTTGATTCACCACCGGCGACCTCCCCTGCGCCCTAGCCTCTCGTCAGGATCCTTTTTGCCGTGCTTGATCTTCAAAGCCCTTGCAAAGAACCCTAACCCTAACCCTAGGTTGCTAGGTTTTCATCTTCGAATCCTCGCCATCGTCTCCGTCTCCGCAAGGGTTTCGGTCGCTGTCTTCGGGTAACCCTAATACGTCGACATCGTCTTTCGGTCATCGGATCATCGCTCGTCAAGGTAGCTATCGCGGTCATCTCATATCTTACCTCATATGCTTGCTATCTCTAGGGTTTCGTACCTTTAGATCATATATATTGCTTATAGTAGATCCATCTATCCTATCATTTCAGTTTGTCCTGTCAAGTGCTGAGTGGTTTAGGTGATCAGTTGTGAATCCAAGGCCAAGCCTATGGATACGGATTGAGGCCAAGCCTCTCGAGTGTCAGTACTCCATCTTTCAGAGTTTTTTCGACAGTATTGCAGCATGGTTCGTTGCAAGAATGCCGGTGGTGCTCCTAGTGACGGGGACGACAGTCCTCCTCGTCTGTCTGAGGTTGCGCGTGGTAAGCACACAAAGATCATGGCCAGAAAGAAGAAGAAGACTCTCACTGATGTAGAGATAGCTCAGGCAGTGGCAGATGCAGCAAATGCAGTTGAGAGGGGTGGCAGGAGCAGTGGTATACGCATTGGAGACAGTCGTTTTTATCTTGAAGGACGACAGCTTGGTACAGAGACCACTGAGACCACTGAGGGCACAGAAGTGCAAATGGATGCAGATACTATGTCAGTAGATCCACCTGCAGCACCTTCAGAGGGGACAGTGGAACAGGCAGCTCAGACTCCATCACATCGCCGCTCCACACGCACACGAACTCAGGTGACTCCCAGGCCAGAGGGCCAGCGTCGTGGAGGACGTCCACCTCTGAGAGTTAGAGGTACACCCCCAGTTGAGCACTTTGACCTGAGAGGTGCCACTGCACGTCAGGTGCAAAGTTTGAGATTTGTTGAGGTCAGCCGGTGGTTCCCACCTCAGAGAGACTCCAGAGCTTCAGAGGGATTCTATACTCCTCTCCAGGAGGATTTTTACAGAGCTCTTGTTGATAGTGACATTGCTTTTCGACCACAGAGGGTCTGTCGCATTGAGTCACTTATTGAGGTAGTGGGTGAGCAGCTACGTCCGCACCTGTCCTATCTACCAGGCCTATCAGATTTTCTTGGACGGACAGGTGCATACTGCGACACTTGGGTTAGAGAGTTCTATGCTTCATTATGGATTGATCCAGCCCATTAGTTCATACACTTTACATTCAGAGGCCGCGACCGCAGACTGTACAGCTCTAGAGTACGAGAGATTCTTAGACTCCCAGCTTCAGACACGAAGATCCACCAACTCTGCTTCGGTCAGACAGCTCCACCTAGACGCCCTCATGGCGGTTCTGTGCCACCTACAGACCTGATCCAACCCTGCTTTCATGAGCCTTTTGGCGAAGGGTCTCGTCGCACACCTGCCAGTCTGACACCTCTTGCCTGAGTCTTGGATGCTATTATTAAATGCACTCTTCTTCCTAGACTTGGTTACAGAGAGGGACTGACCAGGATGCAGCTTTGGGTTGTTCACCACCTTCTCTCACAGACACCTTTTGACATTTGGGATCTTATGGTTAGTGAGATGGAGGACACCCTGGCAGAAGGCTTCAAGGGACACCGTCAGCTGCCCTATGCTCATTAGATTTGTTTCATCATCAGATCTGCACTTGAGCTGCCTTCAGAAATAAGTGCTGAGTTAACTGAAACTACTACTGCTTTTCTTGAGTATGATATTCATCAGCTGTGGGCTTCAGTTACTAGAGAGCAGACCCCTGCACCAGGACAGAGAGAGAGACCTGAGGTGCCTGAGACAGCGGCTGAGCAGGATGCGACCATACAGGGTCTTGCTGAGGCAGAACTTGCAGATCTAGATGCTCAGCCCGCTGATATAGCTGAGGATGAGGCCTCTGATAGCACCGATGAGGACTATCAGCCCATCCCCAGATATCGGTCTCCTCGGCCTCACGACCACGAGGCCGGTGGTTCTGGTTCAGCCTCCCGCTCAGACCTAGCCATGGTGGCTATACTTGAGAGGCTGACCTAGGCACAGGAGCGACAGGAGCTTCAGCTACAGAGACAGGCTCAGGACACAGCTGCTGCGTTTGCACAGATACATGCTCGACAGGATGAGTTCCAAAGACAGCAGCTTGAGATACAGCGCCAACAGGTCGAGATGCAGCGTCAGCAGTATGAGATGCAGCGACAGAGTGCAGCTAGCCAGCAGCAGTACTTGGAGCTTCTGCGTCACCTAGTCACAGTTGGGGCTCCTCCACCTGCATCTATCCTGACTTCAGCTTTACCATTCAGTGGACCTTCAAGTCAGGATCAGCCGAGTTTTCAGTTCACATCTCCACAGCTGCAGGTTCCTCAGTCGTTCCAGTCCCCGAGCTACACACCTATTCAGACGGGGTTTACTCCTTCAGACCAGCCTCACCCTCACATGTTGACCGGCACACCGTTCTTTGATCTGAGTGCCACATATAGCGAGTTGACTAGTCAGCCGACGCCCTCGCACACCACAGTTACTACTTCATCAGGGTTGTTAGGTTCAGAGGCAGTTTTCTTTCCAGTGATAGGGACAGGCACTACAGAGACTGTTCCGTCGTCAGTTGTCTCTACAGATCCCCTAGCTTTTGGCTCACTTCAGGCTCAGGTCACAGAGACTGCTCCACTTGTCGCTACTTCTGCAGCACCTGTTCCTGTTGATCCGACCCAGACCGCTTCACAGCCGCGTGCTTCTTCAGAGGGTCAGCCAGATAGCTCTGAGTCCGAGGGAGACATCTCACAGTTTGTGATCACTCCGTGCTCCTTGGCACCCGACTCGACTCCGTCTGTTCCCCCGTCAGATCCTTAGATTAGCTTCTGGCGTTTGATGCCAAAGGGGGAGAGAGAGAGAGTAGATTCAGGGGGAGCTTTTGTTAGAGAGTTTTTCGCTCTTTTCTTGTGTGCTACTCTCATGCATCATGTTTACTTTATAGTAATTGCATTCGTGTGACATGTGATCTTATGAGTATCATAAGTCTATGGTTTATCTAATCATAGCTTTAAAACATGTCACTTGTTTGTTTATAGCTCATAAGGTTGTGCTTCCGTGCCTTTCTCCGATTTCATATGAGCTATTTTCTATGTGTACTAACCTTTTCATGTCTTATCTTATAAGTACACTCAGTTGGCTTGGAACACATAAGCATTGTCTAACCCCTTGTGCTTACAGTTGTATGCTTATGTGAACCAAGCATGATCGAAAACCTCAACTCATATCTTCTGAATCTAAGTGTTGTCATCAATCACCAAAAAGGGGGAGATTGAAAGCATCTAGGCCCCGGTGTTGGTTTCAGCAATTAATGACAACACATAATTACCATGACTAACGTGTGTTTTGCAGAAACATCGGTAAGTTAGGTCATGGAGATGATAACTGCTTTGAGCAATATGGCAGTCATGTCCCTTGATGGAAATCGTTTCGGTTTTCAAAGGATCAGCGATAAGATTAAGGACGGTTAGTTCCGGATGTCAAGGTGTTGAGATACATCTGGAATAGTCGTTAGGATATTTGTTTCTTCCTTTGACCATACTATGAAGAGGGGCATGAGCGAGTAGCTTGACCTAGGTGAGTCTTATGTTTAGGTGTGGTGCACACTTATCAAACTTAGCACTAGGTAGCTCGAGAAAAGCTCAGAGTATAGTTAGAAGCGACTTGGTTCAAGTTGCATTGCGTTTAGAAGACGTTTGAGTCGTTTACCTTTGACCGGACGCGGTCCTGGTCATGACCGGACGCGTCCGGTCAGTACAAAGTCTTAACTGCGTTTTTGGCTGACTGACCGGACGCGGTCCTTGAGAGGACCGGACGCGGTGGTCAGGCTGACACGTGTTCCAGAAGGTAAACAGCAAAGATCGGACGCGACTGTGAAAAAGACCGATGCGTCCGATCATGTTCCAGTAAGGTCCAGCGGAGACCTGACGTGTCCGGTCTCCTACGATCGGACGCGGTCGTGCGTCCGGTCATGTTCCAGTAAGGTCCCGTGGTGACCTGACGCGTCCGGTCACCTATGATCGGACGCGGTGTTGTGTCAGGTCAAATTTCTAGAGAGCTCTTGCATGTGATCGGCGCGTCCGGTCATCTCAGACTGGCGCGTCCGGTCAGCATAGATCGGCGCATCCGATCTCTCAATACAGGTTTCCGTTTTTGACCGTTACAACTGACCGGCGCGTCTGGTCATATCGACAGGCGCGTCCGGTCAGTGCGCGTCGGGCTGTTTCGAAAGGTAACGGTTGGATTTGTCTGAGGGGTCTATAAATACAACCCCTCCACCTCTTTTAGAGGTCTCTTGCTCATTTGTTTAGCTGAGAAACACCTTTGAAGTGCAAGGGAGTGCAAGAGCCATAGTGAGGATTGAGATTTGTGAATCAAAGTTTGAGAATCCTCTCTAGTGACAAGAGTCTAGCAAGTGTGCATCCATCTTCTCATTAGACTTGTTGTGGTCAAGTGAGAGTTCTAGCTTGTTACTCTTGGTGACCGCCATCACCTAGATGGTTTGGTGGTGATTGGGAGCTCGGTGATCATTCGACGAGATTGTGGGTGACCCAACTCAAGTTGTGAGCGGTTTTGGGTGATTCGCCGCGACGGAGTGTCGAAGAATCAACCCGTAGAGAGCACTTGATCCTTGCGCGGATCAAGGGGGAGCTACACCCTTGCGCGGGTGCTCCAACGAGGACTAGTGGGGAGTGGCGACTCTCCGATACCTCGACAAAAACATCGTCATGTTCCTATCCCTTACTTTCAAGCATTTACTTTCTTGCATTACTTTCATTGCTTGATTACTTTCCTAGAATTGCCTTGCTAGTCTAGGATTGGAACTTAGGGTGCATAACTTTTATCGGTAGAAACACAAGGAACACAAGTAGGCACTAGGGGTGAAGTTTGGCTTGTAGGATTTAATTCTTGCAATTAATTTTTAGAGAAGCCCAATTCACCCCCCTCTTGGGCATCTTGATCCTCTCAGACCTTTCAGTTTCTCTCATATTAGCACTTAGGTTTGGTTAGCTTGAGCACTTAAGAGTTGTCTATGATTCGTATTACATCCCCCTTGATAGTATGGCATACTTATACTCAAGATCAAGAGAATATAACCATTTCAACCACTTGAGTCTTCAATGTCTTTATATACTATTTCTCCTCAATATCACTTCATAAAAGAGATTGCAATCATCTTTGTCTCATCTCTCCGAGCAAAACACACGTTGAGCATGTGACTTGAACCGTTTCCACACATATGAGTTCACCTCAATGGCTTCAAATCACTTTCACTAATGATTTGATCCTTAACATAATATGACTCCTCATAGCTTGATTAGTTCCTTGACTCAATACAAGTATTCTCTTCTTTACCTTAGCCATAGTACCTCAGTACTTAAGCCATCGCTTGCCCTTCATCTCCGCTTAGTCTCTCGAAGCCCTTTCTTTGCTATCTTCATCTTATCAAGTCATACTCAAGTCACATCATATTAAGTATCCATTGAAAAACCATTTCTTCAATATTATGATCCTTGCTTGAATATCTTCTAGATATGAATATTGAGATCAATCAAGCTTCAGTTTGATTCACATAGAGACATATATGAATCAACATCAATCTAGTCAAGCCAATTCACGATTCCTTATATCCTCTTCATTTTGGCTTGACACTCCTAACACTCACTTCAATATCTATCTTCATACTTATAGTTTGATCAAATCAATGCAAAGTGTTTTTTTCCAAATGTTTATCCATACAAGCAAACTAATATAGAGACCGACTTATTGTAACACCTCGGGTGTTACAGTGGCTAAATAACCTGCCATATCATCATATTGCACCGCAAAGCATCCATGATTAGGTTAACTTCAATATGCATCAACTAAAACAAGTTTACCTTTTTAGGTTGGATGTGCTTCTAAGTGGTGACTCGAACCGAAAACCCTAATTTCGAATGTCAACGCAAATACTTAGTTTATGCCCTGCATAATTTTGAAGTGTGTGATTGTGTTATACACTAGTGCTAAGTGTAGGGTATGAACTCAAGTCCAATTCATAAAATGGAGCTTCAAGTTTGAGTTTGAATTGGAATCCAAAACTTGTCGCGAGTTTTCCGATTCGAATTTGAATTCAAAATTGGGGAATTATTAAAAGACTTTCAAAAGTTAAATTGGTCAACCAAGAGTGGCATTTGGTCAAACATGTGATGCTTGACTAAATGATGCCCTTGGATGATGGTTTGATCACTAATAATCACCAATTAAAATAGCAACAAGTTTCGATTTGAAATTCTTCCGAAAACCCTAAATTCAAAACCTTGATTTTACCCCTTTTTAAATAATTCAAAATCTAAGCAAAATTTGGGAAAAAGTTTAAAACCAAGTTTGTAGATATTTTCAAGGGCTACAACTTTGGTGTTTTGAGTTTTCAAAGTTTTATTGTAAAATGTGGAGTAATTTTGAAAAGAAGCAAATTTCAAATTTGATCCCTTTTCATCCCCAAACTCAAATTTCAAAATGAAGGCATAATTTGAAAATGGTTTGAATAGCAAAGTTGTAGGTCTTGGCTAGTTGTACAACTTTGGTGTTTGTAGTTTTTGAAGCTTCAATATAAAATTCAAAGTAATTTCTAAATTACTAAATTCCAAAAAAGCGTCCCCTTTTGATTTTAAATTCAAATTTCAAAATCTAGTTCGAATTTGAAAAAGTTTTCAACATGAAACTTGTAGAGCTTGAAATTCTGAAGATTTCATATTTTGAGAATTTTTCAAGTTGCTACATGATTTTGGGAGTAATTTGGCAAAAACAGTTTGCATTTGAAAATTTTGGGGGGGGGGAGTGCTACAGTGACCGGCGAATCCCGGCCGGCCACCGCGCGGTATGGGCACCGTGTCCGCGCGCGCGCCTTCTAGCACCGCTAGAGACCTCTTTAAAAGGCCGAGCACACCGTCGTTCTTCTTTTTCTTCTCTATTTTTGGCCGTCGCCACCGCCTAGCTCCGCTGCTCGCCACTGCCTCCGTCGAGCCGTCACCAGCCACGCAAACCACTCCACCGTATTCGCCTCACTCCCGCGCACCTTCCTGATCACTCGTACCAGCCGCTACCACCCTGGACGCCGCGTAGCCGCTTTCTTTTTCCTCTTCGGTGAGCCACGACCGCCTTGTTGCCTCACCGTGGCCAGTTGCCTCCCGTGCTCCTCCGCTTCAGCCGATCACAGATTCGTGATCGTGGTATGCCCCTGATGCTCCCTGTCCGTTCCATTTAGCTGTTATCCCTCGGTCTCGCCGGAGCGGCGTAAGCCATCACCTCCGTGCCGCCATGGCCGTCGGGAAGGGTTCGTCGGAGTGCAAGCTTTGGTGTAAATGGTCGTAATCGGTTTCGCGGGGTGGTGTAGATCGTGTTGGTCGAGTTGGTTGAGTCACCGGTGTTGTGATCGCCGGCCGGCCACCGTGCCGGTGTGGTCAGGTCGCGGCGAGAGAGAACGAGAGAAGGAGGGAGAGGGATGACATGCGGGGGCAGCGTGTCAGCGGGCGAGCGAGCAGGAGAGAGTGAGCGCGCGGGTGGGCCGCGTTGCTGGGCCGGCTCGGTCTGCTGGGTTGCGCGAGCGAGCGCAACGCGGGTGAGCGCGGGCGTGTGTGCGTGCGTGCGGCTGGGCCGTTTGCTGGGCCGAGCCGGAGGGAAAGAGGGAAGTCAGCCCGAGCGGCAGTTTTTGTTTTTCTTTTTCGAAAATGTAAATAGTGTTAGTTTTTGTTTATTTCAATAGAATTTTTGTAGAGCTCCAAAAATAGTGAAAATTTTTGAGTAAGCTTCTCAAGGTGTAAAATATTTAGGAAAAATGTTAAATGCCAATTTTGATTATTTTTGTAAGTTATTTAATTAGCTTAATTAAATATTAAATGCAACTTCCAGGAATTTTAGTAATTAAAATATTAATCCAAAAATCATGAAATTTGTTTTGACACTGTTTTAGGTCATTACCAATCTTTAGAAAAAGTTTAAGCTCAATTAGATGAAGTTTGATTTATTATTAATTTATGCCTTAATTAATTAAGTGTTTAAATAAATGTTAAATTGATAACTTTAAGTGTTGTGTGCTCTTTTGATTGAGTGATGACCTTAGGTCACTAATTCTTAGTGATCATTGGCGCCTTAATTACTTGGTTGAGCTCGTTAGTAGCATGTTCTTTAAGAAGCTTTGGTGTTGCTTAAGCAATCGCTGTTAGTTAGTAGGTTTTGTTGTTTTGCAACTGTACCGCGACGGAAAGTTGTACTCAAGTTATTAACCATGGCATATCACCATTTAGCATCATGTTTATCACTGCATCATGTTGAAACATGTCATATGCTCGTGTAGTTCCCGCTTTCGAGGAAGTAAGCGTTGCCGAGCAAGCCTCCGGAGAAGAGCAGTCGCCGGTGGGTTTTGGATCGGACGTCGGAGTTGTTGAGCCCGAGCTAGTCGTCTCGTCTGAGTAAGGCAAGCCCCGGTGCATTTAAACCCTTCCTTAAGTTTTACGAATCTTTATCATTTATACTATGGTTTACTGCATTAAATAATTAGGAGTTGAGTGATAACCCAATTGTTACATTGTCATCCTTGATTATTGCGATATCACCCTTGATATCTGTTTTACTGAAAATGCGTAGTATGCTTCGCTATGCTTAATGAGTTAAGATTTTGAATGAAATGCTTATATGGCCACGATGGCATACTTGATGAATATTGAAATGTAAGAATGAACTTGAAAGATCGAGCGGGTGGTTTCCGCCTTATCAGTTAAGGATCGTACATTGTTGGCCCTCGCGTCATGGAGTTTTTATTAGAACTAGCTATATACCCATGTTGGGTAAGCCTTACTTCGGCTATTCCATTACGAGAATGTCTAACCTCGCACTGGGAGTGGAGAGATGGCGAGAGTAGCGTGTACCCTCGGGGCTAGAATTAGGCCGGGTTCGAGGAGTACTGTGCTCTCGGGTGGCGATGGACATGTTCTGGTTTTGGGTTACCCGGGTAAGAGTTGATATATGCAAGATTTGGTTCTACATATGTCATGTGGTTAGGAAGCCCCAGCTGGATAAATTAAGCGGTTTAAATCGTCGTTACTCCACGAGAAAGAAGTCTTAGCCTTGCACCAACATCGTAGTTAAGAAATGGAACGAGAAGAAAGAATAAGAAATATCTTGATGAGAATTACTTTGATCTAGATTAGGATCACTTAGAATTGGTTAAGGAACCATCAATGATAAAAATAAAATGTTGAAGGTAAGGACTTACTTTAGTAAGCTTTTCTGCAAAAGAAATTTTGATTCTTGAATACCCGTACCTTGATTCCCGAAAGCTAGCATGCCTTTTGTAACACTCTAAGTGTTAAGACTGCATTAGCACTTGCATATCATAAACTAAGCATAAACATCATTTATGCATTCATGAGCATATGCATATGATGATGTCGTGGTTCGAGTTTAAAATTTGCAAACTGTGATTTCATGAATTGGTGTAAAGCTTATACATTGCAATGGTACAATTGGTGGTATGCTTGATAATCAATTTATTACAAATAAAAGTACCAAAGTTTTGAATAGGTTATATTTTGCAAAACCTTAATTTGAAATTCAAATTTAAAATTTGAAAACCCTAATTTCAAAAATACTTGGAATTTGATGTTGGTCCAAAAATGAAAGTTATAGAGTTTAATTTTATGAGCAACTTTTATTTTGGGAGTTTTTGAAGTTTCTACATGAATTGGAAAGTAATTTGTTGAATTTGAAATTGAGGAAAATTGCTACAGTGCTGTGTCGTGCTCTGTTTCCCTCCCTCTCGCTCTTTGTTCAGGGCCGCCGCCGTGTCCTCCTTCGCGTGGGCACAGGAACGCATGGCCAACCACCTGGCCGTGGGCGCAAAGGTGCTGGCCACCTCTACTTCCTCTTCCTCGCCATTGAAGCCACTGCACGGCCACCATTTTTCTCTTTCCTCTCTCTGTCTCACCGCTGCCGCACTGTCCGCCGGCAAAACACCGCCCCACCGCTCACCGTTTGCTCTAATTGATCGCGCGGTCGTGTTCACTATCTCCTTGCGCACCTCCGGAGCTAGCTCGCGCAGCCTCGCCTCGTCAGAATCGTGCACGCGTGCGGTTCTTCTCCACGGCCGGCCGCTAGCACCGCCGAGGTCCGGCCACCGTGGCCAAGACGCTCAGGTGCATCTCTCTCCCTCTAGTTTCGTGCCTTAGCTCCGCCTTACCTCCCCGGTGCTCTTGCACCTGCCCACCGGCCGCCTTCCTTGCCGGAGCCGGCAAGCCGCCGTCGCCCGCTTGAACCGCCGCCGCCTTGCGTCGCTGCTGCGATTTCCATCACGTCGGGCCCCAACCATCGGCTCCTCCGGGTCCGGCTTGGCGAGAGGAAGCCGCCGGTGACCTTCTCTCACCGGAGGACCGCCGCCGGTGAAGCCCCGGTCCGGTTTGGCCACCTCCCCTGCTTCCCTCTCTCTGGCAGGTGGGGTCACCGCGGGCCCAGCCATCAGCCACGCCAGGCCTCCCTGCGCGGGCCGTCCTGCTGCTGGGCCGTCCAGTTGCCTCGCGCGTGGGCCGCGCGCGCGCCTGCGCCCCGCGTGGGCTGAGCTGGGCCACTTTGCGCCCGGAGCCTTTTTCCTTTTTCTTCGGTGTTTTTATTAATTTCCATAACATGCTGAACTTTAGAAACTCATAACTAAATAATTAGTGATGCTAAAAATATGAAACTTTTTGGGTGGGCTTGTTATGATATGTGCTTTCATGAAAAAAATCTGAGTTAAGCTTTATATGTAGTTCTGATATGCTTAAAAATTACCGCTTTTAATTATGAGATGGACCTTTCATGATTTTTAGAAGTTAAAATATTAATCCAAAAATTATGAAACTTGTTTTGTAGCTGTTTTATGATAACACCAACCTCCACAAAAAGTTTGGTCTCAATTAGACAACTTTTAATTATCCATGTATTATAGGCCTTATGTATTAAATCGATAAATGCTAGCTTATGCTTTAATTGGACTACGTCACTTTACTTCTCGGAATGTAAGTGATGTATATAAACTATTGATATGCTAACCATGCCTAGAACTATATTGCTAGATGTAGGCTAAACTAGTCTTCTGTACCGGAGAAAAGATATGCACTTACTCGATAAAAAGAATTAATAATTGATTACTATTTTGCCACTTCTTGTTGCATGTTTAGTAGGCTTGTCATGTGCATTAGGGCTGCATTGATCATCGTGTTGCTTACATCATGCCATCCTTCGATTTCATATCCTGTGCATTCCTTTTATTTATGCACCGTATTCATGCATATAGGATCAGAGCAGGACGCACCGTTGGTGGAGTTCGTGGTCGTGAAAAAGGAGAATCTTCAGGAGCAGCAACCCGAAGAAGATGAGTAGGTCCTTGATTAGCTTTGGAACACCTTTGTGATTCCGCTAACTTCAGTAAAGGCAAGCCCCGGAGCATTCTAAGTCTCCTATCTCTCTTTTGAAAATGCACTTGAGTATATCTTTTATTTTGTGCATTAGGTTATAAGAGTTGATTTGAAACCATTGTTGCATGACTTACCTTGTCCACCATAAATCAACCTGCAACCTTACTAGTATTGGTGAATCGCTTTATGCTTAGCTATGCTTAGACCGGTAGAAGTCGGGTGATTCCTGTCATCCACGAGATATAGGTGGCTACACTGTCATGGTTGGCCACAATTGTTATCATGGAAATGAACCATGTGATGATGAATAACTGGAGATCGGGCGGGATTGGTATTTGTATATGCAATAAGACATGGAGGTCTTGTGTGTATGTTTTATCCTGTCTGTGTCGCTTAAGGATCGTACCGTTGTCTGGCCCTTGGTTGAGATTGAACGTACCTTGCACATAACGGCCGGATAACTCGTTCCGACCGTGAAGCCAAGTACCCCGTTCGAGATGAGTTTGGACTGTGGTACGCATCGCGGGGAGGCGAGAAACGAAGCGGAGGGGCGAGGTTGACCGTGGCCAGGCATGATCTGAGCTACCTGGCATCAGCCGTCCCCCAGGCCTTGTGGCTCTGTCCAAACTCATTTTCGAATAGGGCGAACGGTAACCCACGCGAGTGAAGTACAAACTTGTACGGGCGTGTGATAAGGGTTTTGCCCAGCTGGTTGCAATCGATTCGAATTGCCGTCTCTCCCGGATAGTGAGAAACTTGGCCACTAACCAGCATCGTAGTAACTGAGGAAATATGACGGTTATGTTAATCATGATAATTGATTATGGTTACTACTGTGATGCTTATTCGTATTAATCAAATGTTGCTATAGAATATGTCACACCCAGTTTTCTAAAGAACAAAACCAGGCTAATCATATGTGTGCCCAGGAAGTCCACACATATGCCAGAATGAAAAAAATATCAGAAACAATGTTATTATATAACGTATACATAGCTATATTAACACTTACATCAGAGTATCGCGGAATGGTGACTAAACTTCGGGCTCCATTCTTCTCAGGGACGGCTGACTGGGGGTAACATATGCCTAGCACTTCTACTAGTCTTCTAAAAACTCCACTACACCTTTATCCTTTTTCCGAGTAGCATCTTACTACACACTGGAGTGTTGGGGAAATAGCAAGAATGAGTCCATGTCGAACTCAACAAGTATAACACAGGGTTCATGAGGCTCAAAAAGGCTAGACACTGTTTAACTACGTTTAGCTTTTAATCATCATATAATTAGCAATTGAGTAGCATCAAGGTAATCCAAATCCCATTAATGAATCAATGATCAATTGTAATAAGGATAATGAATAGCATTAACATGAGCATAATAATAATCAACAATAATTAAGCATCATATAACAATGGTGATCAACTATTCTGTAAGAATCCCCAAGGCCGCTCGTATCCGTGAGCACGGCTAGTATACCAGTTTTTAACTCTGCGCAGAGGTGTACACTTTCACTGTGAGTCATGATTTCCAAATGCATGGGTTTGCAAGGCCCAAAACATCAGAGACCATATAAAGCCATTCAAAAGTTCGTCTAACAAGTTAGGGCCATTAGATTCACTCGGCAGGCAGATGTAGAACCCCCCTTCCCTGTGGCACAACAACCGCAGCCTATACACACTAGGCCAGGGGCTCGCACTACACCCAACGTGGCAAGCCTTTCTTACGCCATTTAAGGTAACAAATAACAAGCTAGAAAAGGTCTCTTGAACAACTAAAGCCAGAGCCATATAGCCCTCACAGCTGTACTGTCAATCCCGGTTATCACTTACAGGTAAGTCCTTACGGAGAGTAACTAGAGCATCAAAATAACCCACATGCTCTAGCCCCCTTTCAACAGTAATAAAATCATCTTAATTGGTTGATTGCATAATCCATTAGTCAAATTACAAGATCATTGTTCATAATTAAGCGTTAGCAATAGCTACCCAAATGCATAACCCATAGGTGACAAGGAAACAAGATATCAATAGCTAAGTTATAATCTCTATGGTTGTCAAGGAAGACACATGCATATGTATAATAATTTCAGTGAATAGGTAACAAGGATGATCCCATATTATACTTGCCTTAATCAAAGCTTTCCAAGTGATACTGCTGACTTGGCTCAAAGTAATACTCCGAATCGTCCAGAAATTGCTCACCGTCTATACTCGATCATCAAGCACCAACACATAATCATCCGAGCAACCATACACTAAGCAAACAAATAGACATAATTAAAACAGTACACCAACAGTATCAAAACAATATAAAAGTTTGTAAAACTCTTCTACACGTTACTACGATCACACAGATGTAAAGATCACGAAATTCGGATTTAAAACGTGAAAGTTATGAATTTTCTAAGATTTCCTATATATAAATAATTAAATTGTCACAAACCTACTGTACAATACTACCAACATGTAGAGCTCGCAAATACGAACCTAACGCAATTTGAACGGATCAAATCGGAGTTAAAACGAAGATTTTATGACCAAAACAATTCTAGTGGCAAAACTGTAATTTCCTGAAAACGTATTTTTGAATAAACCGGTAGAAAATACGCTTTCAAAACACGAAAACGGCTTTCAGGGTTTACGCCTAGGGACGGCGGGTTCTATTATGTAAAATTCCAGGGGCTCTTTATGAAATCTACCCCCGAAAGGGTATCTTCTAATATAAACCGCAGATCTCAAGATGGACAGCCCTCATTCACTCCAGGGAAAGCTGGCGGCACTGTCACCGTTTTTCCCCAACCCCACGGCGGCGCCATGGCCGGTGACTCACCGGAGCAACCAACCAAGCTCCCCAGACCACCATTTAACACAAGACCTATACCAATCGACGGAGAAACTCAAGGCGATCTCACCTGACGCGAAGATGAAAGCGAAGACGGCTCGTACTAATCGGGCGGCACAGAAGGGCAGAAGGCCAATCTCCTGCTCACGGTGGCGGCGCAAAAAGCGATTAGTAGCCAAATTGAGAGCACCCTCAAGTCCCAGGATCATGCTAGAGCTGATAAAGTGGCTTACAGTGGCAGAGGGATGTTGTACACGTCGAATTGAAGCTCACCGCGGCTCCTCGGGTTCGGCGGCGCTACAAGAACTCAACTCGGCCAAAAACAACTCGAGATTGAAACAGGTAGCAAGGGGGAAGGCGGTGGCTCTTATAGAGGCTAGGCGTGCTATGCAAGGAAAGAAATCCCGGATACTCAAGATAGGATTTGAGTTCGGTCGATGAACTAGACTCTGGCTCGGTCACGGTTCAAGGAAGGGGGCGCAGCTGACATGTGGGTCCCACCCGTCAGCGACTCCAGCGAGGAAAAGGCGCTCGGCTACCTAACTAGGTCGGCCCACCGACGCGGCAGCAGCCCATCAGCGCAGCACAGCGCGGGCGCGGGAGAGAACTTGGGCTCGGTTTAGCTGGGCCGCCGGGCCAACAGGTAAGAAGGTAAGCTATTCTTTTTTTTCTTCTTTCTTTTCTTTATTTGCTTATTTACCAAACTATTCCAAATAGAATTTTTCAAGCCACTTCAAAATAAAATAAATCCACTACACAAAAGAAAATAAATGCAGCAGCATGAATGCAACACCAAATAATTTTTTTTCTAAATTTTAATTTGCCCTTAATTGTTATCTAACTTATTTGAAATTCATTATTCCTAAAGTTTAGAATTTTTGGGTGTTACAAATTCTACCCCCCTTAAAAGAATCTCGTCCTCGAGATTGAACTGTTTACTCAAACAACTGCGGATATGATTTCCTCAATTCATCCTCTCTTTCCCAAGTTGCCTCTGCCTCTGAATATCGATTCCACTGCACCTTGCACATCTTAATAATCCGACTTCGAGTAACTCTCTCAGCAGTCTCTAAAATCTTGATCGAAAACTCTTCATATGTAAGGTCCTCCTTAACAGTCAACTCTTTTAAAGGTATCTGCTCCTCAGGCACCCGTAAACACTTCTTAAGTTGTGAAACATGGAACACATTATGCACTCCAGATAAATTTTCAGGCAACTCTAATTGATAAGCAACTTCCCCACGTCTAGTAATAACTTTAAATGGTCCAACATACCTTGGTGCTAGTTTACCTTTCATATTAAACCTCTTCACACTTTTCATAGGTGACACCTTCAAATAGACATAATCACCTATCTAAAAAACTAGATCTCTTCTCCTATTATCAGCATAACTCTTCTGATGAGACTGCGCTACTCTTAAATTCTCACGAATCACTCGCACTTGATCTTCTGCGTTTCTAAGAACATCTGTACCAAACACTTGAGATTCACCTGTCTGATCCAAAAACAATGGAGTTCTACACTTACGTCCAAACAAAGCTTCAAACGGTGCCATCTTAAGATTCTGTTGATAACTATTATTGTAAGAAAATTCCGCATAAGGCAAACTCTTATCCCAACTAGTTCCATATTGCAATGCACAAGCTCTCAACATATCCTCTAATACCTGGTTGGTCCTTTCAGTCTGTCCATGTGTCTGTGGATGATATGCTGTACTAAAATTCAATTTTGTTCCCAATGATTCATGCACAGCTTTTCAAAAGTGCGACGTAAACTGCGATCCTCGATCAGATACAATCTTCTTTGGAACTCCATGCAAACATATTATTCTTTCCATATACAAGGGAGCTAATTGTACTCCTGTGTAATTAGTCTTGACTGGTATAAAATAAGCAACCTTGGTTAACCGATCTACTATCACCCAAATAGAATCATAACCTCTCTGAGTACGTGGTAACCCTACTATAAAGTCCATACCAACTTCCTCCCACTTCCATTCAGGAATCTTCATTGGTTGCACAATCCAGCAGGTCTTTGATGCTCTGCTTTCACCCTCTGACAAGTGTCACACAATGCCACATACTCAGCCACATCTCACTTTAATCCAACCCACCAATATTTCTGTTTAAGATCCAAATACATCTTAGTACTACCAGGATGAATAGAATAAGCTGACTCATGAGCTTCGCTAAGAATTGCCTGTCGAACAGCTTGATCCTCAGATACACACAGCCTCTTTCCAAACCACAAAATCCCTTTATCATCCATTCGAAAACCTTGGTGACTTACCAATCACTATATCTTTCGCTATCTTCTTTAGTTTCTCATCCTTCAACTGACCCTTGTAAATTTCTTACTCTAAAGTAGGCTCTATCACTAATTCCATTGTATTAGTAACAATTCCTAAATTCAAATATTCAAATTCAGCACATAACTCACTAGTCATAGACAGCGTCCGTATCTCATTGGCATAACTTTTCCTACTAAGAGCATCAGCTACTTTACTAGCCTTACCAGGATGATAGTGTATCTCAATATCATAATCCTTAATCAACTCTAACCATCTGTGTTGCCTCAAATTCAGGTCCGACTGAGTGAAAATATACTTCAAACTCTTATGATCAGTGTATATATCACTCTTATGTCCAATCAAATAATGTCTCCCAATCTTTAAAGCATGAACTACAGCTGCTAACTCCAAATCATGTGTAGGATAATTCAACTCATGCTTTCTCAACTGCCTAGATGCATAAGCCACAACTCTGCCTTCTTGCATAAGAACACATCCCAAACCTTGACGAGAAGCATCACAATAAATAGAAAACTTCTTACTCAAATCTGGTAAAACCAAAACAGGCGCTGTAGTCAACCTCTTCTTCAATTCCTCAAAACTAGCTTGACATTTATCCGACCACATAAACTTGGCATTCTTCTCTAATAGAGATGTCATAGGTTTAGCAAGTTTAGAAAACCCTTCAATGAACCGTCTGTAATATCCAGCTAATCCCAAGGAACTACGAATCTCGCTAACATCAATAGGTGGTTTCCAATTCAATAGATAAGCAAAATCTGATTTCTCTGTGCAAATTCCAATTTCAGTAACTCAGTAAAACTGTCATATCTTGAGCTACAGACGTCCAATTCAGATGATCTTTACATGGTTGGAAATCTTACAAAATTATCTACAACTTTTATTCACAACACTTTTTCTGAATCTGTCAAATAATTGGCCAAAAACTGAACTTAACCGAAACTGTTTCAGAATTCCAGACTGTGCAGTAACTCCAACTTGGAACAGGTATATCTCTTAGCTCTTAATAGATATTAGAGTGTTTCTTGCGGGGTTGGAAAGATATAGAAGTCTAATTATTCCCAGTAAAATTTCTTAAATTTCTCATGAACGGATTTTAAGTTATTTCTAAAACATCCCGGACTGATCCAAAAATCAGCAAAGGACAAAACTATGTTCACCTCATAACCAACTAATATATTTTGATGAAACTTAATATTCTTAACAATGGAACTTGTAGGCATGTCTACAAAACTCCAGCACACATTACAAAGATCCAAATCACACATTATCATAATAACAATCCATCAATCACACATCACATCATCGGTACTACACGTGCTTCTTCAACAATGGTGGTCATCCTAAGAAAAAGTATGGATGATGAAAAGCCATCGAACTTTTGAACAAGGTAAGATCAGAAAACTTTTAGTAAAAACAACATAAAATAAAATCCAAGGGAGTAATAAATAATAGCTCAAAGGAAGCTATCAAGGAAGGGATACAACAAGACAAGGAAGAGAAAATAGTCAAAATCAATGAGTCAAGGGATGACAAAATAGTTTTATAGTAAAATGAGTTTTGGAATATATCCAGAGCTATTTGGCATACGTCCTACAGTCAACACCGCTCTGATACCACTCTGTCACACCCAGTTTTCTAAAGAACAAAACCAGGCTAATCATATGTGTGTCTAGGAAGTCCACACATATACCAGAATGAAAAAATATCAGAAACAATGTTATTATATAACGTATACATAGCTATATTAACACTTACATCAGAGTATCGCGGAATGGTGACTAAACTTTGGGCTCCATTCTTCTCAGGGACGGCTGACTGGGGGTAACATATGCCTAGCACTTCTACTAGTCTTCTGGAAACTCCACTACACCTTTATCCTTTTTCCGAGTAGCATCTTACTACACACTGGAGTGTTGGGGAAATAGCAAGAATAAGTCCATGTCGAACTCAACAAGTATAACACAGGGTTCATGAGGCTCAAAAAGGCTAGACACTATTTAACTGCGTTTAGCTTTTAATCATCATATAATTAGCAATTGAGTAGCATCAAGGTAATCTAAATCCCATTAATGAATCAATGATCAATTGTAATAAGGATAATGAATAGCATTAACATGAGCATAATAATAATCAACAATAATTAAGCATGATATAATAATGGTGATCAACTATTCTGTAAGAATCCCCAAGGCCGCTCGTATCCGTGAGCACGACTAGTATACCAGTTTTTAACTCTGCGCAGAGGTGTACACTTTCACTGTGAGTCATGATTTCCAAATGCATGGGTTTGCAAGGCCCAAAACATCAGAGACCATATAAAGTCATTCAAAAGTTCGTCTAACAAGTTAGGGCCATTAGATTCACTCGGCAGGCAGATGTAGAACCCCCCTTCCCTCTGGCACAACAACCGCAGCCTATACACACTAGGCCAGGGGCTCGCACTACACCCAACGTGGCAAGCCTTTCTTACGCCATTTAAGGTAACCACTAACAAGCTAGAAAAGGTCTCTTGAACAACTAAAGCTAGAGCCATATAGCCCTCACAGCTGTACTGTCAATCCCGGTTATCACTTACAGGTAAGTCCTTACGGAGAGTAACTAGAGCATCAAAATAACCCACATGCTCTAGCCCCCTTTCAACAGTAATAAAATCATCTTAATTGGTTGATTGCATAATCCATTAGTCAAATTACAAGATCATTGTTCATAATTAAGCGCTAGCAATAGCTACCCAAATACATAACCCATAGGTGACAAGGAAACAAGATATCAATAGCTAAGTTATAATCTCTATGGTTGTCAAGGAAGACACATGCATATATATAATAATTTCAGTGAATAGGTAACAAGGATGGTCCCATGTTATACTTGCCTTAATCAAAGCTTTCCAAGTGATACTGCTGACTTGGCTCAAAGTAATACTCCGAATCGTCCAGAAATTGTTCACCGTCTATACTCGATCATCAAGCACCAACACACAATCATCCGAGCAACCATACACTAAGCAAACAAATAGACATAATTAAAACAGTACACCAACAGTATCAAAATAATATAAAAAGTTTGTAAAACTCTTCTACACGTTACTACGATCACACAGATGTAAAGATCACGAAATTCGGATTTAAAACGTGAAAGTTATGAATTTTCTAAGATTTCCTATATATAAATAATTACTTTAATATAAACTCGAAAATAAATTGTCACAAACCTACTGTACAATACTACCAACATGTAGAGCTCGCAAATGCGAACCTAACGCAATTTGAACGGATCAAATCGGAGTTAAAACGAAGATTTTATGACCAAAACAATTCTAGTGGCAAAACTGTAATTTCCTGAAAACGTATTTTTGAATAAACCGGTAGAAAATACGCTTTCAAAACACGAAAACGGCTTTCAGGGTTTACACCTAGGGACGGCGGGTTCTATTAAGTAAAATTCTAGGGGCTCTTTATGAAATCTACCCCCGAAAGGGTATCTTCTAATATAAACCGCAGATCTCAAGATGGACAGCCCTCATTCACTCCAGGGAAAGCTGGCGGCACTATCACCGTTTTTTCCCAACCCCACGGCGGCGCCATGGCCGGCGACTCACCGGAGCAACCAACCAAGCTCCCCAGACCACCATTTAACGCAAGACCTATACCAATCGACGGAGAAACTCAAGGCGATCTCACCTGACGCGAAGATGAAAGCGAAGACGGCTCGTACTAATCGGGCGGCACAGAAGGGCGGACGGCCGATCTCCTGCTCACGGTGGCGGCGCAAAAAGCGATTAGTAGCCAAATTGAGAGCACCCTCAAGTCCCAGGATCATGCTAGAGCTGATAAAGTGGCTTACAGTGGCAGAGGGATGTTGTACACGTCGAATTGAAGCTCACCGCGGCTCCTCGGGTTCGGCGGCGCTACAAGAACTCAACTCGGCCAAAAACAACTCGAGATTGAAACAGGTAGCAAGGGGGAAGGCGGTAGCTCTTATAGAGGCTAGGTGTGCTATGCAAGGAAAGAAATCCCGGATACTCAAGATAGGATTTGAGTTCGGTCGATGAACTAGACTCTGGCTCGGTCATGGTTCAAGGAAGGGGGCACAGCTGACATGTGGGTCCCACCCGTCAGCGACTCCAGCGAGGAAAAGGTGCTCGGCTACCTAACTAGGTCGGCCCACCGACGCGGCAGCAGCCCATCAGCGCGGCACAGCGCGGGCGCGGGAGAGAACTTGGGCTCGGTTTAGCTGGGCCGCCGGGCCAACAGGTAAGAAGGTAAGCTATTCTTTTTTTTTTCTTCTTTCTTTTCTTTATTTGCTTATTTACCAAACTATTCCAAATAGAATTTTTCAAGCCACTTCAAAATAAAATAAATCCACTACACAAAAGAAAATAAATGCAGCAGCATGAATGCAACACCAAATAATTTTTTCTAAATTTTAATTTGCCCTTAATTATTATCTAACTTATTTGAAATTTATTATTCCTAAAGTTTAGAATTTTTGGGTGTTACAGAATAGGTGCCAATTTAGTTCTAAACAGCCCTACTAAAGTGAATGCTAAAACCTAGATAAAAATATTGAAAGTAAGGACTTACGTTAGTAAGCTCTTTTGCAAAAGTTGTGCTACCCAACCAACTCCACGAAATGAGTCTTGCATATCCTTGGAGTCATTTTATACTTACTCCTGTCGGGTAAGTCTTGCTGAGTACAATTGAGTACTCAGGGTTTTATTCCCTCCATTGCAGATGTACTACTTTTGTGAGTGCTGCACCACCTGCTTCTATCTAGCTTTGGATGGTGTTGACTAAGTGCCGGTGGGCTTGACCTTTTTTATGTCTTTCCTATGTTTTTGTCGAAGGTTGTTATTGAACTGGCATTGTAATTGAACCTGTTGTACCTTAGTTGGTTCGAAACTATATTGTTTTCATAATCAAATTGAACTTAATGTTGTAAATCTAGTTGTACATTATTCTTCCGTTGTAAACTCTGTGTTTTTATGATGTATGTTGTTCTCTTAATCTAGTACGATCTTGGTTGCGATGTTGATTTACCGAGGTCCTTTGTGATACTCACGGACTACCGGGTTCGTATAAGAAGCGGTATACGCATGTCAACGCATTTAGCGGGGACAACCGTACTTAATCTTATATGAATTGGACGGTTCTGTCACATATTTGGAGTCTTTTTCTTAGTCGGGTAAGTCTTGTTGAGTACTCTCCGTACTCAGGGTTTGTTAAACCCCTTGTTGCAGGTGCGGTTCATGAACAAGTCTGCTTTGAGCCTTGTTGCATGACCGTTGTGGTTGAAGAAAGTGACGACGAGTAGGCTGTGTGGCCTCTGGACAAGGCATCACGTTTGGGTGTTGTAATAAAGTTACTACTGATACTTCCCTACTATTGGTTTGTAATAATGTTACTTAAGGTTTGAAATTTGGAAACTGTGGTTTGTAAACTTAAGTTATTGTAAGACTTCCGCTACTTTACTCTGATGGTATTTTGAATAAACTGTTGTAATGTTACAATACTCCTGTAATTGGATCATGTTCGGAGGAAAGCAGGTCTTTTAGGCTATGAGGAACATAAGTACGGCTGTCAGAGGTCATTATGACAATGACAGGTACATGTGGGCCATCATAATTAGGAGGTTCTGTGACACTTATATCCAATTTAAGTTGTGTTCTTTGTCATTTAACCTTTGCTTGGTATTTCTTCACCTATGCATTCTTGATCCATTCTTCAACCTTTGATCAAAGCTAATCTACTATCAAACTCTTCTAGTTCATGCAAAACAAGCCATCATTGAGACCAATCTAAAATCATCAACTCATGTCTCATTTGCTATTTGCCAAGTATGCTTGATTTCACATGATGCTATAATATCCCACAATATAGAAGTCATTTCATCAATTCCATTTGCATTGTTGTCTTATGCTTGAACTAAATTGTTTTCATAGTCTTCTAGCACAACAATACACAATTTGGCCTTCATTTTAATATTATATGGAATATCATCAAGTTTGTCTTCTTGTTAAACCTATATACACTTCTCATTTCACAATTCACAAGTATATGTAATAGACTCAATTTTTTGTTCAACACTTAGCAAACTTGTTAGACCTTTAATGGTGTTGTCATTTAATTCACCAAAATCAACTGAAGATCTAGATGCACTTACACTCAAGTACTCTCTCTGTCGCTAAATAAATAGATTTCTAGAGTTGTCTTAAGTTAAACTTTTTAAGTGATTTAGCAAAATTAGTATCATTATACATCATAGAAAATATATTCATAATGTGCTAATTTTATGTCATAAATGTTATTACTTTTTTCTACAAAGTTAGTCAAACTTAAGATAATTTGACTTGCACGGAATCTAGAAATTAATTTATTTGAGGACAGAGGAGGTGTTGGTTTCCATAATTTCTGAAGTGATTTAGCTTTGAAAAATGGAAGTAAAACTATAACAAAAGGCACTTAAGCAACATTGCAATTTTATTCTTATTTAGTGATATAGCATATCAGGTTAAGCTATGTTTGTAATCACATTATTATCATAAATGACATGTATGCGAAATTTAAATATATTACTCTCTCCATTCCAAATTGTAAGTCGTTCTAACTTTACAAATATATATCTTGGATTTTTCATCTAGATATAATGTATAACTAGGTGCATAGCGATATCTATGTATCTATAAAAGCCTTTATAATTTGGAACGGATGGAGTATACTCCCTCAGTCCCGTAGAGGGTGACATTGTCACTTCTCTAGACATCAAATATTTTTAACTTTAACCAAATATATAAAAAATTATTAATATTTATAGTGTATAATAAGTATTATTAGATTAATTATTAAATATATGTTTATAGTAAGCTTATTTAGAAATAGATATTGCTAATTTACAAACCTAATCAAAATTTAAAAAGTTAACTTACACAAAACCCTATATGCCTCTTCTTGTGACTTATTTTACACGAGCTATTCCATAGTTTACTTTCTTCTTTTTTTAGTTTTATCGAACCTAAGATCTATTTGAATCTATTGGCACTAAAAAATTATTAGTAGAAGAAGAGACCTGACCCCAAACCCGCCCCAACCCGCCCCGTTCCCGCGGGTTCACCCACTCAACCCCGATCTACGCGCAACGCGCTCTCCACGGCGGACTTCACCTGCGTGAGCCTGGGCTGGGACTGGGAGCCGCCGCACAAGAAGCTGCGACCCCTCTGCTACTGATCCACCGGCACTGCCGCCGGATCTATCACGAACGAACCGGAGGTGGAGCGAGCGGCGAAGGCGGCGGGGTTCGAGGCGGTGGTGGCGGAGCTACGCGGCGACGACGCAGCGGAGGCGGAGCAGCCGCAGGTGGTGGAAGGAAGCATCCATGGATCAGCGCCAGGTGCGTAGCCCCATTCCGTTCACCGTCTTTTCTCTTATCTCCATCCTCTCGCGAACTTTGGATCCGAGCTTTCTCCTGCGTTCCCGATCTTGCTCGGATTTGATCTCGCCTAGGAATTGCCCCGTATCCGTTGTTGGTTCTCGGATTATGGTCCGCCAGTTCTGATTCGGATTCGGGTGGATGCATTTAGGCTTGGAGTGGCGCGTGGATCTCAGTTAGACGGTTAAAGGGGCTTGGTGTGGCACGGGATCTGAATTAGTGAACCGATATTTGGTTTCTGGGATAGGGGATGCATTTCTGGGATAGGGGGATGCAGTTGTTTTGGTTTCTTGCGATGAATCGGGCTGTCGGTGCTCTTTTAGCTTATGATGAAGCTCCTGCTCAGTTAAGATCTGATTATTATCTGTCCAAACAAATAATGGCATGAACACTTTTCAGGTGGTTAGCGAGAATTATGCCAACCCCATTACATGCTTCTTCCATGTGCTATTCAAGGTAAACCGCTTGCCATCTCATGCCATCTTACATTGTGTTTTACTGGAATTATGATATAGGAGCACGTTCTAACACTTGCTAATTCTTATTATGTTCGCTCAAAGGCGGGGGCGCTGGCCTTCTACATCCTTTTCTCGCTCTTTGTGAAGAGCTTCGTCATCATCTTCGTGATCACGGTGCTCCTCGCAGCGCTCGACTTCTGGGTGGTGAAGAACGTCAGTGGCAGGATATTAGTCGGGCTGCGGTGGTGGAATGAGATTGACGACGAAGGAAACAGCGTGTGGAAGTTTGAGTGCCTTGATGGGGAGGTCCGTGCCTGCTTTGCCTGTGCTGTTAATCCTACTGTTTGTTGTGTGAAAAATTGTTGCAAGTTGTAACTTGAGTGTTCCCTGCAGTCTCTCGCTCGGATGAACAAGAAGGATTCGTGGCTGTTCTGGTGGACGCTTTACTTGACTGTGAGTGATGTTATCTGTTATATAACGAATGCCATGGTGTAGACAATAGCTATTCGTTAGATAAGTGTCATGATGTTTGAGATTACTCAACTAGAAACTGCTGTTTGTGATCATCTTTTTATGAACCAATAAGTTACGATTTGCTCAATTAGGAGAGGGGAAGGCTATAATCCTTACGTGTTTCTGCTACATGTACAAATGTACCTGGCTGTTTCATTTTTCCTTGTTCCTTAGCTGTGCATGTCCATTATCTACTTAGTTATGTTTAAGATGGTCCTATTTCCCAATGGTTTCCATTAACTTACATGATTTAATTGGACAAAGGTTAACAAAACTATGGTTTAATAACTATTGGGTATAAGTCTGGTTAACAACTTAATATAGGTGCAACATTTTATCAACTTAAACACTTGAAATTTGGTTAGTATGAATAAAAATTACTTGTAGTGGATTCTAGCTTATCACTTAAAGCACAGTCTCTGCATCTCAAATCACAGCTTTTCCTGAGAGGGAAAAATGGCCTCTTTTGACTGTTCCTTCTCCCTCATGGTTCCAATATACCACAAATCCAAAATATGCACTTAGTTAGGGATTCTGTGATAGTATCTTTACCTCAACAAAAGCTGGCTGATCTGTCTGTTCTCTTGAGAAGATGGAAGTCTTATCGAAAGTCTTAACATTGTAAATGATACCAGAGAAGGGTCTCACATCAATACTTGAGGGTGATCCATTAAAGGCCTTTTATTGTCTATTCTATGTTTACCAACCACGATAACTAATATGTATTAGAATATATATAAACAAAAACAAATCTCTCCATTTTCAGGCTGCTGCATGGATCGTTCTTGGTATATTTTCACTCATCAGGCTTGAGGCTGATTACCTTCTTGTTGTTGGAGTTTGCTTGAGTCTAAGCATTGCAAACATTGTTGGATTCACCAAGTGCAACAAAGGTACGTCATACGTCGTAATTGAGAAGTTTATAGTGAAGATTTATTGCCCTAGTTATTTTGCTCTGAACTGATTGCCGTTTCATAAACTGGTGATTGAATTAGATAGACTATTCCCTATCAAACCTAAGCATAATAGTTCTAAAGCTAATAATTTTCAATTTTGCATAGTTTCATTATGTTCAATAATGTGCAAGCCATTCAGTTTCTTGGTTTGCTGTCCAGAATTAGAGTTTGGCATGTTACAGGAACAAAATTTCATCAGCTATATGCTTGTTCTAGATTTTTTTTTTAACCTTCACTATACCTGTATTGTTTTGTACACAGCATTCTGCTGTTAGTTCTGATAAAATAATGTACCTATTCATGTCATATGGGTCTCTGTTGGAGTGGAGATAGAGCTTTTACCTTGAAAGCTTTCCACGACTCGGTACACAAATAAAGTAGTAAATTACCCTGCAATAGCAATTGCTGGCCAAAGCAGGATTGGAAGTAACTCCAATTGTCCTTTATCCTAGTCCAGAAGATCAGAACTTACAAGAACCAAATATGAATGAATGTACTACTAAGACTTGAGTAATCACTAATTGGTAGTTCAGTACATACGTGATACTATGATGATGGTATCATTTACTTCACTTTCTAGGCTTCTAGTTTTCAGTCAAGAACAGGAGTAAAGGAGTACTAAGGTTCTATTACAGGTTACAGCACAACAGGTCTCACATTCTCAAATACATCAGTCTCAGATTTAGGAAATTAACAAAAGGCATTAAGGCTTGCATCAAGTTTCTTCTTCCTCGTTTGTTTTAGAGTTCTGCTTTTTCATGTCATATTGTCATATCAGTCTCTGTTGGAGTGGAGATAGAACTTTTACCTTGAAAGCTTTCCACAACTGGGTACACAACATGAGTTTTACCAAGTAAAATCTAACATATGGCATTGCCATTATTGTGTTACAGATGCCAAGAAGAACATCCAGACTTTCGCTCAAAATGCACTTGCTTCCCGTGTCACATCGTCGCTGCAATCAGCATTCGGAGTCATCTGAAGTCCCACATGGAGGCCCTGATATTAGTATATTACTCAGAACGGTGTACAATTTGTCAAAAGGAAGAGTTTGCATTCTATGTTACTGCCTTTCCTCTGATTGCAAGGATGTACCTCTACCAGCGTAGATAGCAATATTGTACTGCCCCATTATCATACCTTTTTTTACCTCATACAACAAATAGGTCGATTTTGATGTGATTACCAGAATCCTTTGGTTTATTTCTCTTGGGTGATTTGTCCATGAATCCTACACTTGTCTCCTGCACTGAGTGAGGAGCATTATCTGCATCATCTTTACCTTTTTCTTTTTGCCATGGAAATGAAAATTATGACTGCAGTAAATACTCTAACTTGCTTGGGACAAAAGGCTATGTTGTTGTTGTTGTTGTAAATGAAAATTATGACTGCAGTAAATATTGCATTTTATGAACCTGATAACCATGCAGAAATGATTTGTTGCTTAAGCTTGTTTGGTATAATAACTGTTGTCATGATTTTCCCCTCATATTGTAATACCAATACAAAGGGGGAAAAGCAATATTGTACAAGCCACGAGTAGTGGTAGACCGTAGACGCCAACGAAGAAAGTGATGAGAGGCCTAACTACTTGTCTGTACTGAAGATAGTGATGAGTGCCAAACATGATGCTTCATTGCTTCCTACTATTTGCTATTTCTTTTCAAAATAGAAAAAAATGACAAACGCATCATATTTCCTTTGGGAGCTTGTAATAACTACCATAAATAGTCTATAAACGTACATCAAAGGTACAAAATCTTTGTACTCTGCACCACAAAATCCAAAAAAGACACCAAAATTAACTTAAGCTTGCAATTGCAACTGATCATTTCCATTGCTACTTTGCCTTCTGGTAGTTCTGTGTAGTGTGTACAAGGAGTCAATCGACGTCAAGAAACAGCCTGATGCAACATCTCCTCCCTCCAACCACGACAGCCTTCATCGTCTTCAGTTCATCACCGTTAACCCATCTTCCATTGACGTGGATCCAAAGGTCACGACTCGATCAATGATGATCCGTATCAAGAGTCTGAGGCTTTCTTGGATCCGCCATGGATCAAGCTCACCAGCTTAACCCTGGGCTTGGAGTACTCCCCGCTCATGGCAAGCTTGGCAGCAAGGCCGCTGCCGAAATCCGTGAAGTGCACGCCGTCCCAGCTGACCACCTTCGCCTCCGGCGGGCACAGGTCGCCGCAGCCGGGCTTTCCCAGCTCCATGTTGTACGGCGGCCCGCCGTTGCCACAGCACACCATGAACGGCCACTCGATCCCTGAAGAAGAACAACTAGAGCATAAGCCAAAATGAAATGGCTTTTCTGAATGCCTAAATCTTCAGAACTTTCGGAGAGGATTTGCCGTCCATTTCAATTTCATACCGTATTTGGTGTGGTTGGCGACGAAGTTGTACTTGATGGCGAACATGTCGGTGTACACGACGGTGGCGCCCTTGAGGTGGAACCGGAGGTCGTCGCAGAGCTGGCTGAGCTTCCTGTTGTACGCCTTGGCAGCCCTGTTGACGCCTGCGAGGCAGCCGTGCTTGTCCTTCTCGCCCTTATTCTCCTGCACCACCAGCGCCGGCAGGCACCCCAGGGCGCCGGTCCCGTGGATCCAGAACTTCCTCGCTCCATTGTCATACAGGATCTGTGAATTTTGCCAAGAGAACAGAGATATGCTTCTTTGTCAGTCAGTGTATGTATGCTGAACGGAATCTTTCAGAGGAGTGGTATGTTGGGTACTCACCGAGATGGCTTGTCTGACCTCGCCGACGATCTCTGTGATCTTCTTGTCCCACTGATCGGACGGTGTGTGCGCCACACCGACCATGTCGTTGTGGCCAATGTCCATCATATACAGAGCGTTCTCAAACCCCTCCTTGCTCACCGGGCCTTTCAGTCCTGATCAAAGCACATTTTTCAGGTTCAGGAACTCAGTATTCAGGTATTTCATCATCATCATCCAGATGAGAGTATGAATGTGACGGCAACAAACCTCGTTCAAACATCTCAAGGGATCTGTGCCTGAAGTAGACGAACTGGTCGATCTGGACGTTCAGGGAGTAGTCAGAGACGCCGTGGGTCACCGTGGAGCCCGCCATGGCAAAGTTGACGCCGTTGCTGTAGTCTGAACCGATTCCCTTGAGGTATGGGTTCAGCTCATGCGTGCCCAGACTCTCACCTGAAAATTTCAGGTGACCCTACTAAGCCATGAGTGAAAAAAAACAAGAAACCATTAACAAATTTAAGCTTTGGATAGCATGGTAAGTGCAGATTGGCTATGTGTAAATCCTCTGTCACTGTCACAGTGGCATTTCAGATTGGTGTGTCATCATTGCTACATTTCAGATCATGAACAGAAGAGATAACGCACAAGTGCCCCCCACCACGTGCGTGCATCGCAGATCTCAACCATGTATGCAGATGCGATGTTTCATGTTTGTACTTGAGAAGGCCAGTTGAGGATTAAAGCTTTCATGACCACAAACTGAAAGTACAGATGCAGCCTGTCCGGATGAAGCATCCGTGGACCATGACAAAAACGCCTTTTGTTCTCCCAATTTACACTTACTGATGAGGTAAATATACATTATACCCAAAAAGATCACAATAAAAAACTACCAGTACTTGCCGTTATGTAAACACACATGTTTTTGTATAAGTATCATTGAGGGGGGTCAGCGTGTGCACTCGGATAAGATAAACGTGATGCAATGTGACAAGCATGAATTTCCACATGGGTAATATACCATATTATGTGGCGGGATCATGGCATGCATATTGCGTATTTTGTAATTAAAGATGCAAGTTTAAAAAAAATAGTCAACGACTTTGTGTACTGTCAGCGAGTGGAAGACTTCTTTAAATTATTTTTCAATAATCAAACTTGTCTAAATTTTAGAAGAAACAAAAAAAAAGCACAGCAATTTGACGAATTGACCTTTTCTTTATGACAACAAGGTAGCAATACAAACATGTAAATAAGCTGGCCCCGTCATGTGTGAAGCCTCGAAGACTTCGGATACCTCTCAGCCACGTGCAAGTCTCTTCGTATAGGTATAAGTCTAGCTTGCGTACTAGGGTGTGCGTGTGTGTGAGTTTGTGTGTGTGGTGGTGTGAGTTTAGATACTACAGCTTGTACTCGAAGAGTTGAGGCTAAAAAAAAGCTGGCAAAAATTATCCATTCCAGTTGCAGTCTTGATAAGGCTGTCCGCACTGGGTCCGGTAAAGCCATCCTGCAGGAGGTTTTACCGGACCGAAGTCCCGCAACGCCGTCCGCTATGCCATCCGCTACGGTCCCGGACGAGCCGCGCGTACGCCAAACATAGCGGGATGCAGGGCATCCGCTATGCCCCTCGCCGGCCCCACCACCGACGCCGCCGCGCGCGCCGAAACGCCGGCCCGCCCGGCGCTCTCGTGCCTGACCGCCGCCCCGCCGCGCCGAGCTCGCGGGCCGCCGTCGCGCGCGGGTCGCCCGATCGCCGCCTCGCCCCGTCGCGTTGCGCCGAGGTCGCCCGACCGCCGCGCCCGGTCCCGCCCCGAGCTCCTCCGCGCCGCCCTACCCCGATCTCCACCGCACCGAAGGGAGCAGGGAGGGGGGCCGTGCCCACCGCCGGACCTCCATAGCCTGAGCTGGAGCCACCGCCGGGACCTCCGCAGCTCCGGTGGCCGTGCATGGAGGGGGCGCGGTGCAGGGAGGGGCGGGGAGGGGGCGCCGCGGCCGCCGGTGGAGCTGCGCGCGTCGACCGAGGGAGAGAGAGAACGGGGAGCGAGGGAGAAGGGAGGAGAGAGAGCCTAGGTGGGGGAGAAAAACAATGTAGAGCATGACGTGTGGGTCCCATTGACATAGAGGATGAATATAGAGGATAGATGGGTGCGGAAGAAAGTGACATAGAGGAGAGAATCTCGATGACCAGGACGAAATATTCCTTTTAGAGGATGAATATAGAGGATGAAGAGTGCAGTCAGTCTAAGCACAGTTTGACACGGTAGCTGAATGATGCTCTGCAGTCTGCACCCTGAACTTCTAATATTTTGTACAGGCACTAACATTGGCAGAACAGACCAAGAAAACCATGTGACTGGTAGGTTTACAGATCCATCTGCCATCGCCAATGCCACATCACTAGTTGCAGTGTTTTCGGTGATGTTAGAGGGTGTTTGGTTTGTGGTGTTAAAGTTTAATAAACACTGTAGCACTTTTGTCTTATTTGACAAAAAGTTTCTAATCTTGGACTAATTAGGCTTAATAGATTCGTCTCGTAAATTACTCCTAATCTGTGCCGACATGCATGCAATTAGTCTACATTTAGTACTCCATGCATTTAAGGAAACATTGATGTGATGGGAGTTAAACTTTAACAAAACCAAACCAAACATGCCCTTAGCTGTTGACTCAACAACTTGCTAATCGGACAAAACAGGAGTAAGAAACAACTGGCAAGCCAGTAATAATCACCCTGAGTACCCCTTCTGTACTCACCTTATCTTTTTTTTTGGTTAGATCTAGTTCAATATCTTTACGTCATATCGAGCTATAACCTAAGGACATCTATACAATACTATAATAGCCGTGGACGCCCGGACTTCCGCCTCCTCTCTCATTTCACTGTTCCCATAACAGTAAACGACAGCGGCACTTTCAGCAACAGTGACGGATCTTCATGAACAGTACCTACCCGGTAAGAACATTAACGGGTCTAATAAACAGTACCTACTACCTGGTAAGAACAATAACGGGTCTCATAAACCGTACCTACCGCAAACAGTACGGGTTTCAAAACAGTGAACAGTACGGATCCCATCAACAATATCCCCGGTATGAAAAGTATAAACCCATTTCAACGATACATCCGTCACCATACCGGATCCGGAAAAAAAACCCGTGGTTTGCACGGGTCCCCGCTAGTTCTATTGATTATTGATGATAACACAAGGATGTTTGGTACTCCGATCCATGCCAATGCAAAGAAAATGAAAAAAGGCATGTCGAATTTGTGTGAAGAAGGAAGCATCAAACACAAAATGGTCGTCCAACAACCTTTGTCTGGTCTGCACACAGAAAGAGGCAGGAAAGCACAAGAAAGAACCAGTCTAGCAATGGAGGAGAATGGACCAAGTTTGCTGCGACAATCAAGGGCAGATTTTCACTCTAAACCCTGCAGATAACCTAATTTGACATTCCAGACAGCCAAAGGTTTTCCATCTCTCTCAACTGACCGGGGAAAGAACCAAACCAAAGACTGAAATGGCATTGTGATTGGGCAAATCACATGAGGCCTCCTCCTCTGCTTCAACCACCGAACAGCACCAATTTTTAATCCCTCTTCCACATCGGCGGCAACATGGGCTTGTTTGACCTGTCCCAACTTGTTAGCCACCATGATCCACCAACCATCTTCTAGCTGTAACTCTCCTTAGCCCGATTGATTGACCCGGTAAAATCGAGAGCGTATAGAACAGAGGAATTCAACATGAATCTATGATTCATATTGGATTGAGAAATTCACTGCGCAATTAGGGATGCTGCTAGTTGCCAGCGTTTCCAAAATCCAAATCGCACCGAGCAGCCAGCCAGCCACCTAACAGTTTACCTGATTTCGTGTGCAATTAAGTCCTCGGATTATTGGCTAATTCCAGCCAGAGAGCTAACAGCGCGGCGAAATGATTTAATTTTACCAAACGGCAGAAGAAGCGGTGAATTAATGGTGAGTTTAATCAATGGAAGTATGGGTATGGAACTCACAGATGAAGTCGATGATGACGCGGCCGTCGGAGAGCCGGCCCGTGGGGCGGTGGAAGTAGGTGCGGCCCTCGGGCGGCATGATCCGAATCCCGCCGGCCGCCGCCACGCCGCCGGTGTCAGAGTTGGAGTCGCCGAAGTTGAACAGCACCACCGGCGGCCGCCGCGCCTGCTCCTTCTCCTTGTTCGCCTTCCAGGACACGGGCGGTGATGCCGCAGCCAGGCCGCCGGCAGCGGCGCCGCTGTTGTTGCTGTTGCCGGGGGAGGCCGCCACGGAGCCGAGGTTCTGGCGGACGGCCACCATGGCGGCCGGCGACATGAAGGACAGCGACAGCACCATCACGAACACCACCGCCGCCGCCAGCACGCAGAAGTACTGCAGCGGCATGCTGATCACCTTCCCCCCGCCACCGCCGCCGTTGTTGGCGCCGCTGCCGTTGGTGGCGCCTGCCATGGCGCGGTCGTCGTCGGTCTCCACGCTCAGAGTCAGAGCCCTCGCCTTCAGCAGCCTCCTTGATGGATGGATGAATATTTGTCTCTAATCTCTAGCTAGTAGTCTCAAGATTTAACAACTGTGAAAGAGCATACATACGTGTTCACATTTATATACTTTGCAAGATTCCAAATTTCGTCCTGCACTTTTTTTTATTACTAATAATGACTAATTTTGAACTAGCTAGAAGAGACGTGGTCGTGTTTAAGGGTAGAACAGTAATTACACGTTAGAGGTTGGTGATCATCAGACTTTATTAATGCTAGTATACGGGGTATGGCCATGGCAGGCAGAAATGGAGGTGACGGGTTACGACCTTATTAACACTAAAATTTAGCAACTAAAGCTAAAATTAGTATTAGTGGATCCAAACAGACCTGCTAAAAATTATTAGTTGGAGGGCCGCTAACTATTAAGTTATATTAGTAGATTTGAAATTGCTAATAACTGCTAATAGTTTACATACACCTTCCACTCACTATTCAAAAAATTATCAGCTATTAGCTACTATTAGTTATCTAATTTTTAGTGCTATATAATGGATCCAAACAGACCTTGTAGAGTTTAAATTAATCTAGAGCTGGGCTATCATAATGTGGAATTTATAAGAATTTCATGAGAAACAATTTCGCTCTCACAAGTTTATGTAAAAGTTTCTCATGTACCAAAGATTTTTATAAAGTCCTGAACAAGGGAGAAGTCATATGATCCAACTCGAGAAAATCCTATGACAAATTCAACTGTTTTGTTTTTTTAATTGATGTACTGTGGCCCATTGCTACAATGACACCAACGGAAGACTAATTAATTGTATACTGTGGAAATAAGATAATGGTTGCAGAGATCGTGTGTGAGCTGTAAACAAAATTATTGGACGAGGGCGAGGAGGGAGATGGTGTTGACCAAGCCGGGGTGACGGCGGCATGGATTGGATGTAGACTTGTTCAAGGAAGTGTGACAGGGTGGCCATGTTATCCGCTATCAGTTTTCTTAATTAATTCACATGGGCTTATTTAATCGATGTACTGAAATACTCCATCCGTCCATTTATCTTCTACATCTAAGCAAATTTTTTTTTTCTAAAAGTCTCCTTTGTATTAGTCTAGGACCACGGGTTTGTATTAGTCTAGGACCACGGGTTTGGCTTCTCGTACGTACTATGCATTTGGTGTTCATTGGCTGCTCCTTGTCTGCATTTATTGTTCCTTGGCTGCTCGTTGGTGGCGACTCCTTGGCGGCTCCTTGTCTTAAATGCAAATTGATGTTGTTTACTGCTCCTTGGTCATTGCGCCGAAGGCTAATACGATGGTGACTTAGGCCCGTCTCAGTGGAGATTTCATGGCCCTGTTACCAATGTATTCATATTTTGAAAACAGTGCAGCCAAGTTTCATTTCATTTCACATGACATGACAGTCTTGAAAACAACATAATGAAACTCCCCACTGAGACTGACCTTATGGACAGATGGAGTATATAATAAGATTTGCATTCTACTCCCTCCATTATCTTTTCTTAGGTGCGAGGACCAGTTTTACAGAGACCAGGAAATTTCAAAGAGCAAGGTGGAGAATTAATGAAACGCTGAGCACGACCCTGTATGCATGCACGCATGTAGCCGACTTTTCCTAGCCCCAGTGAAATTAACCAACTAAATAGTTGTCTTCTTCGTTACATGCAAAAAAAAAAAAAACACTTCAGGTTTGCTGTGAATGAGTAAATGCCGCAACTTGCTCTTTGACTCATGTCTCGATAGATATCCCACGCCTAATAAAACATCAAAAATGAAAAATCATCATACGCCTAACAAATGATAATGGAGGGAGTAGTTTTCTCTGTGGTCCAAATTTCGAGGGATTTTTTTTGGGCCATTTGTTTGTTGTTGCGTGATTGTCCCCTTCCCATCTGGAACAGAAAATGCAGAAATATATTTTTAATAAATGCAGAAATTTGAAATGGGAGAGACGACAAGTTTTCACTGTCGTCGGTCTATTGTGTGAAGTTGCAGTATACCAACCAAAACGCAGAAGCGTACTGCATCACATCATCGTCTGTGATAGGCACACGCATAACAGCGACTAGTGTATTATGGTCTGTGAGACCAGCACCAGCTGTTAACGATGAACAGGTATACAACCTTCAGACTTGATTCTATCTAATCTGACTGATCATGTCCTGCTCTATGAATATCATAATATTGCTCTATTCAGGTTTGGCCCAAGTAGTAAGAAGACCAATTTACCCTTCATGTAGGAGCACTGCAGTGCTTTGACCTTTGACACCGTAAGCCGAGGGAGGGGTTTCTCTAAAATCTAGGGCTTGTATAGTTTCTCCCCTTAAAGTTTAGTCTATATCCTATCGGATGTTTGATACATGCATGAAATATTAAATATAGATTTCAAAAATAACTAATTGCACATATTGCGACTAATTTATGAGACGAATTTTTTAAAGACTAATTAGTCCATGATTTGACAATATGCTACAGTAAAGCTACAGTAGACATATGCTAATGATGGATTACTTGGCTTAATATCTCGCGGAGCACTGATGACTTCTGTAATTTATTTTATTATTACTATCCGAACACTCTCATATGCAGGGATGAAAACGGTACGGATGTTTTCCGACCGTATTCGAGACCGAATTCGTTTAGAGAGGTTTTAATCCGTCCGTATCCGAGTCCGGATATTTAACATACGATACCGTATTCGTATCCGAATATTTAAATCACATATTTATGATGTCGATATCCAATTGTATTCTATCCGACATTTTTCATACTATCCGTATTTGAATCCGAATCCGGACATAAATATGAAAACAAATACGATATCAGTGATATCCGTCCGTATCCGATCCGTTTTCATCCCTACTCATATGACATCCCGATGTGACACCTCTAAACTTTAGCCCATGAATTTAAATAAGGCCTTACAATTCTCCATAAAACCTGGCGCTCCAGGCTGGCAAATTCCCTAATCTGTAGTGCCACTTTGAGAAAGTACTCCGTACTAGTAGTAATAAAGTTCACCAAGACGTCAGGCAATGAGAAAAAGTTTGATGATGATTATTGTGTTTTGTACCTTGGCAAAGTTGCAGTTTGTTTGTTACTTTGTTCAGGACCTAGCCCACTTGGCGTTATTCTGATCAGGAAAACGTGGCTAGGCCTGGTCCCAGTTTCGTACTCCCAAAACTGCAAACAGACCCTCAAGCTTGGAATGCACATGCACGTATATCCTCCTCCATATTTGGTCATTATTACACCTAGTAATTGCAAGTCTTCAGTATGCTTATTGTCTTCATTAACACAATTAATCCTCTTAAGAACTTGTGTGCTTTGATTCTGCAGCTTCAGTACTCTGATATTTCCCGTCGCTTTCTGTTTTGCCCTTTCGGGAAAGAAATCACCGGCGATGGCTGCTAGCTGTTCGCCGGGCTGGCCTGCCGATAGGAGAGCGAGGCTAATAATATAGCCAGTTTACTTGCTGTAAGGTTTTTTTTCAGCTTTTCTTTTAGCTCACTCATATAGCAGTTAATTCTTCACTGTTAATACATGACCCACTTATCTTACAGAGTTTCTTGGTTCTTTGTTCAAACCGGTTGTAAGCTTATAGTCCACTTCTTTTCTTTTTTCTCCATCTCAGTGTTTAGACAGCTTACCGTCTGTTATTATACTTGTCTGAGCTGAAACAAGCAAGCAGGTGCAAGAAGATAAGGAGGGAGGCAACTCAGGCAACGAATCCCCGTCATGGGCTTCACTGGTCTGCTCGTTTTTTCTTAATGGGCCAGATTCTCCACACTTTAGCCCGACCCGACCCCTCCTGGGCCCTTGCTCTCCTGAATCCCGAATGCTCGAGGGGGCGAGTGGGGGAACGGCGGGCGCCGGCTCTCGTCCTTTCTTCTCCGCCTCCTTCCGCGCCGCCGCACCCAGTCGAAGCAAAGGACGCACTTCCCCCTTCGTCGTCCTTGTCTTTTCCTCACCGGCCTCTTCTCCTCTCAGCGCATATCCATCTGGACCGGTAAGGAGGAAGCTCAGCTTCTTGCTTTGCTGGCTTTTTATTATTTTCTTTTAAGTGCGAGCTCTGCTCTAGGAGATGTTAGAACTGCCGTGGTGTCAGAAAAGTCCATGTTCTTCCAACTTCAGCGTGTGCTTTGTTGGTCTAAGCTGGCTAGGTTCAATCGCCTGACGCCTTGCATATGCTCGATGAAATGCCCAGCCAGTGCCTTGTCTTAGATTGGGCACTAATGTATTTTCCACGATACAGTATTAAATTCCAACAATGGAGTAGTCATACAGATGGAAAATATAGCACATGATTGGAGTAGCATACACAACAACCTGGTCACAATTCTGTAGCCTAGATGTTGTTCTTACGCGTTCATATTTATTGGTATATTTTTCTTTGCCCCAGCTGCCCTTAGTTGCGGCAATGTCTATGATACTTCTTTCTAAGCAATTTTTTTTCGTTTGATGAAACAGCGATGCCCTGACTTCTCTTTCAAGGATTCAGAGTGCACGATGATATTCCACTAGCGTTATGCTCTTCAACTTGCCAAAAGCAGCAAAGCGAATCGGAGTTCAGTTCCTGTCAGTTGCAAGTGCAGAATGCTCTGTTCGAGATGTCTCTCCGACGCACTTCGCATCACTGTTGAAGGAATGCAGGTCTGTGAAAACAGTCCGTCAAATTCACCAGAAGATAATTGCTTATGGCCTTCTTTTGTATCCAGCATCGTTGCTGTCAGTGTCACTCCCACCACTTCCATCACATTCATATGTGTCGCCAAAATCTTTGGGTACCGGTGTTGTAGCTTCCTATCTTGCTTGTGGTGCTACGAGCGATGCTCTCTCAGTGTTGGAGCGTGTCACACCATCACCAGCCGTGTGGTGGAATCTACTCATAAGAGAACACATCAAGGAAGGCCGCCTTGACAGAGCAATTGGTGTATCTTGCCGCATGCTGCGTGCTGGAACTAAGCCCGACCATTTTACTCTGCCATATGCGCTGAAAGCATGCGGAGAGCTGCCTTCATACCGTTGTGGTAGCGCATTCCATGGGCTCATATGTTGCAATGGATTTGAGTCGAATGTCTTTGTATGCAATGCATTGGTGGCAATGTATTCCCGCTGTGGTTCTTTGGAGGATGCCAGTCTGGTTTTTGATGAAATAACACAGAAGGGAATTGATGATGTTATCTCATGGAATTCAATTGTTGCTGCCCATGTTAAGGGTAGTAATCTGCGGACTGCATTAGACCTGTTTTCAGAGATGACAGCTATTGTTCACGAAAAAGCTACAAATGAAAGGTCAGATATCATTAGCATCGTCAACATTCTTCCCGCATGTGCTTCTCTAAAGGCATTGCCTCAAACTAAAGAAATCCACGGCTATGCCATTCGGAATGGCACATTTCCAGATGCTTTTGTGTGCAATGCCCTGATTGATACCTATGCAAAGTGTGGGTCAATGAAGGATGCTGTAAAGGTTTTCAATGTAATGGAATTCAAGGATGTCGTTTCTTGGAATGCAATGGTTACTGGATACACCCAAAGTGGGAACTTTGGGGCGGCCTTCGAGCTTTTCAAGAATATGCGCAAGGAAAATATCCCGCTAGACGTCATAGCATGGAGTGCTGTAATTGCAGGGTATGCTCAGAGGGGATGTGGCCAAGAGGCCCTTGATGCATTCCAGCAAATGATTCTTTATGGTTCAGAGCCAAATTCTGTCACTATCATCTCTCTATTGTCTGCTTGTGCTTCCTTGGGAGCATTGTCTCAGGGTATGGAAACTCATGCATACTCTCTGAAGAAGTGCCTTCTATCCTTGGATAATGATTTTGGTGGTGACGGTGATGGTGAGGATCTAATGGTGCACAATGCATTAATAGATATGTACTCAAAGTGCAGAAGCTTTAAAGCTGCACGCTCCATATTTGATTCCATACCTCGAAGGGAACGTAATGTGGTGACTTGGACCGTCATGATTGGTGGGTATGCACAATATGGAGACTCGAATGACGCCCTCAAGCTTTTCTCAGAGATGATTTCAAAACCATATGCAGTTGCCCCAAATGCTTATACAATTTCTTGCATTTTGATGGCCTGTGCACATTTGTCAGCTCTTCGTATGGGTAAGCAGATTCATGCTTATGTCACCCGCCGCCATGAATATGAAGCATCTGTGTACTTTGTGTCAAACTGCCTTATCGATATGTACTCAAAATGTGGTGATGTCGATACTGGTAGAAATGTATTTGATAGCATGCCTAAAAGGAATGAAGTATCTTGGACTTCAATGATGTCAGGGTATGGAATGCATGGTCGTGGTAAGGAGGCTTTGGACATATTTGACAAGATGCAAAAGGCAGGCTTTTTTCCTGATGATATTTCCTTCCTGGTTCTTCTTTACGCTTGTAGCCATTCTGGCATGGTGGATCAAGGTCTGGATTACTTTGATATCATGCGTAGAGATTATGGTGTAGTTGCCAGTGCAGAGCATTATGCTTGTGTTATTGACTTGCTGGCTCGCTCTGGGCAATTAGATAAGGCATGGAAAACGATTCAGGAAATGCCAATGGAGCCTAGTGCAGTTATCTGGGTTGCATTACTTAGTGCCTGCAGAGTTCATTCGAATGTGGAACTTGCTGAATATGCTCTGAACAAACTGGTCAGTATCAAAGCAGAGAATGATGGATCCTACACGCTTATCTCCAACATATATGCTACTGCAAGGCGGTGGAAAGATGTAGCAAGAATCAGACAACTGATGAAGAGATCAGGGATTAAGAAGAGGCCAGGATGCAGCTGGGTCCAAGGTAAGAAGGGCACTGCATCTTTCTTTGTTGGAGATCGATCACACCCTCTATCTCCAGAGATATATTCTCTTTTAGAGAGACTAATTGGTCGCATCAAGGTTATGGGTTATGTCCCCGAGACAAACTTTGCACTGCACGATGTTGATGACGAGGAGAAAAATAATCTTCTCACTGAACACAGTGAGAAGCTTGCTCTCGCATTTGGGCTCCTCACAACTGCCCCTTGTTGTCCCATACGGATCACAAAGAACCTTCGTGTTTGCGGTGATTGTCACAGTGCATTCACCTACATCTCCAAGATTGTCGACCATGAGATCATTGTACGAGATTCCAGTCGCTTCCATCATTTCAAGAATGGTTCTTGTTCCTGCGGTGGCTATTGGTGATATCTTGTCCTGTCATCCTGTGAAAGCAGCGGGTGCAGAAGACCATGAGATCAGTGTACGAGATTCCAGTTACTTCCATCATTTCAAGAATGGCTCTTGTTCCTGTGGTAGCTATTGGTGATATCTTGTCCTGTGAAAGTGGCGGTGCTTTCCGAGAGAAAGAAATACTAATGTGATCATGATTTTTCTCAGTAGAACTAATCTGTTGATGACTTTATTATAATGATTCACACAGAATTCTGGTTACCATTATTTTTCTCACTTTCGTTTTAGTTCTTCTGTGACATGCACCTGCACTGGTGTTTTTGTTGTTTGCCTCTATTCATGTCTTATGCCTATTTATTTGAAGGCATAGTTCTTATAGATGATCTGCACAGTACACTATTTGCTCTCCTGAATAAGCCCTGCTGTTTGAGTTGCCATTAGGGGTTGGCTCTTCTCTGATTAAGAAGTGATACGTATCATCCTTGGATCAGGTATTCACACTGCCTGTGTTATGATTTTTTAATGGCTTACGTTTCTACAGAAACTGAGCTGATTTTCCCTTTGCAAATTTGAAGACTGTCATCTGTATTCTCGTTCCACATTTAATACAGTTAAGACCAGGACAAACCTTTGATTGGTGCGCATTCTGGAAATTTGTATTGTTCTTTCACCAAAGTTGTTTATTTCGACTATTCCTTCTCAAAGAAAAGGATATTTTTTAGCCGTATAATCTAATCACCTCACTATTGTCTTGTGTGAGACTTGGAGTTGATTTAGTCCATTGGTAGGTTCACTCAAATCCTAAAATGTAATTTAATTAAGGTTTGCTTCTATCAGTCGAAGCTGTAAAAGTTGGCATTTTTATTTTTTTTACTAAAACAACAATTTGTATAATTGCTAACTTCTCCACAAGGGTTGAAGCAGCTGGCCTTCCTAAGGTGATGCCCTTTGTTCCTTATTCTTCTACGCGTTAATTTATTATGTATGTCTGAAGGTGTTTCTTTTTTTTTTCCAGATTTGCTTGACATCAGCTGATTGAGGATTTGTTAAACTGCCAGTTAAATTTCTTAGCCGTTCAATTTATAATCAAAAGCCTGGAATGATGGGCCACGCTTGTGTCCTGTAATGTTTTTGGGCCTGTCTACTGGGTTTATCTTTTGTATCAGGTGTGTTGTGTATGCTATCAGGCTTGTTATTTTGTGAACCCATTTTGTTTAGGATTGAGATTTCTCTCATCTCTCATACCTTTTCTTTTGTTATTCCACAGAAACAGAGGATAGGGACTCTGAGAGAGTAAGGGTGGGGGATGTGAAAACTGAGACAGGTAGTGAAGCTACTAGTGTGCCATCGGGTGAGCATCTCTCCAGCGACTGCCCCGTTTCCATGCAAATCACTGGTGAGAGATAAGAGAACTCCACTTCTATTGGCTGCCTGTTGTTTCCCTCGATTTGTTTTCGTGTTGACTCATCAAGCTCTCCCTGCCTGCATCTGCCAAAACAGCACCAGATTGCTGTGGGTTAGCTTGTTCTTTGTTTGAAATTTGTATGCTTAAGGAACTAGTAAGTTTTAGCTCAGGACAAAAAGGGAACTAGCAAACCATTTTTAGATTTTCCCAACAATATAAGCTTACAAATGGCTTTAAAATCGATATGAACTTTGGAAGACATGGTGTTACTCCTCTGAAATGTGTGTTCAAATTGGTGCCTGAGCATTAATTTACATAGGGACCCAATGATTTTATCTCACTTGTCACTCTGAAGTATTAATTACTGTTTATACATTTATTTGAATTCACCTCGATTTGAGTTGCTGAGGAACCAGCAGAAGCTGCTTGCTCAATTTAGTGAACACACAACTGCACAGCTACTAACTGGATACTAAATATGATTCACGGCTGCAAGCCATCCAAAAGGCAAACTAAATAAAAAAGGACAGACCCAGTGCCAGAGGCTCCCACACGATTGGGGTCTGGGGAAGGGAATAACCGAAGTATAGTCTTACCCCTGCAGAAATTCTGCAGAGAGACGGCTTCGAACCCAGGACCTGGTGACTCGAAGCCGTCTCTCTGCAGAATTTCTGCAGGGGTAAGACTTTACTTCGGTTATTCCCTTCTCCAGACCCCACTCGTGTGGGAGCCTCTGGCACTGGGTCTGCCCTTTTTTATTTAGTTTGCCTTTTGGATGGCTTGCAGCCGTGAATCATATTTAGTATCCAGTTAGTAGCTAAAATTCCCTGTTGATCAGTTCTGCATGCCAGCAAAGTCACTTGTTGTTTGCCAAGAAACCATGTCACAGACTCACAGTTAAGTGGCTCAGGTCGCACATAGTTCAGCCTTGAAGATTCCTCAGCACCAGTATCCAGTAAGATGAGCTCAAAATCAACAGACACATGAGTCTGCAGAACAGTAAGTGAGCCATCGGCTGATCAACAACAAAACAGCAGTCCAGCATGTTTCAGCTAGCACTGTCCATCCATCATATGCATCTGAGCATACAGGCTCGTTCGCAACTCAGATTCACCTGAAGTGCAGTTCACAAACTAAAACCTGACCCATTGATGTTACAGATCACAATAGCCTTCAAAAGTGCAGAGGATTCTTCACAGAATACTGAATCCAGCCAAAATTCTTCAAACGTGATGCCACATGCCTCACCATAGTCACTTAGGGTGTGTTTGGTTTTTGGGATATGAGGGACGGGGTGGATCCATCCCTATTTTCTGGAATGGCATCATCGCACCTTCGTGTTTGGTTGAATTGCCTGGTCTATCCTAATTTTTTGTTTGGTTGGAGGGATGCAAAGGGATAGGGATGGCTCCATTTTACCACCATCAGCCACATCTGTTAGCAGGTCCCACATGTCATGCTCATAGCCTTCTTCCTCCCCTATTCTGAACAGTAACCGCCGCCCTCCCCACATGGCCCGTAGGGCCTCGCTGTCGGCCAAGCCCTCGACCTCCACACCTGTGTGGCCTGTCCTCGTCTTCCACATCCACGCAGCACAGGCAGAACACAATTCTATGCCTCATAGTGACATTATATTACTGATTTCACTTCTCTGAAAGTTGCTGCAGAACACAATTCTATGCCTCATAGTAACATTATATTACTGATTTCACTTCTCTGAAAGTGTTTGGCGAAGAAGAACTACCCTAGATGCACTTATATTTCTGATTGGAGGAAGTATTTGTTTGTACCCTGGAAAGGTTGGAATTTGTTTGGTACCTTGCGTATCAAAGGGAGCATGTGGAGCAGGGGCCAGAGAGTTCTCTTTACTGAAACGTGGGCACATCCGCACATATGCCCAAACCTGGTCCAGACTCACAAGTGCAAACATGATGCATCACAGCTAATAATTGGTCGTCTCCATCATTGTTCACTAACCTAACCCCCTTAAACTTTTCTGTGCTTTGGTTGGACGATTCCAGTACACTTTGTTTCTGGGTTTTTTTTTCACCATTTGGATGAAGTGATGGGAATTCCAAGGAAAAAGCAAGAAAATATCTATATTTAGATCAATAGATGTTCAAACATGTTAGACATTATGTTAGTGTGGAACATTGATAAAAGCGTGTATCAATATGTTAGATATCCATCTCTGTTTGTCCCACAAATCGATAAAGACATGTCAGATACTCATCTCTATTTATTGACCCAAAATCCAGAAGAAAAGAATTATACATGGTACAGACACCTGCATCGCCATGTATTAACCCCTAGGATATACATATGCCTCGATTGTACAAAAAGAGAAGAAAACAAAAGGAAAGTCTTCTTCTACAATGGCTGTAATGTGAGAAACCTCAAAATAATTAAACTTTGGTGGGGTCAGTTTTGTTAGTAGTTTCATCTTCATCATCCTTGATAGGCCAAACTAAGGGCCAATTAAGATGCTGCATCACCATTAATCATCGGATTTTGCTTTGGGGAGGAGGCTGGTCAGCTTGACCCTGGGAATGTTGTACTCGCCACTTAGTACTTTGGAAGCCACAATGCCGTTTGCAGCATCGGTGAAGTGAACCCCGTCCCAACTTATGAACTTTTCGCCAAGCTTACACAGGTATTTGTCCGAAGTCATGCAGCTCTCCTTGGGGTCATAGTTGTAAGGGGGGCCTCCATGACCGCAACATGTCATCAATGGCTTCTCAATCCCTGGAAAAACAATGAGGAGAACCAAGTTAGAACACATGGAATAGAACGGTATACAAGTTTGATCTGAGACCTAAAATTGTGTTATCGCAGTATACATTACTCCTGGTTACAAAACTATTTTCTTTCAGCATGAAAAGGAACTGGCAAAGGAACGGAGACCATAACTGATTAACATACCGTATTTCGTGTGGTTGGCAACAAGATCATACTTGATAGCAAACATATCCACGAAGACGATCGTCGAACTTTTCAGCGTCAAACGCAGCTCGTCCAAGGCTTCGCTCAGCAAAGAATTGAACTTCTTGCAGACATTGTTGATGGTCGCGATGCATCCATGCTCATCGAGGTCGCGGTCGTCATCCCTCGGCATAGAAAGCTTCTGAGGCATGCATCCCAACGCTCCCGTCCCATGTATCCAGAACTTCCTGGCTCCGTTCTTGTGCAACCTCTGCAGTTTTATTCGCAAGGATGTATACAACGATTAGTTATTACGGAATGAATAAACAGTGTGTAAAAAGATTCTTGAAAGGAAATACTAGTTGGAGTTCAGAGATCATCAGATGTAGTAGAAGCAATGTACATCGGATCTTTGAGTGACATTTTACCTCGATGGCTTTCTTGATTTCAGCAATCACAGGGGGAAGCTTTTCGAGCATCGTATGATAGGGCAAGTGGAGAACGCCGTTTATATCATTGTGCCCGATGTCCATGGTGTATATAGCATCTGGGAACGCCTTCTCCTCAATTGGGGCAGCCTCACCTGGGAGAAGATGTGCAAGTCCCGTCAGATACGGAAACCAGACAACATTAGTTTTTTTTTTTCATTCGTCAGTTTGAGTAAAAGGTGAATGGTTCAGGGAAGAGAGAGAAAAAAGAGAGACTTGTTTGATAATAAAAAAAGAAGAGGAGCGATGAAGAAAGCAAACCTCTCTCGATGAGGTCGAGGCACCTCTCCTTGAAGAAGACGAACTGGTCCACCTGCACGTCGAGCGAGAAGGTGGTAGCTCCCGGCGTGGCCGTGGACCCTGCGATGGCGAAGTTGACGCCGTGGGAGTAGTTGGAGCCCAGCGGCTTCATGAACGGGCTCAGGTGCGGCGTGCCCAGGCTCTCACCTGAATGAATCGGAATGTCAGCAAAAGCTTCGGTCAGTTTTTGTTTTTTTTGGTAAAAAAAAGGAATTCGAGCCAACTGGCACAGACTGCTGGATTCCATTGCATGTAGAGGAATGTCGAGGAGGGTATTTTCAGTCATTAGGAAAGGCAGGAAAGCTCTGCGTCTGCGTGATGCTTTGGCAGCACAGCAGCGGCATCCGTAGAACGCTGGAAAGCGCGTCGGAGACAGCACACGCATGGCGGCTTCTTTTTAGCTTAAGATAATAAAGGAATAATGACCATGTGTGCCCGATCGAGCTGCATCATCATCGGATTCCAAAGGTGCGGTGCTTTCATACACTTGTGGTTAAATTACTACGTGCGAATTGAAGAAGCTGCTTTGTCACAGCAGAGAAAGAAAAGACCAAGTGGCCATGTGCTTGTTGCCTAATGCCAGCATTTTCTGTTCATGTCTTTTGTGAGTTTGTGACTGAAGAGTACAGTACACTACAAGTACGTGCACTGTGCTAGTAGTAGTACTGATTACTACTAATGGAGTGGCACTAACTGACTGGTTAGCTAGTACTGTAGTTGCAACTGGACAGGAGGATCCTTTGGGGGCTACCCATGCCTCGTTTAGTTTCTCCCATAAAGTTTACTTCTATCATATCGGACGTTTAGACAAATGCATGGAGTATTAAATATAGTATAAAAAATAATTAATTGCACAGATTGTGACTACGTTGCGAGACAAATTTTTTAATCCTAATTAGTCCATGATTTGACAATGTAGTGCTACAATAAACATGTGCTAATGACGGATTAATTAAGCTTAATAAATTCGTCTCGCGGATTACCAAAAACTTCTGTAATTTATTTTATTATTACTATCTAAACATTCTCATCATCCGACACTTCGATATGACATCCCTAAACTTTAATCCTTGGATTTAAACACCACCTAAATAATGGAGTAATAAGGATCTATGAATAGGCTTGGAAGCGAGAAGGATCGCAGGCAGGTTGCGCTCATTGAATGGGAGGTGCCAAGAAACGATTGCCCTTGCGCACGAAGGAAACGAAAGACTGATGAAGCATCGGGACGCGTGAGCGTTTGGCCCCGGCGTGGTCCTCGCCCAACAGTCCAACATTGTTGACTGGGCACCCGACTGCGTCCCGGCCGGCGGCCTACGCTTGCGCGTTTGGTCCTAGCTCAGGTTGGCCTTGGCCGTGTGGTAAGATCAGGTTCAGGTCTTATCAAAAAAAAAAAAAAAGATCAGGTTCAAGTCAGGTGAGCAACGGGTGGGTGCGCGTGTGCCCAACGTTTGGGCCACGTTTAGTTTGCAAATTTTTTCAACCCGATAAATAGTACCACTTTCGTTTTATTTGTTAAATATTGTCAAATCGTGGACCAACTAGGCTCAAAAGATTCATCTCGTGATTTTTAACTAAACTATATAATTAGTTATTTTTTTACCTACATTTAATACTTTATGCAAACGGCTAAAAATTGATGTGATGGAGAGAGTGAAAAAATTCTAACTTTTAACTTTTAGATGCATCTAAACAAGACCGTAAAAAAAAGGGAGTGTCAGCAAAAGCTTTAGTAGTTGAAGGGTAAGCAAGAAGCACAGCCAAGAAAGAAACTCGTCATGTGAGCTGAGCCCGGGAGCGCGGCGGCGGCGGCGGCGACGACGTACCTACCTCGCCAGCGCCTGCCTGCCAAGCTACGGAGGCGCTGGTGGACAAGGACGACGACACTGCCTTGCCTTGGGGTTGGGGATCGTCTCAGACCGGGCGCGATCGAGTAGCGACACGGCAAGCAACCCCACGGGCCGGGGCGCCGATCCCAAACCCAGCGTCTGCGTGCTCCGTTGTCCATTTCCACGGCAACACACCCCATCCCGATCCCGTCCACCAAAATAAAAGAAAGAAATCTACCGTCAACATTTTTTCTATTCTATTAGGCCAGTCTCAACGAAGGTTTCATAACCCAGTTTTCAACACATATATATTTTGAAAACAGTGCAGAAGAGTTTTATGGGATGAAACTCTCTCTACTCCCATGAAAATCTTATCATCTCTCACTTCATTAATACGGTGTCATATCAGCACATTTAATGCACATGAAACTCTGATGAAACTCCATTGAGACTGGCCTTACTATAACCATTGTGCTCAACATTAATTCTTCTTCCATTCCGAACATTATTCTCGGTTCTTCTTTGTTTTGAAAATTGTGACTGTTTGAACAGGGTAGGGTGGACTGGACTTGGCAGCCTCCGCCCTGTCAAAACATTCGGTTTCAAACACGTGGGTTAGGCACGCAGCTACACGCACGCGCACAAACAGCCGACATTGCTAGGCCTAGCCGCCTAGGCGAGCGAGCACGCTTGATGCCCGCTAATCCTTTTAATTACGCGCGCTAATGGCGCGGCTAATCGCAACGACAAGGACGGCTCTGCGCGCATCGCCGGGAATGGAGCCGACCGAGCAGCGGCCGGGGTGAATTCGAGGAGGAACGAAGGAAGGGGGATGGAATCGAATCGAGGCGGGATAGGATTTGAACCAGAGGGACACTCACAGATGAAGTCGAGGATGACGCGGCCGTCGGAGAGCCGTCCCGTGGGGTGGTGGAAGTAGGCCCGCCCTTCCGGCGGCGCGATGCGGATCCCCATCACCGCCGCCACGCCGCCCGTGTCGCTGTTGGAGTCGCCGAAGTTGAACAGCACCACCCCGTCCCCCTTCTTCCTCTTCTTCTTCGTCCCCTCCTGCTCCTCCTCCTCGGCGGCGGATGCTGGGGCCGAGGAGCGCACGACGCCGCCGCCTCCGCTGGTGGTACTGGCGGTGGTGGTCGCCGGGATGGCCGGGCCCGGCATGTAGCGCAGCGTGGCCAGCACCACCGCCGCCGCCACCGCGCCCATCACGATGTAGTACTGCACCCGCAGCGGGCCCATGGACCGCTTCAGCGCCCCGCCTCCGCCGCCGCCGCCGTTCCCCGCGCTCGCCATGGCTCTCTTCTCCGCGTGGTGTGGTGCCGCGCCGCCCCCCTGCCACTGCCAGCCAGCCAGCCAGCCACTCAGGTTGTTGCTAGTAAATGAAGTGAACTGATGTGTTGTGCCTTTCTACCCCTGCAAGAGGCTTCCCTACCTATGGATTTCTGCTCGGCTTGTTTATTTGGGCAAAAATTTCGATGGATTCTTCGTTCCTCGCGAGAAACATCAAGCATATATGTAGCTTCGTCTCTGCGCGGCTAGCTGGCGCGAGACTTTGGAAACATCGCATTGTACCAAACATGTGGGGGGAGGGGGAGGGGGAGTTGGTGGGGGCACTTTTTTTATTTGCCAAGAAATATAATCCATTGCTTAGCTTTTCCTCAAAAGAAAAAGGTGACGCGATTTAAAGGTGACGTTTATAGTTAAGCAGCCCTAGCTAGGTAATCATAACCATTCATTAATCAGTGTGGTGCAGCCAACATTAGATAATACTACTGCAAGCAACTCCCTCGCGTCTCAAATGCAAAGTCCGTTTATACGACGACAATATGCTGGCTTTCTAATTCTACTGTATATATAGTTTCGACTAATATTAGTATTACAAAAGTCTCGTCTCAAGAAAAATAAAAAAAAAAGTGCCGTCTTTTGACATTTTTTCTATATTATTATTAGTTAATAGAAGAGTACGTACAATCAGTAATTCAGTAGGGAGCAAAAGTCTCGTCTCAAGAAAAATGCACTTCCTCATGTGTCAAATTGAAGCGTGTTCCATGATAAATAATATGATATGATACGGCAGCACCGACCTCCTCGTGTTGCCAATTTTTCCATAACCTTTTCAGCCAATCAAAGAGCAAAAAGTATGCTAAGTTGCCCTAAATTAGGATCATATCAGAGGGCGTAGTATCAATCGATTTTGTGCTTGGAAATGAAGCACAATTAGCTAGCTAGACTTGCGATGGAAGACGCTTTTTTGGGGGTGGTTGCCACCGATGCCACGGACGGACGACGAATTCTGGCCTAGGAGCTAGCTAGTGTGTGCGTGTTTGGTGGCACGTTGGTCTCGGTAGCTTCCTTTGGGATGCTACAACAGCGCAGATGGAACGACCGGGGCTGGGGAGGGATCGGAGGAGCCGACCCGACGCAACGGCGACGGCGCAGCTGCCGGCAGGTCCATCAGCACTCAGCGGGACTCGATCTGGAGGCACGTCCACGCGCGTGTGCTACTGCTTCCAGAGTCCGACGCGACGCGCGGCACCGGCCAGCAGTTTGGAGGGAGGACGGAGGACATGCGCCAGCGGCGACGAATGCAGGCAGCAGGCTGCTGCATGCTCTCGCCACCGGATGGAGCGGAACGGAACGGAAAATATCCATCCAGCAGAGCAGGTGTGGAGCCATTCGGATGGAATTATAAGCCGGCTAAAAAACACTGTTGGCTGATTTTTTGTGAGAGAAAAATACTGTTCCGACTGAAAAAACAAGCTGAATAAGACAGATTATAAGCCAGACAGGGCCACAGATTCTACCTAACCTCCTTCTCAGTGGTCTGGAAATTAATTTCTTGTATGCTACGCAACAGCAACACCATGCGGCCAAAATCGATCGACATTAGGTGCATGGCAAGCGTCAAACTGTAGCCTCGCTCGCTAGGCCGGGGCGCTTCCTTCTTCAGGCGAATCTGAAACGCAAACGGAACCGTTTGGTAGCTATGAAACGTAGCAGTGCTTGCATTGGGGAACAATCAATCAGGTGCGTGCCAGTGTGTGGCATGAATGAAGCTGCTCCGATCCATGCATGCCTGCAAGAAATTGACCAACGATCGATATGAATATGCATATGATGGTAATGGTAATGGTAAAGGTGTCGGTGATGGGTGCCAGTTGTGCCCCCGGCCGGCCAGTCACGAATGGCACACCATTACACCAACCCTTCGCGAAAAGCTAGCACGAGGACGAGGGAGATGGACGATAATCTGCTTAGCTAGGGAAAGAAGCACCAAACCATGCAGAAACACAAAGGCTGCTCCTACACTACATGCATACCTTACCCCCGACAGTTTCTGAAATCTCAATCAGGCAGAGATTACTATATATGATAGTAGTGATAAACAAGTCTCGTCTCCATGTCATGTGCACTAGTGCGCTACGTCCAGGCGTACAGCACTAGGCCAATAGTACTGGTGCAAAATGTTTTATTATTTTTTATTGTTATTAGGACAGGACCCGCGCATCATGTATGGCTGAATAATGAATCCATCAGTAGTTGGCGAGTTGGTGTCAGTAGTGAGCAAAGCTGGGGCCGTGTTTAGATACCAAACTTTGGGTAGCCAAATTTACATAGTAAATATCACGTTACACTGTAGCAATTTTGTTTTTATTTGGTAATAATTGTCCAAATCTTGATTAATTAGGCTCTAAATGTTCGTCTCGCAAAGTACAACAAAACGGTGCAATTAGTTTTTTATTTTATCTACATTTAGTACTCCATATATGTGCCAACATTTTGATGTGACAGAGAATAAGAATTCTGCATAGTAAATTTGGGAGACAAACTTTGGAATCTAAACAAGGCCTGGGTAGAAAAGGCCTCGTCTTTGATTCCACCGCGCCTGATCTGAATCTGAATGTACGCAACAACTGCTGCATTTCGAGACCTGCAATTAACAACGCAATGCCGCCACGCCACGGCCCAAGTCCAACGTCGCATGGGAACGAGGCAAAACGTCGTGAGCTGTGTTTGTCAGATCCAAACCATACTCGTCTGAATGGATCACCGCTTTGTTTCCTTTTTTTCCTTCTCGCTGCAATGGAACAAGGGCGTACTCCTACATGGTGCAGGAAGGGCCCTGGAATTGACATCCACTGAGGAGACTGAGATGAGTGGGTCAGTGAGATCCAAATCGTTGGCATTTTGTATGTGCCGATGCAAATGGAGTTGGTGGAATGGTGGTTACTACCTCACCTCACCTAAGACTAAGAGTGGTTGGCGTTAGGCTGTCTCCAACAGGGTATCTATTGGGGATACCCAAACCTAAAATGGGTCTTCAATAGGATACCTATAGCCTCCAACAGAATAACTATTTGAAAGACTCATTTTTGGTGTCAGGAGATCCATAACCCAAATATGGGTATTCTCTCTCCAGAAGACCCATTTGCAGAAAGGATCGTCTTTTGGTTCTTATTGTTGGAGAAGACTAAAAATAGGTATGGAATCCTTTGACTGTAGCGTTACATAAAGGACAAATGAGTCTTGTATTTTAGGTTGCGGTTGTTGAAGACAGCCTTAGCAGACGATTTACTAATTAGTAGTACTCGATATATTATATATTATATATTATATTTATATATAGGTGGGGCGTCTAGTTTAGCAGTAACACCACCAACACGCTAGTAAGACCTTTATCCAAAAACGAAAACAAAAACTAGGCCTTGTTTAGTTGGGCCGATTTGGCGCCGGCTGAATCACTATGGAGCACTGTAGCGCACTGTAGAATTTCGTTTGTATTTGATAAAAATTATCCAAACATTGACTAATTAGGTTTAAAACATTCGTCTCGCAAACTACAACAAAACTGTGCAATTAGTTTTTGATTTTATCTACATTTAGTACTCCATACATATGCCGGTATTTTAATGGAATGTGAATCATCTTTTTGTATAGTAAAATTTGGAGAAAAATTGGGCATCTAAACATGGCCCTGGTAGCGAAGAGTGAAGCAAGTCAGCAACCTGCACCTGCTCTGCAACACGCAGTGAAGTCAGCAGGTTGGACTTGGGCAAGTACCAGGTGTACGGATATTCGTATGTTACAGAAGCAGTATCCATACCAAATTGCTGGCTGATGAACTGTTCAAATCACACATCACATGCCATGCCACCACAACCACAACGAATGGATGGTGGTTGGTTCGATAGCTGTTCGGGGGTTAAAAAATAGAAAACAATCAAGTATCGCAGACAGGTAGGTATTGCTGGAATCCATGCCAGAGTCAGGGCATCTTCAGTCTTCGTCTTTGGTTATCTCAAACGGGGCACCACCAAACCACCCCGATTTGTAAATCATCAGTTTCGCTGTCAACTCCTGCCTGTCCAATGCAGGATGCGGACATGTCTAGATTTAACAACAGAGTGTGCGAACAAAGAGATACTTAGCATACCATTACAACAAAGAAAACATTTCAACATAACATGACACTTGCTCCGCTAACCACTTCAACAGAAGTTTAAGCACATCACCAAATCCTGTATTTTTATTTTTCCATTCCAGAGGCTAGGGTAACCAAAAGGTTCAGACATGGCAACTGATGAAGATTCAAAAGCAAGAACAATGCTGAACTGAAAAGATCAAAAGAAAACCTGAACCTTCCACATCCTAAGAAAAGTGGTTCCTAGTTTGCCAGATTAAACTGAAGACCGCTTACTCCATGGTTTGCCATGAGCCCATAACGTCAGAAGCTCAAAACGGAACCATGCTACTTACAAGAAACGCCTTGATTCGTGTGGGTTAACACGAGATGCCTTTGGTTGGACCTAGTAATTGGACGTCGTAATCGGGATCAGCATTGAGCCAATAGCAAGCACACCAGGCAGGGGTTCTGAGCAGGCTTTACTTGTCGAAAAGGCCGCAGGTGGACAGGCTTTCCCAACAATCTTTTGTTCTTCACAAGTCATCTCAGGAGCTCCTGATGCACTGTGCACCAAGGTACTTTTACCTCCTTGTTGATGCTCCTCAGGTGGTGCTTTTGACGAGGCGCTGGCAACAGTTTCTGGTTGTGGGTTTTCAGTTGGGGCGATCTCAACCTTCTTCCAGCATCGTTGTTCTCCATCCAAAGCAGACTTCTGGTTTGGATGAGTCATGGGATGGTATGCTCGAGCTGGAGATGGTATAGCCTTCACAGTATCCTTGTTTGTCTTAAAATGAGCCTGGGTTCTGTAGCAATACCATTCTTTCTGTCTGTTTGTGGTGGAAGCTACACTAGTCAGGTTCCCGAAGTCTTGCCATGAAGCCTGGTTCTTCTCCAGGTTGAGATTCTGTAGCTTGTCAGTCAGATTATTTGTCTCACACTCACTGGTAATTTTGTCCATCACTACACTGTCAGATTTTGGCAGCACATGTCTGGAGGGACGAGGGCCATGCCATGCAGGTATAAAATGTGGAGCACCCCTGCGCAGCTTAAACTTCTGGAGTCTCCTTGCTTCCTTCTCCTCATGCACCATGAAGCTATCAAGCACACATCCGTCTGCTCTGGTATATTTGAAGAGTTCGAGCATAGTTGTTCCAGGAGTGTAGTGTATCTACAAATGCAAGTATGGAACACAGTGTCAGGACTCAGGGTGCAGGATGAGATCACAAGATAAACAGCAGATCAAGCTACAACGTTGTCAAAGGCGCAACAGCAAAATACTAGCAAATGGATAAAACCTATTAGCTATTGCTATGCCAACTTCATCCAAAGAAACAAAACTTGCTAGTACGGTAGTACCTAAGATTTATGTGACCCATTTTATGTGGAATCAATATTTAGGGTCTATACCAAAATACTATAGAACCAGAGAACTGAGCAGAGACATGTTTTCCTTTAATTAAAGAAACCAACCATAAACAGTGAAACGACATTCTCCCAACTGAAGGAAATTTAGTGAGATATCAAAGAGAGCTTGCCTCTTGTGTATCTCTGCTAGAGGTCACAGGCCTATCTTCATTGTTCTGCAGTAAGATACTTCGGAAAGTGGAGTTATGTACGTTTTTTATGATATGCCACTTAATAGGAAAGCTGCCAATCCATCTATCCATGCACCAAAAGTCCATGTCATTTTGGTAGTCGACAGGGCCCACCATCTCAGCAACGCCACAGAAATTGTAACTTGCATTGACCTGCTAGACCAAAATTTTGGACTCAGTAATTCAAGTTCAAGGACATGGAATTGAATGAAAGAGGTCAAATACCTTTAAATTAAGATCAACTCACCGAAAAGAACAGGAAAACTGGGCACAAGGTAGAACTACTTGCAGCTATTGCTTGAGCCTCTCTGAACGCAATATCCAACTTCTGGCTTCCAGTAGAGGAAGTTGACCACACACCATACTTGATGGATTTGTGAATGTCTGCCTCATCATAGGACTTTATCACAAAAAATTTTGCATTTGGATACACCACCTGGAAATCATGTCTGTTATATTGATCAGACCTAATGACTATTTTACCCTCTGGGTTGCCGATAAGGAGCCTTGATGTATATGATTTTACAACTATTTCTGGGGGCGTTGAACCTATTGGTATTTTTGCTTTACTTTTGTTCTGCTGACTCATGGAACTGTACCTTCGATTAGCATAGCTACTGGTTCTTGCATATGGTTGGGATCTCTCAGTTGACTGCATCTCACAAAGGTCAGATCCAACATTTGAAACTTCATTGTTGTATGACAGATTTGTCTGCAGTGAAGACCGGACAGAAGGAGCAGCCGCTTGTGGAGACTGATGTGGTGCCTAATCATAGTCAGGAGACATGTCAACAAGGTGCATAAAAGATAAACAAGTTATAATAAGGATAGCAGGAGCTCTGCTGACTCTACATTAGCAGATAAGAAGTTTTGTGGAGGGGGGGGGGGGGGGGGGGGGGGGGGGGGTTGGGGGGGAGGGGGCAAGTAAATACCAGGCCTGAAACCTGTTTCCCAGGAGACCACGCTATGGGAGCACTACCACTATTACAATACAACATTAGAGAAACAATCTAGCCCAACAGGTTGGCATTGGCTCAAGTCACCACAAGAAAACGTCATAGCAAGGTATTATACATGAAAAATGCAGCAGCATGGAAGTACACTACCATGACATGAGACATCTAAAGGATGAATAAGAATATATATGCAACCAGAAATCATTGGACTTTAGTATACATCTACATATGCCGTCATAAATATGGAAAAAGCTACTAATTTCATATTTTCAGTTCAGCAACAATGCACATTCTTTTATCATCCATTCTAAGTAGTTATACGGTTCAATTACCCATAAAGGAACAACAACAACATAGCCTTTTGTCCCAAGCAAGTTGGGGTAGGCTAGAGATGAAACCCAAAAGAGATGAGAAACAGGGAGACACATAAAGGGACATAAAGGGCACAAGACAAAAAGATGTCACGGTTCAGGCACGTTGATTGCCAATCTCCAAGCGCTCCTGTCCATAGCTAAATCCTTGGAGATATTCCACTCCTTAAGATCTCTCTTAACGGGCTCGTCCCAAGTTAGTTTAGGTCGACCTCTACCGCTCTTTACATTATCGGCCCGCTTTAGAACTCCACTATGCACCGGCGTCTCAGGAGGCCTCCGTTGGACATGTCCAAACCATCTCAACCGATGTTGAATCAATTTCTCCTCAATTGGTGCCACCCCAATCCTATCCCGAATATCGTCGTTCCGGACTCTATCCCTCCTTGTGTGCCCACAACACCAACGCAACATACGCATCTCTGCTACACTCAATTGCTGGACATGTCGCCTTTTTGTAGGCCAACACTCAGCACCGTATAATATCGCCGGACGAATCGCCGAAAAAAGAAGAAAATTATGTACAGTAGAAAGAACTACATGCATCAAAGTTGTTAATAGGATCACGCTGTTTCAATGCAATTGACATAAAAGAGCACGTAAAACTCAACAGATTCATAGTCAGGACAGCAACATACCCGTCGAGCACGAGGGAGTCTAGCTGGCGCCCTGGCCCCACCTGATAATTGCCGCTTCCATGGAGCTGGCCTATGTGGTTGTTCCTTTGGTAGCGAAGTATGGCTTTGAAATTCCATTGAAGAAATAGTAGCTTGTTGTAGAGATTGATTCCATGTGACACCCCTTTCTGGTAGAGAAGTATGGCTTTGAAATTCCATTGAAGCAATAGTAGCTTGCTGTAGAGATTGATTCCATGCGACACCCCTTTCTGAGGTAACAGATACAGTTTGCTGAAATCCACCGGGAACAAACAAGCCATTGGTGTAATCAAGAGATTGAGCAGTGTTAGCAGGGGTTCTGTCTGCTGCAGATGGACGGGCGGAACAGTGGGGTGTAGGAACTGATTGATGGTATGTGTGCTCCACAGTTTCAGCGTGGTACTCTTGGGTTCTGACAAACCTACCATCGCCTATGGCACAAGGCTGCAAAGGGTGAGGTCCATGGGGAGAATGTCCGATCCCATAGTTAGGAACAACATAATACATGGATGATGTGCCTTGCACCTCGTGTCCCTGTCCAAGGATCAGGGCAATGTATTTAAATTTAAATTTGTACAATAGGAAACACCAAGAAAAGAAAGCAAAAAGAAAATAGCATTCTTTAAAACAAACCATGTAACTTTGAGCTTGATTGTCACATCTTGAACTTGTCTGTTGTTGATACAGCTGGGCAGGCACATTAATTCCTGCACTCATAAGATTCATTACAAGGAGGTGACACGTTAAGTAACAGAACTTCACCATTAACATACATCAGTTAATGAAGACAGCATCAAGACCGTGATATACCAGTTGGGGCATAAAGAGGTGGATAATAAGTTGTGGCGGCAGGAAAGCAGAACTCCTCGCCAAATATGAGATCATGATGCTCTTGAAGATCCATAGAATGCAGTCACTCCGAAAAAGGGCACTGATGCAATCTGCAAGTGCAAGCAGAATAAGAACAGTTTATCACCGCAGTCACATTCTCACATTTATGAAAAGCAATAAACTGAACCAACAATGAACTATCAGCAGTGTGTGCCTGTTTTAGATTATTCAATAATTCCCTAATGTTCTCCCAAATCCTAATTACATTTATTGAAAATCTTGGAAACAAGCAGCAGGAGCATTGAACCAACAAACGAACCATTAAATTGGAAATTTGGTGTCATGAACTAAGGCGTACAGTGATTCTAATCCATCCGTCAGAAATGTGACAGAAAACATAGTGTGTTATCTAGTATATATAAAACTACCAGCATGCTGCATGCCTCTATTTCCAACCCAAACAGACAAAGCAGTGAAACCACACCATCTGACTAAGCGCTGGACTAAACCAAAGCAGCACGACAAAGAGCATAACTACTAATGCTTCTCTGGGAACACCTAAGGAGCATTGGTCGGACAACTGGACAAGCAAGCCGGCCAACCAACAAGGAAATCGGTTCCCACAAATCCGGGCCCGTCGACCCGAACAGCTTTTCTAACCCTATGCAGTCCATCAAAACCCCAATACAGTCCATCAAAACCCCAATAGACGGTACAACCACTCCGATCATCAGCAATGCACCTCCATTTCAGCACCAAGGACCGCCCAAAACCTAACACCCAAACCACCGTACCCAGCGGCGGACACAGGGACATGCATGGGTGCACACAAGCACACCCGACAATTTTTTGCAAAAAGTTCGGAAGTCAGTAGTAGGCATACGTCAAATAGCCCAATCGCTTAGGGTTTTGGGTGCTCGGTTTCGCGCAGGAAGGGGAGAGAAGGGGTGGGAAATGGGAATACCTGGTACGTGCTCGTCTCCGGCGAAACGATCGACGAAGAACTCGACACCTGGCGTAGGGCGGCGGCGGCGGAGAAAGCGCGCGCGAGAGAGAGGCGAGAGTGCACCCGGCCACCCCGGGGACGGGGCGATTGGTGAAGGTGAACACGACTGGCGTACGGTGGTAGCCCCGTCGGGTGTTGTTCGGTCGGCCCTGGGCCCTGGCGGAGCGCACCCGCACCGGGCTACTCCTGGGCCGTTCCTTTTTTTTTTGATCCTGGGCCGTTCCTTTTCAAGTACTATTTCTTTTGCCGTTTTTTATTTCCTTTTTTCCTCAAAAAAAATATTTCCTTTTTATTACTTTTTTTATTTATGCTGTTTCCTGGTTCGTAGACACAGTGTCAGCGGTAATGGAACATTAGTTTCGAATAAGTGGAATAATGATATTATTTGTTTGGCCATTGCACATAAACAAATGGAACATTTCTTATATTTTATTTAAGATAGCTCATTTTTTTATCGGAACGCCTGACGCCCGGACATCCGGACATGGCTCCGACACCTGCGCCGCTTCTGCGTCCACCCCGCGTCCCACGTCCCACCCCAGCACCCGCGCCCCACACGGGAAACCCACGTGGGTTGACATACGGCTGCGCCCCAACAGCAGCGACAACCACTGGCCACACCGTGCAGCACCCCATGTTGCATGATGATTGGTTGGACATACTTGGTGTTGTCATCCTTCGTGCTTTTTCTTCAAACTTAAAATAGTTAGTGATAAAAATATCCGAAGGAATATTTTCACAATTATGTTTCTATGTTTATTTCATAAGGGTGTCACAGCAGAAGATGAAAACTCATTATCTCCCGAAAGTGTTTGTTTAAGGACAGAAGCTCGTCCTTGGGAAACCTTCAAATTGCGCTTCTAATTGGTGAAGTGGTTTCTCCTCCAACACCAACCTTTGTGTGTCTATCTCAATATTCTCACAATGAGATTTGCAATATTTATGATAAACATATGCATCTACAACTACCTTTTCAAAGTCTTTATAAACAAGAAGCATGAGGAGGTTAAAGATCTCGTGTGTGGCAGTGTTGGAGAGACCAAATAATTCAGAAGATTTCTTATATGAGCATGGATTTGATGAGGTGTTCATGAAATAACTTCCATGCTCATCGAGATCATCTTCCTTTTCAAGCTCTAAGGGTGATTCTTCATGAATGTCTATACGCGGAAGCATTGTCTCCATCATTTCATGCCTATGACATTCATAGGATGTTTTATTGTCCAAGATTTTCCATGGATTGGTGGCTCTCGGGTTGATCTCGTCTAAGGCCTCCTTCAAACTTGATGAGTCATGTTTATTAAAAAGATTGATTTAAGCTCACTGCTTGAATCCAAATCAAGTTTGGATTCTAACCATAAGGCTTCGTCCTTGTCCATCTAGTCTTTAACAACAGCATATGAGTTCTTAATATATTCTAGCCAATTCTTAATACATTCCTGCCATTATCGTTGCTCTTCTTGGTCATCCTTGTGGTCTTCATGACTCCTATGCTTTAGTTGTCTTAGTGGATTTCTAGGGTCAATATGAGACTTAGGAGAAATGACATAAGAGGGATCATCAGGGTTAAGGATGGGTTGAAAGATAGGTTCAGATAAGATATTTAATGTGGTCATAGAAGGAGAGAAGATAGGATTGGCTAAATGACTTAGCCCTCCTTCTATGGGTTCACTAGACATGCCATCCTTGGATTCTTTCCAATATCCTACATGGGAATAAGGACGCTTTCTAAGAGATTCCTTCTTGAGAGGATTTGAATTATATTCACTTGAAGGTCTCTTATGAGAAGTTAATGTTCTCCTAAAATTAACACCAAAGAGGTCATTCTTAATTTCAATAGAAATTTGCAAAGGTGGAATTCCTTCTCTTGGGGGATTTTGGGTATTGGTGGTTCAGGATTGATAGCTAAATCTTGGGTTCAGAGTGGTTGTGATTTGGCTATCAAAACTTCCTCTTCTTATTCGGGAGATGATTTCTTATTTTTCTCGGAGAGTTCATTAGGAATGCTAGTGCAGGGAGTCTTTCCACTAATTCTATCAAACATATCCCTTGCTTCACTAGTAGACAAATGAAGGAAAGCTCCTCTATAGGCTGCATTAAGGGATTCCCTAGAATCCTTGCTAATGTAACACCCCTAGTGTTATGGTAACTAAAACTGGCCATGTCATCATATGCATTGCAAAGCATCCATGTTAAACCAATCTTTATGTGCATCAACTAAAACAAATTTACATTCATAGATTGATTGAGCTTTTGTGATAAGGTTTGATTTGAACCCAAAAACCCTAATTTTGAATGTCATCTCAAATACTTGATTTATGCCCTACATACTTTTGAGGTGTAAGCGGTGCTTTACACTAGTGTCAAGTGTAGGGGATAAACTCAAGTGCAACCCTTGAAAATGATCTTCAAGTCTAGATTTGAATTTGGATTCCAAAACTTGCCCAAGGTTTTTCAATTCAAATTTGAATTCAAATTTGAGGTTTATTAAAATGAATTTATAATTCAAATTTGGTTCAAACAAATGTGGCATTGGGGAGGTCAAGTGTGGTTTGACCCAATGATACATTTGGATGATAGTTGTGATCACTCATTAATCATCAATTAATGTAGAAACCAAATCAAGTTAGAATTTGATTCAAAACCCTGATTTCTGGAAAACCCTGTTTTACCCCCTTTTGTTTAATTCAAAATCTAAGAAAAATTTGAGGGTGAGCCAAAAAGCAAAGTTGTAGATCTTGTAAAGCTATACAATTTTGGTATTTGGAGTTTTCAAAGTTTCAATATAAAATTTGGAGTAATTGTGAAAAGATTCAAATCTCAAATTTGACTCCTTTTCATTTCCCTATTCAAATTTTAAAATGAAGGTAGAATTTGAAAATGGTTCAAAAAGCAAAGTTGTAGGTCTTGTCATGGTGTACAACTTTGGTGTTTTAAGTTTTCAAAGTTTCCATGAAAAATTTAAAGTAATTTTGATTTTTCCAAAATCCAGAATTTTGTCCCCTTTTGATTTTGAACTCACATTTCAAAATCTAGAAAGAATTTGAAAGTTCTTCCAAAAACAAAGTTGTAGATCTTCTCTTTTTGAGAAACTTTGCTTTTTACATATTTTCAAGTTGTTATGTGAATTTTGGAGAAAAAGAAGTAAGAAGGTGAAAGGTCTTGATGGCTAGAGGGGGTGAATAGTCTTTTAAAATTTTCTACAAAGACAAGCTAAACAAGTTTATCAATATAACAAGTAGCGAGATGTGAGTTTTGCTTAGCCTACGGGGTGTTTGCAAGCCACCTAACCAATTCACAATTCTAGTATATTTGCACTCAACCGTACTAGTCAAACCGAGAAGGTAACTACAACTACAACTAGCAAGCTACACAAAGGAGCTACTAAAGCAAAACTAACTAGCTAGCAAAGATAACTAAGAAAGTAATGTGGAGTTGAGTTGGGAGAGTTTCACCAAGGGGCGAAGTATTGAGCCAACCAATATGATCAACAATGAATACCAAGATAACCGAACACCGGGATCAATCAATCACAATATGAAAGTGATGACACGAAGATTTATCCCGAGGTTCACGTGCTTGCCGGCACGCTAGTCCCCGTTGTGTCCCTCTTCACCACGTGGTTCGGTGGCTAATCGGTCTCACACCGAGCCTCTCAAAAGGTGCCACAAGTACCTACCAAATGGCAAAAGGTTGCAATGACACGAGCAATTCACTAATGTTGCCTTTGGCGCTTCGCCGAGGTAGGCACAAACCCCTCACAATCACTGGAGGTGGCCAAGAACAATCACCAACTCTTGCCAATGCCTCCAAGCTGCTCCAAGCCGTCTAGGTGGCGGCAACCACCAAGAGAAACAAGAATCCCACAGCAAATCAACCACCAAGTGCCAACTAGATGCAATCTCACAAAACAAATGCACTTGGATCACTCAATCTCACTTCGAATATGCAAAGAAGCAAGAGAGATGAGTTGGAGGGGAGTTGCTTAGCTCAAAGTGCTCACAAGTATGTCAAATGTTCGAGAGAGTGAGCTTTGAGCCGGCCAACGAGTATTTATAGACGTATCCCTTCGAATAGAGCCGTTAGAAACTTAATCAGCCAAAATCGCGCTGACCGGACGCGCTGGTCAAACTGACCGGACACGCCGATCATGCAACGGCTAAGTCACGAAGCACTGACCGGACGTGCTGGTCCAACTGACCGGACGCGCCGGTCGCACAACGGCTAACTGCAAAGCAACGACCGGACGTGCTTGACGCGTAGACCGGACGCGCTGCGAACAACCGGACGCGCTGGTCCCATGACTGACCGGACGCGCTAGTCAAGCCTGTGCAGCGCACAATGAAATAGTGACCGGACGCGCTGTAGAAATGACCGGACGCCACAGTGTCAGCGTCTGGTTAGAATCCAGTAAGCTCCTTGAATGACCGGACGCGTCCGATCGACAGTGATCGGACGCGCTGCGCGTCCGATCATCAAACTAAAACACGCGCAGACGCTGAACGCTGACCGGACGCGTTCGGTCATACAGAGACCGCGTCCGGTCACCTCTGTGACCTCCGTTCACCTCCGTTTCTTTTCTAACTTCCGACGTAGTGGAAAATAGTCGTTTCAACTCCTCGGAAGCGCCTGAATCCCGCCTCGCAAGCTCGGCGGGAGGGAGAGAGGACCCCAAACCCTCTCTACCGCTCAGAAACCACCGTCATCACAAAATGTGCTAACACCACCAAGTGATCTCATCATGTGTGAGTGTGTTAGCATTTTCACAATCATTTTTCGAGGCGTTATTAGTTCTATCCAAATGCATATGATTATGAAATGCACACCTAGAGGCACTTAGGAGTTCAATAGCCGCGTCATTCCCCTCTTTATAGTACGGCTATCTAACCTATAATGTAACCACACCCACTAGGTGTCTTGGTTACTAAAACACAACCCTTAAGCATATACCTTTGCCTTGACCACGTAGGGTTACGTCCAAATCCAAGTGTGGCCATCATGATCACCATGTCCATATTGTCACCAACCTTGGAATGTACTAATCCTCATATGCTACATACAACTTAGGCATAGGATTAGTACTTAGGCATTGTCACTAATTATCAACACCAAACATAGGACTTTCAATCTCCCCCTTGTTGGTAATTGGTGACAAACATTTCACAAAGATATTATGATAAAATTTTGATTGAACCCATGTCACATTGTCCAAGTATATTACCATGTGTAAGAATTATGGACATGTGATCATGAATTCAAATTGATAGCAATGGCTCCCCCTACATTTATGCTATATGTTTGGATTTTGGAAGCATACATGTTAGATAGGAAAGATTAGGATCATTGTCTACTAATAGGTGCTAAGTGTTTGAGATTATAGACCTTTGAAGCGTGATACCATCGGAGTAGCGATAAACACCATCTTAGCACCTTGTGTAGTTAGATTCCACTTGAAAAAGCACAAACATAACTAGAAATCTCGTGAGATCAACATTATAAGCAAGGTTCTAGTACCACTTTGAAAAACATGAAGCAAGAAAAATCTAACTACTTCCTATTCATGCTAGTACCTCAATATACCATTCAAATTATACTAGCAAGTCACCACACAAGCAATGTATCAGAGAAAAAGAAATGCATAACTATGCATCATACATATGAAGTGCATATGGAAATGCAACATTCATGTTTAAGAGCTTGCTCCCCCTACTTGTGTGCTCAAAAGTTTAGTTGATCCCCTTCTTTTATCAATTCTCCCCTTTAGGTTTTCTCACTCTTGAACAATATTTTTCTCCCCCTTTGTGCTTCTCCCCCTTTGAGTTCTATCTTTGTGAACAACATTTTCTCCCCCTTTGGCACCAATGACCATAAGGAACCAATTTTAGATAGATTATCATGTTGAATTATGGGGTGAGGATCAAGTTTGTGATTCAACCTAGATTGCTTGCATAAATAAAATGCTTCGGTTTGATCCAAGGGCAAGCTTCTTCACACCTCACTAAAAGGTACAAGTTTTCTAGATTATACACTTAGGATCACAAGCTACTTAAACAAGTTATATGCTACCACTAGATCATACAAGTCATGAAAACAATAGTGGCACCATATAAACTTCAAATTCATTTGATTTTCATGAATGAGCCTAGAACATGTAAATTATGACTAGATGGACTAAACAAGTCCTTAGCATAGAATGTATGACATGTCAACTAATTGTACCTTGGGGCTCGAAGGAGAGGCATGTCATATATGGGGTGCATCAACTCATGTTGGAAAAGTCAAGTATGTTCAACTCATTCTTTAGCTTGTGAAATCTCTTCTCATCAAGTGGCTTGGTGAATAGATCGGCTAATTGATCTTTGGTGCCCACATTCTCAATAGCAATGTCACCCTTTTATTGATGATCTCTAATAAAGTGATGGCGAACATCAATATGCTTTATTCTTTGATGTTGAACCAGATTATTGGTTAGTTTCACGACACTTTCATTGTCACATAGCAATGGCACATTCTTGAAATTGATTCCAAAATCCTTCAATGTTGCCTTCATCCACAAGATTTGTGCACAACAACTACCCACGGCGATGTATTCGGCTTCGGCGGTAGATAGTGCAATACTATTTTGCTTCTTGGATGACCATGAGACAAGTGATCTTCCCAACAATTGACAAGTCCCGGAAGTGCTCTTTCTCTCCACTTTGTCATCGGCATAGTTGGAATCCGAATATCCAACTAGCTCAAAGCTTGCACCTTTGGGATACCATAATCTAACATCTTGTGTATGCTTTAAGTACCTCAATATTCTCTTTGTTGCCTTCAAATGACTTTCTCTTGGTGAGGCTTGAAATCTTGCACACATACATACACTAAATATCACATCGGGCCTTGATGCCGTCATATAGAGTAGGCTACCAATCATTGATCTATATTGCTTTTGATCCACCATGTTGCCATTCTTGTCACTATCCAAGCTTCCACTAGTGCTCATTGGAGTAGTGATTCCTTTTGCATCTTCCATACCAAACTTCTTTAGCATATCCTTTATGTATTTGGTTTGGCTTACAAATGTTCCTTCCTTCATTTGTTTGATTTGAAGTCCAAGAAAGAAACTAAGTTCACCAATCATTGACATTTCAAATTTCTTTGCCATCATTTTTCCAAACTCATTACAATAATCTTGATTGGTTGAACCGAATATGATATCATCAACATATATTTGCAACACAAACAAGTCTTTCCCAATCTTCTTGGTGAATAGTGTTGTATCAACTTTGCCCATGACAAATCCTTTGGATAGCAAGAAGTCCCTCAATCTTTCATACCATGCTCTAGGTGCTTGCTTCAATCCATACAGAGCCTTCCTTAACTTGTATACATGATTGGGTTTCTTGTCATCTTCAAAACCGATAGGTTGCTCCACATACACCTCCTCTTGAATGTATCCATTGAGAAATGCACTCTTCACATTCATTTGATATAGCTTGATATTGTGAGCACAAGCATAGGCAAGTAAGATCCTAATTGCTTCCAATCTTGCAACCAGGGCATAAGTTTCACCAAAGTCAAGACCCTCTATTTGTGTGTAACCTTGAGCTACTAGTCTTGCTTTGTTCCTTACTACTATCCCATCTTGATCTTGCTTGTTGTGAAAGACCCATCTTATTCCAATGACATTGTGATCAATAGGCCTCTCAACTAATTCCCATACTTCTTTTCTCTTAAAGTTGTTGAGCTCTTCATGCATTGCATTTACCCAATCCAGATCTCTCAATGCTTTATCAATGTCCTTGGGTTCTTCCATTGACATAAAAGAAGAGTGGGCACAAAATGATGCCAATCTAGATCTAGTTTGAACTCCCCTTTGTATGTCACCAATGATAGAATCCAATGGATGGTCTCTTGCAATGTTAGTTGGTTGAAGCACTTGGACTTGATTGCTTGGATGTTGATGTTGATCATGAGTTGGAGATGATGAACTAGCCACTTGTTGATCTTGTTGCATTTGAGATGATGTACTAGCTTGATTTTGCATTAGAGAACCACTAGCTTGTGTAATTGGACTTTGGAGCACTTGATCTTTGTTGTCATCCACATCAATCACTTGCTTTGGCCTAATATCACCAATGTCCATTTCTTTCATAGCATTGGTCAATTGAGTTCCTCTCACATCATTCAAGTTATCTTCTTCATTTTGAGAGCCATTTATTTCATCAAATTCAACATCATGAACTTCTTCAAGTAAACCACTAGCCAAATTTCAAACTCTATAAGCTTTGCTAGTAGTGGAGTACCCAAGTAAGAATCATTCATCACATTTCTTCTCAAACTTGCTCAATCTAGTGCCCTTCTTCAAGATGTAGCATTTATAACCAAATACTCAAAAGTATGCAATGTTAGACTTTCTTCCATTTAAGATCTCATATGGTGTCTTCTCTAGGAACTTGTGGCAATAGAGGCGGTTGCTATAGAAGCAAGCCGTGTTGATTGCTTCGGCCCAAAATGAATGACTCACATTATACTCATTCAACATTGATCTTGCCATATCAATTAAAGTTCTATTCTTCCTCTTAACTAAGCCATTTGATTGAGGTGTATACTTGGCCGAGAATTGATGTTTGATTCCAAGCTCATCACATAGCTCATCAACTCTTGTGTTTCTAAACTCACTTCCATTGTCACTTCTTACTTTCTTGATTGTGGTCTCAAACTCATTTTGCACTCTCTTGATGAACTTCTTGAATATGTCAAATACATCACTCTTGTCCACAAGAAAGAATACCCATGTGTATCTAGTGAAATCATCCACAATCACAAAGCCATACTTGTTGCCACCAATGCTTGTGTATGTAGTTGGTCCAAATAGATCCATGTGCAACAGCTCAAATGCCTTGGAAGTACTCATAATGATCTTTAATGGATGAGTGTTTCCCACTTGCTTTCTGGCTTGACATGCACTACATAGCTTATCTTTCTCAAATGTGACATCCTTCAAGCCTCTAACTAAGTCATGCTTCACTAACTTGTTCAATTGCTTCATGCCAACATGACCAAGTCTTCTATGCCATAACCAACCCATACTTGATTTTGTGAGCAAGCATGTTGAAAGTTGAGTGTCACTAGCATTGAAATCAACCAAGTAAAGATTCTCATATCTAAAACCTTTGAAGATCAAATTGGAGCCATCAACACTAACTATCTCCACATCATCAACACAAAATATGCACTTGAAACCGAGATCACACAATTGAGCAACCGAGAGAAGATTGAAGTTCAACTTTTCTACTAAGAGCACATTGGAAATGCTATGATCATTAGAGATTGCAATCCTTTCAAAAGCCTTTACATCACCCTTGCTATTGTCACCAAATGTGATGCTATCAATGCCACTATCATTTGATTTGAGAGAGTTGAACATTCTTGAATCACCGATCATATATTGAGAGCACCCACTATCAAGCACCCAATGCCTTCCTCCGGCCTTATAATTGACCTACAAAACAAATTAATGTTTCTTAGGTACCTATACTTGTTTGGGTCCTTGGAGGTTAGTCACTAAGCTATTTGATACCCAAATGGCCTTCTTTGGGCCCACAATTGCTGTACCAACAAACCTAGCATGCACACCTTTCTCACCCTTGGTAAGCACATAACAAGAATCAAAAGGAATGTAAGGTATATTAGCATTTTTCTTATTCTTGTTCATTTTGTTGCAATTAATCTCTAGATGCCCAACTTGCTTGCATCTATTGTAATAACGACCATTGCTCTTCACAAAGCGAGGCTTTGGAGTAGCAAAGGCTGCCTTGCCCTTCTTGGGAGTATAGCCCAAACCCTCTTTGTTAAGAGAGAACCTTTGGCTACCCAAGCATTTTAGCAAGCGGGCATCCCCACCATAGGCATTGCCTAATGCGCGGGTGAGATCATCCACCTCTCTCTTGAGAGTCTCATTCTCAACCACAAGTGATGAATCACTAGTAGTAGAGGTAGAGTTGGTTGTGGTTGATGATGATGAGCTATATGAAGTATTAGTAGGACCAACAAATAAAGAATCATCAATAATATCACATGTTAGTCCAATATCATAAGTGACAATCACTTGCTCCTCCTTAGCTTCCTTCATAAGCTTCTCCAACTTGAGGTCCTTTTTCTTGATGAGCTCAAGTAGAGTGGAGTGGGCTTCCTTAAGCCTAATGTGAGCAACTTCAAGATCCTCGTGGTCTTCCTTTAGACACTCATGAGAGGCCTCTAGCTCATCAAAGGATTTCTTAAGAGCTTTGAGCTCTTATTCAATTCCTTTGCACTCCTTACTCTTTTTGAGAGCTACAAGCTCCTCCATCAAGACATCATTTTCATTACTCTTGGCAATGAGATCTTGTTCCAAGATTTTATATTTCTTGGTGGTCCTCTTGTAGCCCTTGCTCATTTGATCTATTATGCCCAATAGATCATCCTTGGAGTAGTCCTTATCCTCCTCATCATCACTCCTACACCATCACTAGCACAAGAATCATCATCACTATCATCATATTTTACCTTGGTAGGCTTGGCCATAAGGCATGTCGATGTAGTGTTAAATATGGATGGCTTGTTGGAGAGGGCGATGCTTGCAATGGCTCGTCGAGTGGTCCTCTCATCATCACTAGAGCTTGCATCATCATCACTATCGGAGTTATCACTATCCCAAGTGACCACATAGCCACCGCCCTTTTTATTCTTGTTGATAGTGAAGCTCTTCTTCTCTTTCTTCTCCTTCTTATCCTTCTTATTCTTCTTCAACTTCAACTCCCCATCATGATATCTTTTGTCTTCATAGGGGCACTTCGCCACTATATGATCGGGGTTATTGCAATTGTAGCAAAGCACCTCCTTTGCCTTCATGAAGTCCCTTCTCTTTCTTGCACCATAGCCTCTTTTCTTCATGAATCGACCCATCTTTTGCACTAGAAGGGCCATGGTCTCATCATCAAATAGATCATCATCATCATCAACCTTGCTCTTGCCCTTGGAAGAAGAAGCTTTGAATGCGGTGGTCTTCTCTTGCTTGACCTTGATCTCCTTCTTCTCATCTTCATCTTCATCATCATCATATTGAGCATCGGTCATGACATCTCCAAGCACTTGGTTTGGAGTCACCTTGTCCAAACCCTCTCTTTGGATCATCTTCCTCAAGATAGCAAACTTCTTAGGTAAGTTCATCAAGAACTTATGTGAGAAGTCCTTGTCCTTGACATCTTCTCCTAGGCTCTTGAGATCATTGACAATAACTTGTAGCCTATAGAACATCTCTGGTATGGACTCATCATCCTTCATCTTGAAGCTTGCAAACTTATCCTTGAGCATATAGAGCTTGGCACTATTTACCATTGAAGTGCCCTCATATGTTTCCTCTAATCTTATCCACACTTCACTTGCCATCTCAAGATCCTTGATTTGCTCAAAGACCTTTGCATCAATCCTATTGTAGAGAGTATTGAGAGCCATAGTGTTGCATTGGTTGTTGATGCAGTCATTGTTGGTGAGATTATTGGGATCAATGATAGCATAATCATGGTGTGTCACCTCCCAAATGTTCTCATGAATAGAGCCAAGATATTGCTTTATCTTTCTTTTCCAATGATCAAAAGATGTGACACCATCAAAGAATGGAGGCTTGCCTTCGACATGGTTGAACACAACTTGAGCCATCTTATACCGAGGTTGTTAAGCCTTGCAAATGGTGACCACGGCTCCGATACCACTTAAAAGGTCTTGATGGCTAGAGGGGGTGAATAGCCTTTTAAAATTTTATACAAAGACAAGCTAAACAAGTTTATCAATATAATAAGTAGCGAGATGCGAGTTTTGCTTAGCCTACGGGGTGTTTGCAAGCCACCTAACCAATTCACAATTCTAGTATATTTGCACTCAACCGTACAAGTCAAACCGAGAAGGTAACTACAACTACAACTAGCAAGCTACACAAAGGAGCTACTAAAGCAAAGCTAACTAGCTAGCAAAGATAACTAAGAAAGTAATGCGGAGTTGAGTTGGGAGAGTTTCACCGAGGGGCAAAGTATTGAGCCAACTAATATGATCAACAATGAATACCAAGATAACCGAACACCGGGATCAATCAATCACAATATGAAAGTGATGACACGAAGATTTATCCCGAGGTTCACGTGCTTGCCGGCACGCTAGTCCCCGTCGTGTCCCTCTTCACCACGTGGTTCGGTGGCTAATCGGTCTCACACCGAGCCTCTCAAAAGGCGCCACAAGAACCTACCAAATAGCAAAAGGTTGCAATGACATGAGTAATTCACTAATGTTGCCTTTGGCGCTTCGCCGAGGTAGGCACAAAACCCTCACAATCACTGGAGGTGGCCAAGAACAATCACCAACTCTTGCCAACGCCTCCAAGCTGCTCCAAGCCGTCTAGGTGGTGGCAACCACCAAGAGAAATAAGAATCCCACAGCAAATCAACCACCAAGTGCCAACTAGATGCGATCTCACAAAACAAATGCACTTGGATCACTCAATCTCACTTCGAATATGAAAAGAAGCAAGAGAGATGAGTGGGAGGGGAGTTGCTTAGCTCAAAGTGCTCACAAGTATATCAAATGTTCGAGAGAGTGAGCCTTGAGCCGGCCAACGAGTATTTATAGACGTACCCCTTCGAATAGAGCCGTTAGAAACTTAAATAGCCGAAATCGCGCTGACCGGACGCGCTGGTCAAACTGACCGGATGCGCCAATCGCGCAACGGCTAAGTCATGAAGCACTGACCGAACGCGCTGGTCCAACTGACCGGACGCGCCGGTTGCACAACGGCTAACTACAAAGCAACGACCGGACGCGCTTGACGCGTAGACCGGACGCGCTGCGAACGACTGAACGCGCTGGTCCCGTGACTGATCGGACGCGCTGGTCAAGCCTGAGTAGTGCACAATGAAATAGTGATCGGACACGCTGTAGAAATGACCGGACGCTACAGTGTCAGCGTCCGGTTAGAGTCCAGTAAGCTCCCTGAATGACCGGACGCGTCCGATCGACAGTGACCGGACGCGCTGCGCGTCCGATCATCAAACTAAAACACGCACAGACACTGAACGCTGACCGGACGCATCCTTTCATACAGAGATCGCGTCCGGTCTAGCGTCCGGTCACCTCTGTGACCTCCGTTCGCCTCCGTTTCTTTTCCAACTTCCAGCGTAGTGGAAAATAGTCATTTCAACTCCTCAATAGCGCATGAATCCCACCTCGCAAGCTCGGTGGGAGGGAGAGAGGACCCCAAACCCTCTCTACCGCTCAAAAACCACTATCATTGCAAATGTGCTAACACCACCAAGTGATCTCGTCATGTGTGAGTGTGTTAGCATTTTCACAATCATTTTTCGAGGCGTTATTAGTTCTATCCAAATGCATATGATTATGAAATGCACACCTAGAGGCACTTAGGAGTTCAATAGCCGCGTCATTCCCCTCTTTATAGTATGGCTATCTAATCTATAATGTAACCACACCCACTAGGTGTCTTGGTTACTAAAACAAAACCCTTAAGCATATACCTTTGCCTTGATCACGTAGGGTTGCGTCCAAATCCAAGTGTGGCCATCATGATCACCATGTCCATCTTGCCACCAACCTTAGAATGTACTAATCCTCATATGCTACATACAACTTAGGCATAGGATTAGTACTTAGGCATTGTCACTAATTACCAACACCAAACATAGGACTTTCAGAAGGGCTAAAACAAAGCTATGTAACATTGCAATAACATTCTTTGTTGCAAAAGGGGGCCTGCAGTATGTTAACTGAAACTCTGTTTCAGGTTCAATGTTCCCTCCTTTGCTGTTCTCTTTCTCTCAATCCTTTGACTTTTGGAGTTTGGTCCTGTAAGGAAAGATGAAGAGCATCGATCAAGGAACAACTTCTATTTTTGGAGATTATTGAGTAGCTTTATGAATTCATGAGAAATTGGAGGAGGAAGAGGGAGGTTTAGTTGGCTACAGTGAACTCGGGGAGCCGCTCTCCTGTTTGCTTCACCAGTGAGGCCGTCGCCCTAGTTCACCACTCGCGCACGCTGTGACACGCAGTAGCTCCCGCGTCTAGGCTAAGCAGGTGGTGGCGAGGTTGTAGAAGCCACCTGAGTCGTCTTCTTCAGAGTCGGTTGCAGTGCCGCCACCACTGCCCTCACCGTGGCTAGCCTACCTCATTGTGCCTCTGACCACACCGTGTGGCCGTGCAAGCTCGCGATGAGCTCCTGCTGCTGTTGCCCACCACCATTTCACTTCTACCGCACCGGAACAACGGTTCTGCTGTCGTGCCACCGGGCGGACTGCCACTAGGCCACCATGGTTGCGATTGTAACAGAACCATCCAAATTATAAGAGCACAAGTACAAAAACAATCGCCGAAGTGATTAAATTCTCGCACTTGAGCCCATATAACTCCGGTAGTCCAATGAAATCGCGAGGGATTTCAAACCAACCAACATACAAGCCAAGATCGTAGTGATTCAACATAACAAGTCATATGTTACAACCATTTCACAAGTAATTGAATATACATCGGAGTTCAACATAGTTATTACAACTTAAGTTCAAAAGTAGCGGAAGCAAAGTAATTTAAAACTAACATTAATCTTATTTCAAATATATGCCAGTACCACGATCGACTTCCAACAAAAGCATTAGAGAGAAGATAACTCAGAAGGATCATGCCCGTGATCACACTCCGCCTCTACGGCAGGAGCCAATCAACTCTTGCAGTCGCCATGAAACATCACAACATGCAACAAGTGGGGATAAAACCCTGAGTACGAGAGGGTACTCAGCTAGACTTACCCGTCATAAACCAAAAATAAAGTGACACCAAGGAGTATGCAAGGCTTTCTTTCAGTGGGCTAGCTTGACTCATTTGTGAAAAACATAAGTTATCATGAATAAACTAATTTAAGTCCTTTTGCATCATATTTATTATAACCTATTCAATCTAGGTAAGCACCTATGCTAAAGCAATCACTTGATTAACCATTAACATCAAAGGTTACCATCTCAGGTTTAGCATTTCCAACATTATCCACATAACCATCCGTGTTCCATCATCATTACTACGATGCCGTAACTCGAGTCAAGTGTTCACTATCGAGTGAACGATGGTGATTCGAATTGATTATTAACCAGCTGGTAATTTATTCCTCACACAAACCTCACTCACCCGCTAAAGTGAGGTATTGGTCACCGAGTCAACTATTCAGGTAAAGTCGCGAGTTTGCCAGGAACCACATGTACCCGGGGGCCGCCCGACTGCTCTTTGGCCTTATCATCGCGCCCTCGTATCCTGCCACTACTGCTCTGGTACAGTGCGTTGCGGGCAATCCACTCGGCCTGAATAATCTCCCAGCTTCGCGGTCGAAAGGTACTTTATTCGGCCAACTAAATGTGAGGCATGCGTTCAACATGACTCGAGGCCCAACAACGGTCGGTCCTTAATCGACACAGGTGGAAACTACAAGCACCCCAGAACCCTGTCTGGTTGCCCCATACTTATTCCGCCCGGTCTCCAAATTATCCATCAACACTTGGCTATTTCCAGGATATCATCCATTCCAGAGCTAAAGTATTCCAGTAACCACCTATAGTTGCTGTAACAGAACCGACCAAATTATAAGAGCACAAGTACAAAAACAAGCACCGAAGCGCTCAAATTTTCGAACTTGAGCCCATATAATCCCGGTAGTCAATCGAAACCACGAAGGATTTCAAACCAACTTACTTACAACCAGGATCGCATCATTCAACATACAACATCATACGTTACATTTCACAAATAGTGCTGAAATAAGTTTACACAAACGGAGTAGTAATTATTACAAACCAAGTTTGAAAGTAGCGGAAGCATAACACACACTAGTTAATTAAGCACTGCCAGTCTGGATGATCGACAACCCGCAAAAGCATGAGGAAAGTACATAAAGATGATCACGCCCTTGTGATCTAGTCATCGTCACCCGCAGGGTGGAGACACGTCTTGCAGAATCCCTGATAAAGCATGTCATCTGCAACAGGAGGGAATAAACCCTGAGTACTGGAATGTACTCAGCTAGACTTACCCGTCGAAAACCAGAAATAAAGTGACACCAAGGATTATTCAAGGCTTACACAAGAGGCTAGCTGACATAACATTTTGCATAAAGGCATGAGTAATTGGAACTCTTATAACCTGTACTAGCAGTTATTTTTAGCATTTACCTGTCATCTATCTTAGCACCTGTACTAAACATACACTTGATTATAATCAAACAACATGATTATTATATCCATAGCAGGTATATCATTATGGCAACATTGTATCATTCCCTTAACCACCAGTTAATTTAATGAGTTCTACGTTGCCGCTGCTCAAGTCAAGTGCTCACTAACCGGGAGCGACGGCGATTCGAATCGAATTCCTATCCAGCTGGAGGGGTATTTCTAACACTCACCGAGTCACGCCTGGCGAGGGCTGCTCAGGTCATCTTTTGTACAGTTCAGGAATCGCGGGCCCGAATAATGTCGCGTCCCCAAGGGCGACACTCTGCCAGGTGATAGGGACTCTAACCCCCCCTTGGTCTCACGCCAATGTCCCCAAGCACATCCTTTCTCTCCTCCAAGATGCAACCTATCATTCGATTCCCGGCCTGAACCATACTACTCGACTTCGCGGTCGGAACGACTTATCCGGCCAACTAAGTGTTAGACTGCGTTCAACATGACTCAAGGACGTACAGCGAATCGGTCCTTAAACGACTCAGACGGGCATAGCTCCACACCCAAGACGTGAAGTGTCTTGCGGCTGTACTATCGAACTCCCGCCCGGTCTTAATTTCATTTTTAAGCATGGTTCCATCCACGATAGCCATAAAGCCACTCGTGACTCCTTCCTACATCTCGCGGATGACCGGAAATCACCCGACTTCTACCGTACTAAGCAGAGCTAAGCATTGACACGTGCCTACACCTAATATAGGATTCAGTACGATATCTGGACAAGGACAGGTATAATGCAACGAGTGTTTTCATATAACTCCTACAACTTAATGCAGTAAACAATTAAAAGTACTCAAGATTAATTTATAAAACAGTAGGTTCAGCATGCACCGGGGCTTGCCTTTCAGAAAAGTTGAAGGCCGGTGGTCAGGGCACTCCGGCAAGTCTTCAACGGCGTCTCCTTCGCCTGCTGGATCCTCGGGCTCCCGCTGCTCCTGGTTCTCCTCCGGAATCACAGGCTCGAATTCGAGGAGTGTTACCCCCTCCGGTGCACCTATTGCATGAATGCACAATAAATATAATGGATGCATAAATGGGTGCAACATGCTCGGAATGAAATGCATTTCAGAATAAAATACTCTATTCAAGTTATTTTACTAGTACGTGCAAATCTCTTCTCCGGTGGAGAAGTACTTACCTAAGCTACTTAACCTAAGATAAAGTTACTCATCCTCAGTTAAGGCCCTAACACCTAACAATTACAAAAGTAGCATGTCTTAGGATATTACACCATATCAAACAGCAAAACACCACAGAAAGCATTCTGGACAGCAGCTACTTGTTTTTATCACAACTGAAGATTTACAATTCCAAAAGATATGATTTAAGACAATCTGGAAAGCCTAAGAAATGAACTACAATTCATTTTCAGACCTCAACTCCAAACTCCTAAGTTTTCCATGTCAAACTTCACAAGTTCCAGAATCTGTATTCTCCAACACAGAGAATAGCAGATTTTGAACTGCCACTTTAAACAATAGTAACTCTCAAACTACTAAGCCAAATGCTTCCAAAATTTGACACAAGCTAGTTCATCAAGTTTACTCCAACTTTGGTATTTACAAGTTTTCCAGCAACCAATTTTATCAAAGCCAAATTTAGAATTACTACTAGCTGTCCAGAAAACCTAAATTACCAAGGTTAAATATTTATTGATGTGACCAACATTCTCTAAGACCAAACTAATACTACTACAAGTTCACAAAAGTCACAAAAACACCAGAAAGTAAGGTGTGCCCACCTAGAACATTTATTTAAACCCATTTCTTAATTTACTTAAGTAATTAAGTGAAATTTCAAACATATATATAAACTGCTCCTAAAATTCTACAAAAATTACAGGGGACTCTCTGACCCAAAAAGAGACCACAGTAAAAATTTGAACAAGTTTTATTCACAGAAACTCCCTTCACAAAATTCACAAGCTAATAAGGCTGATTTTTGCATAAATAGGAAACCCTATTGAAAAGTGTCAAACAACAGATTTCATATTTTTCTTAGACACTTTAAGATACCAAGACATTCTCCAAAAATTTATATGAACATTGCACATGTAGAAAAATTACAAAAATTCATTTAAGTATTTCTTAAAATAACAAGGTAGCATTATAACTTGAAAAGTACTTAAGCACTACTGCCCAAATTTTTACCAGGGCTAGAGCAAGTATGAATTAGTCTATCCACCAAATTTCATAATTTTTGGGACACTAGAACTCAAGATATAATTTAAACAAGTTTGCATGTGCTTTAAAACACATTTTAAAGACCTATTTAAATATCCCAAAAACTAAACATCACATAGCAAACTCATATTTTTCTAAAATACTACACAACCTGTAGATCCTAACAAAATTTATCTCATGATTTTTGAGCAAGTAAAACCCTAGATTTACATTTTCCCAACTTAACCAAATTTCTGTAGCAATATAAATAAAATGAAAAAGATCTCATTTATACTGGGCCGGCCCGGGAAAGGACGCGGCCCACGGCGCGCGCGCGGCCCGCACGGGCTCCCGCCCACGCGTGGCACCGACAGGTGGGTCCCCGCGGTCAGTGACAGCGGGCAGAGGGGCGGCGAACCGCGAGCTCCGGCGAGCTCAAGCTCGTCGGAGGGAAGCTCGCTCGGGAAACCAAGCACACCCTCGCGTTCTCCGTCACAAGGTGCTTCGATTCGTGCAAGAAGGAAGGCTCGGGTTGGAGTGGGAGGGGCTCGCCGTCGTGAGCGGCGGCCGGTGAGGGTCGGGTGGCGGTGTACTGCCGCCGGTGAGGCTGCACGGTCACATCCGAGCTCTGTACGTGCTTCACTGCAACAAGGCGGACTGATTGAGGTAGAGAAGGGAGATGGAGAGAGGCCCTAACCACCCCGGCCACGGAACGCCGTGATGCGGGACGGTGAGCGCGACGACTGTGGTCGTCGTGTTCCGCTCCGACGAGGTCATATCCCATGGTAAGGTCTCGCCACAAACATCCCCACCGATTACGGGGGTGAGAACGAGGTTCTTGACAGGAGTAGAATGAGGGAGGGGAGCTGGCCACGGTGGACCGTGGCGGCGGCGACACTCCGGTGAGCTCTAGTGGAGAGAAAATCGACAATACCTCCTCACCTCTACGAAATGGATCAAGCGCGAGGTAGGGGAAGGTCCGGGAGCCTAAGGCGGAGCTGTGGGTGAAGTTAGGTAGGCTACCGTGCGGTGGTGAGCTCGCCCGGCCGCGGCGGGGTCGGAATGGCACTGCTCGTCGGACCAGAGAGCGAGGGAATGGAGGAAGGAGTGGCGTGAGTGCTGGGGACGGAGGTGTCGACTCCCACTTCACTCCCGCGCGTGAGCTCGCGACGTGGAGACGACAGCAGCACGCACGCGCCACGCGGCCACCGGACTCTGCCTGAGCGCCACGACGCGAGCCAGTTGCATGGCGTCGCCGTTTACTGAATGGAGGTTGCCTCGCTCGACTGACAGAGCAGTTTGGTCGCCGATTAACTCCCAAACCAGTGAGAACTAGGCATGGTTGATGTTGGCAATGTTGTAGAGCTACATGAGGACTACAAGTTTGTCAATTGGAGTTTGGGCTGGTTCGGCCTGGATTTGAAACTATAAGGCTCCAAAGTGGTGCCCCTTGAAACTGAAATGCAGTTTCAGAGATAACGCCGACTGAAACCCGATTTTCTAGACACCATATCTCCTAAACCATTTAGAACTAGGTGATGGTGATATTGACAATGTTGTAGAGCTATGTGTGGACAACAACTTTGTCAATTGGCTCAAGGACTGATTCGGCCTGGTTTGTGAGTTACAAGTTGTCAAAGTGAGGTACAGTGAAACGGTTTTCAGCTCAACACTTAGCAAAATTTGCTAAGTCCCCAAACAGCCCCTAATACTGACTTGTGGGCCACTTTTGAGCATGTTCTGATCATTTTCATGAGATGGCTATATTAGAACTTTTGTTCCTTATGAAATTCTCTACAACTTTGCTTAAGGTTGCTCCTCCATGCAAGATTTCTAAGCTGGACTTTTTAATTGGTCAAACTAGATCACTCTAGGGTTCCAAACTTGGTCAACAATATTTGAAAGGGCAATTTGGTAAATTTGGTCAACATGAACATTGCTCCACTACTTACCCTAAATGTAATTAAGGTGTTATAAGACCTAATTAGCCACCCTACACATTGGTTGCACAAAATTCCTAGTGTCACATACTTTGGCACAAGTAATTCAACACTTTTACCCAAATGTTGCAAACTCATGTTGCACATGTTGCATGAGTGTGTTGCACAATACTTACTAATTATGTTACACTAAAGTGGTTGACATATCTCACAAAGGAAATTGCACATAAGGTACTTGTGTGTTGCATCACATAAAATAACAAACATGAATGATGCATGCTTATGCTTATGCCATGCAAATGTAATACAATTATGGAGCTAAACACTTGAAGTGTTACAGTTGCCGGTGACAGAAAATCACCGATCACTACCGGTCTAAGCAGGGCTAAGCAATATTTTCGATCCTGAACCAAAATAGGATTCCAGGCATATTTACGGGACAAGGAAAGGATATATATATGCAGCAAGTGTTTTCAATCAACTCCTATAACTTAATGCAACAATACATATATAACATATATATACTCAATTGCTTTTGTAAAGTAGGAGGCTTAGAATGCTCCGGGGCTTGCCTGGGATCCGACTCAAGTTAGAGTATGTCAGATGAATTCACTTGGCGAGCATCTCCCAATCTATCACTTGTCCGGTCCTTCTATCGTCGGGACAGATCCACCAACTCCATCTTCGGGTTTGGCTCCACACCAGGTCCTTCACGTGCTTCAGCTAACGTACCTAAATGAGGTGCAATAATACATATGTATGAATGCATAGAAGTGCAATAAACAAAGTAATCATGCAAGCATACTAAAGTTCACATAAACTCTAGAGTTAATTAACTTAATCCTCATTAAGACATAACATAGAAGAGGGCAAGCACATCAATCAAGAAACAAGTCTCACAAGATCATAGGGTACCACCCAAGTATCATCAAAGATATGAGTCACACTTCAATACCCAAGCATGACAAAGTTAATCAAAAGTACTAGAACTAAAAATTGCTACCTTCTGGACATCAGACCAATAGCTGAGTAATTTAATCATAACTGGAGATCTACAACTCCAAATGACTTGTAAGAAGACATTATGGAAAGCTTACGAAATTATATATATTTCATTTATAATCATCACAGCATGATTCCAAAGTTTAACATGTCGAATTTACATAAACACAGCAACTGATCTAACAAGACAGAGAGCAAGCAATTCTGTACTCCAACTTTAAACAGCTATAACTCCTAAACCACATGGCCAAATGTCACCAAATTTTAACAGCAGCTAGATACATAAATTATCTACGACTTTTGTATAAATAAGTTTCACAACAAAGCACATTATCATGAAGAACTTTGCTAAGTTCCCAGATCTGTCCAGAAACCTCATTTACAAGAAATAATTATTAACATTTGTTGCAAACATATAATTAGACAAAACAAACTTTACCAGCATGTCACACATGACTAATGAACACCAGAAAACATAGTGTCCGTTCCTAAATAATTTCTTTTAATGCATTTTCTTAATTTATTTAGATAATTCGGTGGAATTATGAACACCTATCAAAATTGCACAATAAATTCTACAAAAATTACAGTGGCCTACAAATGCTCTCAAAAGTCTACTGTCCAAATTTCAAGCCATTTAGACAAGTATATCAACCTCTATGAAAAAGACAAATAGCTATTGCAATAATTCATGTAAGAGCAAATTAAACCTAAAACTCAATATTTTCTGTGAACACAAGGACATATTATGAATCAATATGATAGAAAAACATCATACTAAGTTAATGGAATAACATTTTATATTTTATCATTTACGTATTATTTATAAGCTATTTATCAAGCTATAAACAAGTTAAATCAATAACTTGAGCATACAGTAAGTAATGACCATGAAATTTATACCACAGTACATCCATAGCATGACAATCCTACCATAAAAATTTCACATCAATTAGAGCATCACAACTCAAGATATAAAAATAACAAGGAAAACAAGTATTTATTTTCCATTTAACAAGATCTAGGTAAAACATCCTGAAACCCGGAAACAACCTATAAGTTTTATATTTTTCTTAGACAGTGCATATTACTAGAAGACCAACAAAATTGGAATCACTAATTTTGGACTTCTAAAACTCCAAATATTGATGAAAGCAAGTTAATCCATTTCCAAAACCACTTTTCACTAATGAATTTCTACAGCACAAACACATGCATGCATGGCACAACCGAATACCCTAACCTACAGAGCACCTCACAAGGATTCCAACAAAATAAATTGCACACTTTTTGGAGCTACCAAATATGAGATATAGATTTTACAAGATAAAAGAAAATCTGTAGATTTGATGTGGTATTGCTCTTTTAGGTGGGGCCCACTCGTCATAGGGACAGAACCATCTTCTACCTCCGAACAGCAAGCACAGGAATGGGGAGAGCGGCTCGGCCGTCCGGCGGGGCGGCTCTCCGGTGGCACGAGCACTGCTGTGCCATTTCGCACCCATGGGTGGCTGAGGAGCGGCGTGAGGCGGTCGACAGCTGCTCGGCCACGGTGTAGGCGGCCCGTCGGTGGCCGTGCCGGCGGCGACGGCGCTCCGGTGACCGAGGCAGCCAATGAATGGGCACGGGAGGTGCAGCACGAGGTGAGGAAGATGGTGAGGTGGTTCATTCGGGCGAAGGGAAGCCGGAGACAAGGAATCGCGGTGGCGGCCGGAGCTCTACTCGGCCGGCCATGGTGCTGGGGCCTTGCGTGCACGAGAGTGCGAGCAGAGAGGGGAGAAAGAGTTCGGCGAGTGCTTTGGTGCTTCTCCACTTCTAGCGGGCGTAGGGGCACGTGGCAGCGGCAACAGGCGATGGTGGAGGCACGGCTCGCGCATGGAGGCCACATCCATGGACACCCGTCGACCATTGAAGCCTATTACCAAACACGTGGTGGGTGACGTTGAGGTCATATTGGGGCACCATTTTGGGCCTGCTCGGGTCCGAATTTGGATATGGGCCAAGAAGCAAAGTTGGAGCCCACTCGATACGCTACAACTTCTATTAAGGTTGCATGGCCATTAGAGCTGTATGTTAGTGAGTAATCATGCTCCAAAGTGACAGTGTCAGTGAGTTAACAGCGATTAGAGGCAAGGGTCAAAACTTGATCAAACTTAATCCAACTTTTTGCATGCTCTTCTCCAAGATGTAAACTCAAACTTTTATTTTTGGCTCAACTCAAGTTGTTTAGCAAAAACACAAGAACGCGACGTGCCAACCGTCTTGTCGTTGCCGGTCTAACTTCATGAACATGACAAAACTAGCAGTTTTGTGAATTGATTTTGAAGGTCCAACCAAGCTCCAAATCTAGTGAGACTTGATCTATTCTTTCCTTCACAAGGTGTACTCCAACTCGTATTAAGGACTCCAATTGAGCTTCCACATGAATTTGGAAGATAAAAGGTCATAAACATAGCAACTCACTGCTGTCAATCAAGGACTTAGAATATTTCCTGGGCCTTGAAAAAACAGCAGCTGATCCAAACTTCGAGCATCTGTTTAACAAGCTTACAAGTTGATCTAGCTCTTGGTCCAAAAACAAAGTTTCTTCTAAATAACATGAACTACAACTTTCATTTAAGGTCCAACCTCAAAACTGGTATAGAACCTACATTTCTACTTTGACCAAAGTAGGATCACGATACAGCTTAAATTATCTTTTTTTGATTAATTGGAGCATTTTCTGGGCATTTGCTCAACACGAACCTTTCTTGACTTTTGTTGTAGAGTCCATCTAGAGTCATTTGGGTAAGGTTGCAAGATTTTGGTGATGATCTATATTTCCATCCGCTTAATAATGCAATTCCAGCACTTAGTAAAGTCATTCCAACAAGCATATAACTTATCATTTCATGTGACTTTTTGATTCCAAATGTCATGAAATTTTTCCAGTGACCAATATAAATAGGTACTAAGGTGAGACATATGAAGATATTGCAATAACACCACCCAAGCATATATCTTAAAAATGGACTATATGTAAAGCAAGGGTGCAACATCCAAGTTTAGGTTGGGGTTCGCTTCCATAGGTTTGACCTTGACATCTTCATCACCACTTAAACTACCATGTTTGATCTCAAACCCACTGCTTAACTAGTGGCAAACACCTCGGGTGTTACAGCGATCATGCTCCGTCCGAGTGCTTTCTTGTTCATTTGTCACTGTAGTTAAGTTCATGGGGTAGAGAGGTGCACGTCGGGGTGGTTCATGTCGGTCGTGACCACACCGTCGGTGAGGGTGCGCCGCTCCCACCACCGGAGCCACGGTCGTAGCCGGCTTGGGCCGGTTTGCCTAGGCTCAGCCTGTCTTGATTCTGTGGCTGTTAGTTGGGCCGAGGAAAAAGGAGAAAGGGGGAGTGGGCCGGGGGGGGAAAAGGAGAGAGGGGAGTGGGCCGGAAGAAAGAATTGGTTTTCCTTTTTTAGAAACTTTTAAATAATGTGTTTCTTTCCAAATTCATAAGTACTTATTGGAATATGATAAAATGGTAAAATTTTTTGTGTAACCCCTCTGTGAGGTGTACTACCTAGGAAAAATATAAAGCTTGAAATTTAAGTACTTTTTGTACATGATTTAATTATGCCTTTTAATTAATAAATGTAATTTCTATGATTTTTCTAAGCTTAAATAATTGTCCAAAAATTATGAAATTTGTTTGCCACTATTTCATGATGTAACTAACCTACACAAAAATTTTGGGCTCAATTAGGTAAAGTGGATTTGATACTTAATTTGTGCTTTATTAATTAATTAGTTAATCAAGTAATTAGTGCTTAATGATTTAGGGTTTTTGTTTGACTTTGGAATTGATTGTTGACCTTGGGTCATTAACACATGATGATCCTTGGCACCTTTATTAGTTGGTTGGTCTCACACCTAAATTGTAATTAGTAAACCTTAATAACATTTCATGTGATAACAAAGGTCATTAGCGAGTTAAATTATCAAAACCCTAGATGTTAGTGTCAGTTGGTTTTGTTGGCTTGCAACTCTACCGTGAAGGAAAGTTGTACTCAAGTTCTTAATCTTGTTATACATCCATCAAAGCATCATGTTTCGTACTTCATCATGTTGAGCATACATTGTAATCTTGTGTAGTCCCCGTGAACGAAGAGGTTAACGTTATCGAACCAGTCCTCGAGGAAGGACGATCACCAGTGGAGGTTGGGTTCGACATCTGTGGGACTAACCTCGAACCTAAAATTCCCGTCGACTAAGGCAAGCTCCGAATGCATTCAACACCACCTTGAGTTTTATAAAGTTTACATCACTTATGTTTATGATTTGTTGCATTAGGTGATAGGAGTTGAGTGATAACCTAACTGCTGCATTACCATTCTTGATACTTCAACATCATCCTTGATAATATTTTATTTGAAAATGCTTAGTATGCTTAGCCTTGTCTAATGAAAAAACTTTAAAAATGTTTAACAAAGTTTGAAGGGTTGTTGTGGAACAACTTAATAAATGATGATGTTAATCTGAGACCGGTCGGTGGACTTGCATCTGGAAAGAAGTCCCAATGTAGTGTCTTCGATTGTGTCGGTTAAGGACCGTTCGTTGTAGGCTTGCTTGGTTGAGACTTTGCAACTGATCACATACTCCGGTAAGCCTAAGACCTCGGCAATTCTATCACGTGAACGGCTGACTGCGCACTAGGAGTGGAGAGATGGCGAGACTAGCGTGTACCCTTGTGGCCAAGGGCTGGATTGGAGGTGTGCTGTGCTCTCGGGTGGCGCTGGACCCAGTCATGTTTTGGAGGATCCGAGTGAAGGTTGATAGATGTAGGTTTGAGTCCTGCATATGTCGTGTGGTTAGAGATCTCTAGCTGGGTATAATCGATTCGAATCATCGTTGCTCCTTAGTTATGGAGACTCGATCAACTGCCCTACATCATAGTAATGGATGAAACTATGGATTTGGAATCATGAGATGGATGTTAAGAGGTGACTGCTATAGTATAGGCTCACCTAGTTGATAGTAATAATTAATGATGATTTTAAAAGATTGAAAGTAAGGATACACTATTAGTAGCTTTAGGCAAAAGAACTTTGATTCTTGCTGGAACCTCACCTTGATTCCCCTAAACCTGCATTCCTGAGTCTTCTCCTCCCTTTTCATTGGTTAAGTCTTGTTGAGTAGTTTTGTACTCAGGGTTTGTTAAACCCTTGTTGCAGGTGCATCTCATGAGCAGGTGTGTTTCAGACCCTGCTACATGACCGTCTTTGCGGTAAGCGACGACGAGTAGTATGTTTGGCTCTTAGGAAGAGCACTCCATTTTGGTGATCTGTAATAAAGTTACTAATGTTACTCAACTACTATGGTTGTAATAACTAAACTTAAGGTTTGTAAGGTTTGGAACAAATGGTTTGTAACTTATGATATGTAAGACTTCCACACTTTTACTCTGATATAATTTATTATATAAACTGTTGTAATACTGCAATGCCTCTAGAATGTGATTTTGCTCAAAAGATCGTGGATGATTCGTGTTTTCTGAGGACACCCAACAAACTTCTTAAGTTATCTGGAACACAGGCATAGCCATTAGAGGTCTTTGAGACAATGACAGGTGCATGTGGGCCATATAATTTAGGAGGTTCTGCCACAACTAAGACCCATGTAGAAATGTTAAAGAAGTACAGGGTCTTGAATGGTATGGTCTGGGCCAGTGATGATGAATTCATTAAAATGATCCCACGATGTGCCAAGAGATTCTTCTTCTGGTTGTCTAAAATTTAAAATCTCTTTTCGAAGGCTAACCACTTTAGAGATGGGAAGGAAACATAAATAAAATTTAGAGCATAATGTTTTCCAATCTCCTTGCATACTTTCTACGGTTTGACTGTACCAATGTTTAGCTCTTTCTGTCAAAGAGAACGAAAACAACTTTCATCTTAAGGTCTTGTCTGACATGCCAATGATACGCAAGCATGCACATGTCTATTCAAACTCTTATAAGTGTGAGTATGGATTTTTATTGTCTTCTCCTGAGAAGGATTGATCCCAAATCAATTTTACAAAACACGGACGCAGTTCATAGCCAGGTGTTAGGATGGGCTCTAAAGATTTTGATGGCCTAAAGCTCATGCTCGTGGGTTTAGCGTGTTCATAGATAGGAGTTGAATTCATAATAAAAAAGAAAAGAAAAGAATGATGGAATAAAAAGATAAAAGAGTATGATACAAGGTTAAGCTAGGTTTGAAGTTAACTCAGCAATCGTTTCCCTGGCAACGGCACCAGAAAGCTTGTTGGTATAATTAAGATGCACACAGATAAATCCGTAAGTGCACGGATACCACTATAGCTTTCACCCGAAAGTGTTCCAAGTATCATATCCATAGAAAAACGTGTGAGACTAATTATGGTCCAACTTAATCCGGAGTAGCAACAAGACTTAAGAAAGTTAGGTGTCTTCTACTGTTCTATCTGAGGACATTACATAAGAAAAGACACCAGCAGAGGATGCTCCCCTTAGTAACAAGGTCCTGCTAGGCCTACAAATGGGAGGTGAACTATAAAGAATTCAACAAGGCTACAAGAGTCACCCTCGCGAGCTACCATCGATCCGGAATGTAAGTTACTGAGTCTAAGCACCATGCTTACACTATGAATAATACTTTAACCTAAGGCCAATAGATTAAAGCACTCAAAAGAGACTCGTAAACCAGAAGAATAATATAAACATGTTGCTTACTTAAATTAGAAGTTGATTACCAGAGAAATCTTAGATGTAGGTTAACTTTCGCCAAGGTACAAACCGTAGAGAGAGCACCGATAGGCTAGCACCTCCTCCAAACTCTTCTCTTACTCACCATCTCTCTATTTCTAAAGACTAGATCCTAATGAGGACTAATCTTCTTTTGATAGCTGTCTCTGATCCTGATGAGGAGGATATGAATTAGGGTTTTAGGATGGCTCTAGGGAGAGGGGCAGGGGCTGATATATATATGGAAGATGGAGTAGGGGCAAGGAATTGCCATGTCATCAATTCACGTCAACTCCCTTGACCACCGTTGGATCAACCGACCTAAAACCGCCTTGGAATCAACGGTGTAGATTATAGGAATGAGTACGAGACGACGGAGGGTGAGTGGGCCCTCCATTGGCCGAGCGGCCTCCCTAATGGGCTGGGCAGCCCACATGGTGGAGTTTCAGCCCAAGCTTGGTCATGGTGTCTTCTACAACCTTCTAGAGTTATCTTTCATAGTTTTCGCGGGTTGAATCACATGTTGTCGTCGGTTTGCTTGTTTGGAGTGTGTGACAGTGGTCCTAGGGCTATTTTCTAGATAAATCCTCCTGCATACAAATATTCACCAAAGCTCATGGAATTCATTAGTTTAAACCCATATACCTATGTTTGGTGATGGAATTAAATACATATGCAAGTTATGTTAACGGTTTATAATTGACGTTTGTGACCGTCAACACACAACAACAACTACAACACTAGCACAAGTTATGCACAAGTAAATACAAGCTAGTGTATAGAGGATGCAAACCAATGGGAAGATAATGTTTACATGGTGATTTTTAACCTAAGGTTCGGTGGTTTGCCAACCACTTAATCCCTGTTGAGGCAAGTCCAAGGTTTCCACCGATCCTCTTGCTAGTGGCGAGCGTGCATGCTCTCTCTCACCACCAAAGGTGTGCTCCCAACTTGAGCTCTAGCACTTGATCTGATCAGACCACTTGGCGTTCTTCACACCTCGCTTCTACTGGAGTCTTCACAATCTCCCACGGGGCAAGCACAACATCCTTCACAATTGCTCTTCTTCGAAGCACTGCACACCTTCTTGTGTGCTTTGATAGAGCCACTTGCCACCAAGTTATCTAGGAGGTGGCAACATCCAAGAGTAACAAGCATAACCGCTTGCAACATGATCACCTAGTGCCACACTTTGCAATCTCTCAAATGCACCACACTAGAATCACTCAACCATGCTCCAAATAGTTGTCCACATGCAAGAGTATGAGAAGGGATATAGAAATGACGCTCTCTATGTGTATATCACTTTCCCATGGTGCCAAGAGCCCCCCTTCAACCGACCACCCCTCTATTTATAGAGGAGCAACCAAAAGTATCTTTTATGAGGCTTTCCCCAAGCCTCTACGCTCCTTGTGGTCGTACCGCAGCCACCGACGATTGGACCATGAGGCCTAATGGTCAAAAATGACTAGTTTTTTAACCATTCCCACATTTGTACAGTAGCTGGTGGTCAGACCACTAGCCTCCACGATCATATCATGAGGTCTGGTGCTCCCAAAACCACCAACGGTGGAGTTTCTAGTGGTTCGAGCGATCAAGCTGGCACCCTCAGGCGGTCGGACACCATGGACTTCAACCCAACTATTGCTTGATAAAATAGTTGTAACTCTTAGCTCCAAAGCCTGATTTTTTTATGATCTTGGACCTTATTGGAAAGCTTATTCAAAGGGATACACATCTTAGTTGAATACTTGACCCAAATCATTATGGATCAACACAGAATTCTAATCCAAGAACCACCACTCAATTGGGTGCACACTAAAAAAATCAAAGCATGCCAACTCCAAATGATTTCACATGGGATGATCAACACCTTTAAGCCTTAGTTAGAATGTTCAAACCATTTCTCAAAGTTTTTTCTCTCAACTTTCAAACCTCCACTTGTCTCCAAAAGCAACACGTGTTAGACATCTCAAGTGGCACTAGATAACCAGTATGCAAAATGAATTTGCCCCTCTTGATAGTACGACAATCTATACTAAAATCGGTCGAGGACTTCTCTACTTAAAACTTTGACTAGTGAAATGAAATATCCTCCAAATATACCTTTGTCTTGTGCATTCCATTTCAACTCCTCTGACGGTGATGCCACACAAGCATCCAACCTCCATCAAGCCACTTGTAATCAACACAAGTCTTCACATGGCTTGATCTTCCATGAATGATATGGTCCATTTGATATTTTGATAGCATCCCATGGCCTTATTGGTTCTTCAATCACAACTTTTTTTGCTCTTCACCATTGCACTCGGTCCATCGGCGCCAAGCCCTTTACTCTAGCTTCACCGCCTCGATAGTTCATCGCACCTGAGCATCTAGCTTGCCCTTTGTTGGTATAATTAATGCACACTCTAGTTATCTGCAAGCTCACAGATAATCTATCGATGTAGCCCTTCACCGGAATGACCCAATTTTAATATTGAACCCAAAGGAATGGAATGATGTAGTTTAGTCTTAAACCTAATCCCTGAGTAGTAAATAAGGATAGAGAAAATAGAAGATAAAGGCGATCACTAAGGTTGTCTAGTTCTATTATTGCAGTAAGTTATGTTAATTATGATTTAGCTAGGGATTACTATAGAAGAGCACAATCGGAGTGTAGTCTCCTAAGTAACTAATCCTACTCAGCCTATAAACAAGAGATGGACTATAGAAGATTCAACAAGGCTATAAAAGTCACCCCTGCGAGCTACCACCGATCCGGAATATAGGGTACATCATACGAGCAATCAAGTCTAAGCACCACGCTTACACTATGATGGCTACTCTACCCCTAGAGCTACCAGGAATAAAGTACTCAAAAAGAGTAATAGACTAGAAGATGAATAATAACATTAAGACTTACTGACAAATAGAAGTTGATCACCGAAGAAATCTTAGACGCAAGCCCTTGAAGAACTTGAATCTATAGGTACAAGGCGTAGAAGCAACACCGATAGGCCAGTACTCCCTCCAAATCTCTTCCCTCTCTCTCTTCTAATTCTAATTCAAGACTAAAGATGGCAACGGGGAATTCCCCGTCGGGGATTGCCTCTCCATCCCCGTCCCTGTGAGGAGAAAAAATCCCCATCCCATCCCCGCCGAAGCTCACGAGGACACTTTCTTCCCCATCCCCATCCCCGTGTGAGTTCGTCGCAGTTCATGGTCAATTCATCACCATTCAAGGCCGTCACAGATCAACACACATTTGCATGACTTGAATACACAAGTAAACATTTATACGGATAAGAGTTCACAAATAAAAGTCAAAATCAACAAAAACACATCTCAAATTGCTCCACTCATCCCATCAAGCTTTAGCTCAAGAACACATATTTTGAACTCATCCCCACACAAGTCCAAAATAGGAGTCCAAAATAGATTAGGGGTGGAGACATGAGAGGGCCAAATCATGATGGATACTCAGATAGTCGATTTGCATCTTTGTTGTGTCAAGCTCGTGCAGGTCTCTGATGGTGTCAGCATCAGCAAGCGCCCTGCTACCTGGAGAGCTGGGGAGCAAGTGGATCTCGCCTCTTGAATGTGTTGACGCAGGCTCCCAAGCAGTCGTGGTCGATGTCCCGGGCTGTAGGCAGTCGCCGCTGGCCGGTCTCGTACGAATTCAAGCATTCGCCAGTCTCAGTGGATTCAAGGGGCTGGTGGTGGTGGCGTCTAGACTCTGGACTCCGGTGTGGATGTGTTGTGCTAGGCTACTAGCGAGAGCTGCTGGGGGGTGGGCAGTGCGCGCTATGCTACGGACGAGCGGCGGCTAGAGCTTGGAACGGATTGGGTTGGGGAGTGGGGAATTAGGGTTAGAAGTTCACTGGCACATATATATACTCCATATGACTTTAGATGGGCCTCGAGTCCTGGGTGGCTGCTTGGCGGGGCGGGTTGGTGGGGATCGGGGACGGGGATCAGGAAACCATCCCCGCCCCCGCCAGACCCAACGGGGTTATATTTCCTACCATTTGTATCCCCGTGGGGATTAAATGTATCCCGTTCCCATCCCCTAATAGGGGAATTCCTCGCGGGGATTTGGGGATTGGGGCCCCATTGCCATCTTTATTCAAGACTAGATTCTAAACCTAAACTAGAGGAGAACTGGTCTTCTTCTTGAAAGCTGGTTCTAGAGAGGTTTTCCTTTCAAGGGACACCTCTCTCTAATCTTATCTGAAGATAATGAATTAGGGTTTCAAGATGATCTACCTCGGGGGTCTGGGGTCCGGTTATATAGTCCGGTGGGATGAACTGTGGCCCTCAGATCAAACCGACTTGAAGCGATGGTCAAGATGCAACATAGAGATGTGTTGTAACGCGTTGCGTGAAGGAGAAGGCGGTTGGCCTCTAGGCCAGGCCGGCCGGCCTGAGGGTGGGCCAAGGGCCTCTGCTGGAGTCCTCTCAGTCCTCGTCTCGGTCACGTGCCGTCTCATGTCTTCTGGAGTCTTCCAGTGTCGAGGTTCGATCCATTTGACGCGATTTGGTCTGGTTCCTTAGGCCCAACTCTTCTCTAGAATTCCTATTTTTCCTGTTTAATCTCTAAAAATCATAATTCACCAAAACTCATGAAATTTTGTTAGTTGAGTCCCTATTCTATGGTGGTGATTATATTTATACCCTTTTTCATGTTTTATTGATGGTTTATAATAGGAGTTAATTACTGTCAACACCCTTCACACTTGCAACTCGGTCCTTCATATATAACCAAGCCTTGTCTCTTGATCTTCTCGACCTAGCCACATGACACCATGTCATGGCTCATATACAATGATCTCCTTCATCTCACTAGTGGAGCACTTGCAACAAGCATAAGTCACTCTCCACCGTGGCTCTATGTATTGCTCACACTATTGTACCTGTGGACTAAATAGATGTTCATCGCATATGAAACACATTAGTCTACCTAAGTTGTCACTCAATTACCAAAACCAAACTAGGGACTTTCACATTTCCCTATTGCATCCTTTCTCTACTCTCATAATGGCTAAGAACTATTTGGATCATGTCTATAAATTGCATGGCATGCCCTTGGTATTATGTCTGACTATGACATAGTTTTCACTAGTAATTATTTATGGCGTCAGTTGTTCAAACTCACTAATGTTCAACTCAAAATGTGCCCTAGCTATCATTTGCAGTCCGACGGTCAAACGGAGCACTTGAATCATGCATTGGAGCCATTTCATGTTTTGTCTATGCTTGCCCATCTAGATGGTCATCTTGGCTCCTTATAGTGGAATTCCAGTATACCACTAGCGTCCACTCTTCCATTGGCCACTCTCCTTTTGAAGCTCTTTATGGTTATACTAAAGCATTTTGGGTTGTCCTCTCTAGATTCAGTCATTGTACCATCCCTATCTAGTTGGATTCATGATTGATAGGTTTGGATGATTTGTTGCATTAGCACCTTCAGTGTTTTAAAGGTCGTATGAAGTGCCGAGCTGATAAGAGTCATTTAGAGTAGCAATTCCAAGTGGGCGATGCCATGTTTATGAAATTGCAGCCATACGTGCATTCGTCTCTTGCCTCGTACTCCAACCAGAAGTTGGCATTTAAAAAATTTGACCACTACAATATTGTTGAGTGTGTTGATTCTATTGCTTACAAGCTCCAGCTGCCCTCTTACTCCAATCTTTATTCGGTTTTTCATGTTCCTAGTTGAAGCTTGTAATCTCCCCTCTTTCGCTAGTAACAAATGTTCTTCCCGTGGATATTGATCTTTGGCTTCTCTATTGTTGGATAGGTGCTGGTGGCTTGGTTTGATTGGCCTACGGAGATGTCAACTTAGGAGGATCTCATAAGAGCATCTCCAACAACACCCCCTACTTGACCCTCTACTTTCAATTTGGATAGTGGGGTCAGAAAACCTGCTCCAGCAGACCCTCTACTTCTGTTGGCCCCTTACTTTTCCCCTTCACCCTTACTTCTATTGGCCTCCTACTCCACCCCGTGGATATTGATCTTCTCTGCTTGAGACTCTACCCGTGCAACTCTCTCGACTCCGCTCGGCTTCCATCGCATGCGTAGCCGTCGGCGTTCGCCCGGCCGCCTCCGTCCCGGTCGGCCGACCGTCCCTTGCCACACCAGCACATACACTGGATGCGAGCAGGACGCCAGCGGCCTTGCCCTAGGGCGGCCCTAACCGCCCAGAGCCCTGATGCCAGTGGCCCTGCCCTAGGCACGGCCAGCACCAGTGGTGCGGCTTGTCCCGCCCGACCCTCACCGAGGCAACAGGCTCCCGATGCCGTTTCCACGCCTGATAGGCTCTCGGTGCCCCTCACCGGTGTGGCCCAACTTCGAGTGGCGTCCCTCCCTAGCGTGGCAAGCTCCTGGCGGCATCCCTCCCCAGCGTGGCGAGGCAGAGGAGCTCATCCATGGAGAAGATAATAGAGAGAATGATGTGTGGGTCCCACTTGTCATTTTGTACTAGGAGATTTAGGGTGTTTTAGGTAGTAGTGCTGGAGCAAACAACAAAAAATAGGTAGTCTTAGAAGAGGTGGCTATCTAAATTGAGAAGTAGGAGGTCTGTTTTAGATAGTATTGATGAAGATGCTCTAATCTTGTAGGAGCGCTTTCCGCATGCGCCCGCTTTGGGGTCAAGCGACATTTCAATGGGAAGGGAATGTTAGCATCTCACCACCTGTTGTTGTTCTGGACAAAGAAGCATCCAACCAGCGCGTTAGCTCACAACCCAAGAAGCCCAAAATGAAATTCACTGGCGTAGAATGGTTGTAAATGCTTACTACAAGCAACGACAATGCTCCCTGCTGTAGTTTTTTTTAGGAAAAAGTCCACATTACCTCGCTCAAGTTTCACGAAAGTCCGTTTTTCCTCTCTGAACTCCAAAACTAGGCAAAACACCGCCTTTAACTTTTAAAACCGCTCATCTTACCTCCCTGATTTTCTTTATTATTTATTTCGGCTGAATCTTTTGAAAATGATAGTAAATCATATAAAAAATCATAAAAGAAAAAAATCTAATTTTGTTGGACTCCACATGAGTAGATCTACACAGTGAATATATAATAGGGTATGCTTTAGCATAAAGTTTTGGCCGTAACTTCAGATATATGCTTTTCTATAATTAAATAGAATAATTCATAGCTACAGTTTCTATGGTCCAATTGTGGCAAAATTTTAATGATGAGCTAATTATTATATGCTTAAACTATAGTAAAAATTTCATACTCATTGGATCATGTATATTTAAGTTATAAATTTTATTTAGGTTTATGCTTGTTAAACATAAATAAATCTATAACTAAGCTATTCATGATCCAATGAGTATGAAATTTTTACTACAGTTCAATCATACAATAATTTGCCCACCTTTAAAATTTCATCACAATTGAACCATAAAAACTATAGCTATGAATTATTCCAATTAATTACAGAAAAGCATAGATCTAAAGTCACAATAAAAACTTTGTACTAAATCATACCATATTATACGTTTACTGTGTAGATCTACTCATGTGGAGTTTAACATAATTAAATTTTCCATTTTATATTTTTTGTGATTTACTATAATTTTTCAAATATTCAGCCAAAATAAATAAAAAAAGAAAAAGACAAAACCATCTTTAAAACTGCTTATAACAGGGTCCGGGAGGCAAGATGAATGGTTTTAAAAGTTGAGGGAGACGTTTTGCCCGGTTTCGGAGTTCAGGGAGGTAACGTGGACTTTTTCCTTTTTTAAACTTGGTGTAGTTTCTTTATGTTGGGCCTAATTAATTTGAATACTTGCTTTTGCTAATTTATTTATTTATATGGGCTTCGGTAATTTTGGGCCTAGTAGCTAATGTCGTGAGGGCCTAGGCTTCCCAAGATCCTATCAACCTAGGAAGCACACATCTCATCTCCTCAGCACTCACGGCGGTAGGTTTGCATGGGCACGGAACATTTTTTGAAATCCTTTTTAAATAAATATTTTAATACAAATTCTAAAAAAATATTTACAAAAGTGACCCTTTTGGTCACCTGTAGTACCACGCTGTCGCGGTACATGCGCTGCCGCGACAAGCCCAGTCATGGTGGCACCCAGCGTTGACCATAGCTGGCGTGGCGGAGCCTAGGCCCCGGCCAGCCCGCTAGGCGGGCTAGCACGACAGGCCCATATAAAGGTTGTGGCCCACCTCTTTTTCCTCCCTCTCTTCTCTCCCTTCATTCCAACAAGCTCGAGGTGAGCTCATGCTGCTATGTTCTCTCTCATCTCCTCCTCCCATCCTCTATTTGCCTTTGATCAAGTTTGTATTTGCATTTCAGGTTTGAACGGTCTCGTGCATGAGGTATGACTCCCTCACCTCTGTTGTTTTTTTATTTAGTTGATGTTTATATATTGTTTTGCTTTACACTGCTGTGTGTAATATTGGCTTTCGTTTGGTTGAATGAAAGTTGCTTTGACTAATTACGTCTTATATATTATGGTTCATGTTGTACTTGTTGAACTTTTATGATTGGTTTTGGTTGTCAGTGAATTAGGGTTTGAGTGCACTAGTTTAGATAGCAGTTTGGGTTGGACTGTTGATACTAAACTTTCTTCAAAGTGTGTGATTTGAAGTTTTTTGTGGTGACAAGATGTATAGATGAGTTGGACTATGTATGTATAGACATCATTTACATTCGATAAGTTTATTTTAGGGTTTGGCTTCATAGGTTTACATGATTATAGAGATGATTGAGATATAAATTGTTGTTGAAATGTGTAATAGTATTGGTTCATATCTTTGCTTTATTGAACTACTTTGTAATAGGTTCAATGGTGGTTCCAAATGACAACCAATTCATGCACCATCCGAAGGATCATGGTGCTATCGGTCCTTTCCTACCAGTAAAGCCAACACCGTTGTGTTACTGTGGGTTACCGGCATTTATGAAGCAGTTAAGGCATCCCACGTCAGCTGGACGTGCTTTCTACTATTGCCAACTTAAGTGACGTCCCCCGACACTTGATGCCTACCTAGAGGGATGCAGCTTCTATCAGTGGATCGATGGCGATGAAATATTTGATCCGTCGATTATGTTATTTCTTATGACCCCTGGAAGAGTGTTCCATATTCAGAATTTATTCATTGGGTTCCATCGCCACCGAACCCTCCAGAAATGACAGAGGCGGAGAAGGTTGACGCTGCTTTACGCCGTCTAGCCAATCCTCCTAGATGCCATTGTGGAGTATCGGTGCGACTAACTACTCCTAGCCAACATGGAGCATTCACTGCCTTCTATCGCTGTGGATTGCCAGATTATGTAAGTTCTCATGAAAGCAATCTATCTCTAAGCTTGTATGCATTTTGCACGTACAATGTTACACTTGGAACATGTGTTTTTTGTAGAGAGGGTATCCATCTTGTGACTTTGAGGAGTACAACTATGGACCCAAATCGCACTTGCCTTCTCAGTATGAATTTACAAAAGTTTCAAGCAGGCATTAAGCCATGGTCATGCACAAAGATGTCGGACCGTAAGTGCAAATGTGGCATCAAGCCTCGGGAAAGAGTTGTTCCGTCTGAGTTAGGATACGAATACTACTGTGGCAATGCTTATGGAGGGCCATATGAGTTACGGATGAGTTGACTGAACTGGTGAAGTTACTACATGAACATAGGCCACTGTTTTGTTTGCTCATTGGTTTGTGTTTGCTTAGGTGGGGAGGACATGCAATTGGGAGGACTTCACTGATCGTGGAGAGTTAGTGGAGAAGCTAAAGATACATTTGCCTCTCAAAAAAGGTAGGAAGCGTCGGATGCGGGAGGAGAAGCAGATGGAGGTGAGGATGACGTATGGGGTAGAGATGCCATCATGGAAGACCTGTAACTAGGCCCGGGCGTTCGGGTTACCCGATTTTTTTGGTCAGGTAATTTGGGTAATGAAAACTGTTACCCAATATTTGTCCTGAAAAACACTACCCATAATTTCGAGTACCCAATAATTCGGGTTCAGGTATTCCTGATATACCTGAATTTACAAAAAAAAAATAGCAAACTACACAAATATTCAGTAGCAATTTATATATAATTTCAGCAGCAATTTATATAGAATTTGAATAGCATTTTGTAGAGAATAATGTATTACTGTTACTTGTTCAAATAGAGAGAATTATATTCTAGCAAAGTGATAAGTTCAAGTGTTCAACTAACAGCACATGATAAATACAAAGACAGAGACAAATGTTTGGGTAGTTTGGGTACCGGGGATATTACCCGAATTACCCAAACTAATTTCGAGTAATCAAAATCGCTATTCAAATTTGGGATCGGGTACCTCAGGTTTGGGTAATTTGGGTCCGAGTTCAGGTAATTTGAGTATGGGTAATAGGTATCGAGTATTTTGCCCTGGCTTACCCGTAACAGGATTTTAGAGGACTTTCCTCAAGTGACCGGTCGACAGCTGAATTTTTACAATAGTGAGGCCGAGTTGATGAGCTTCTGGCGACAAAACAAGGAGGCCTGTGACTTTAAGGAGGCCGAGGATAAGAGGGAGATGGCTTTTTTCCATAGGCATTTGCATCGCTTATGTGAGTAATTGATTTTAAAATTTGTTTTGACTTGTGCATCTTCTTACAATTGTTGCCAATGAGACATTGTTTCATTCTTGTAGTCCTTGATGATGCACTGTTTTGCTTATAAAATCGTTATTTTAGCTCCGATTCGACCCGTTCAACTTGCGTTAGGTTTGTAATTTCATAATCTATGCGATGCTACTGTTAGACATGTTAGCAACTTTGAAATTTCATGATTAGGTTTAGTTAATTAACTTGCTATAGGAATCTTATTTAATTCATAACTTTCACGTTCTAGCTCCATTTTTTGTGAACTTCGCGTCTGTGATTGTAGCAAGACATAGATGATTTTCATAAACTTTTATCTTGTTTTATTTACTACTAGTGTACTATTCTAACCATAGGATTGTTTTGCTTGTATGATTATCATCGGAATGCATGTTGTTGGTTCGTGTTAATCGAGTTCAGACGATGAGGAGTACTTCGAGAACCCGAATTTCTTCGAGGACCAGCAGGACCAGCAAGACTTTGTGAACCAAGCTAAATATAGCATGGGCCTACCTTGATGTCCTATTCACTTTAACCATATACTCCCCGACCTCTTTAAAAGGGAGCTAGACCCCTTCATCGCCTTCCCCCGCTGTAGTTCCATTCGCCAAAGCTTGCAGAGCCGCACCCGCAGCGCGGCAGCGACCCACCGGAGCTCCCCGTCCGCCCCTCCGCATCGCCCATTGTCCTTGACCCGCCTCCGCCTCTATTTTTTTTGCCTTACTGAGCTGGCCATATCTCCCTCTCCCTCCCTGTGTTTTTCCATCACCGAAACAAGGCCGCTAGGGCCGCTTTCATGTGAGCCAGCGAGCCTAACCCCCCCACTGGCCATGGCGAGCACCATGCGGGCCCTTCCCCGGCCGCACTAAGCCCCGTGGCGGATTTGCCATCACCCCCGCGTCAACCTGGTGCTCTTAGATTTGCATGCCGTGGCCCGTCGGGCCCTAACCGCACTCGCCAACGAGGTCCTTGTCGTCGGCCATGGAGGGCCGCCGCGCCGGCCGTTTCTCCATGGCCACGCCTTCTCTCTCTTCCCTCCATCTAATATCAACTGTTCGAACTGAGATCAATGGCCCATAATAGAAGATACCCCTTCACGGGTCATCTTGCTAAAGAGCCCCTCGGCTTTTGGTGAATTGTGCCCACAGTCCTTGGTCCAAATTCAAATGAGAATTTCTTTTGATTTATTTAAATTCAAAATTAGTTCAATCTATTTATAGAATTGCCATTGCACTGTTTTGCTTATAAAATCGTCATTTTAGCTCTGATTCGACCTGTTCAACTTGCGTTAGGTTCGTAATTTCATAATCTACACGATGATGCTACTGTTAGACATGTTAGCAACTTTTGAATTTCATGATTAGGTTTAGTTAATTAACTTGCTATAGGAATCTTATTTAATTCGTAACTTTCGCGTCCTAGCTCTGTTTTTCGTGAACTTCATGTCTATGTGATCGTAGCAAGACGTAGATGATTTTCATAAACTTTTATCTTATTTTATTTACTGCTAGTGTACTATTCTGACCATAGGATTGTTTTGCTTGTATGATTGTCATTGGAATGCGTGTTGTTGGTTCATGTTGATCGAGTTCAGGCAGTGAGGAGTACTTCGGGAACCCGGATTTCTTCGAGGACCAGCAGGACTTTATGAACCAAGGCAAGTATAGCATGGGCCTACCTTGATGTCTTATTCACTTTAATCATCTATTCGTTTTACATGTGTCTAATTTTGACAACCATAAGTACTCCTAGTATTTGATGACATGCTCCTTGACTCCTACGGGTTATTTACACATGGGTAGATTGCTAGCGCTCTAACTGAACTTGATCTATACGATGGTTAATGGTTCTATGGAACCAAAAGGTAAAACATGTTTTATAACAACTGATCCATAGGGCGAAGGTGCAAATGACGTTGATCATGGTGCCCTAAACCCCTCATAAGGACTTATCTATCGGCAAAAGCTAGAATTGACAGTGCAACCGTGAGAGTCACATAGCTCTGGCTTTAGCTCAGTAATAGGACCTTTTCTAGCTTGTTAGAGGTTACCTTTATGGCGCAAGAGGGGCTTGCCACTTTGTCTATATGACTGCCCCTGTTCTTATGTGTATAGCCGCGAAGGAATTATGCCATAGAAAGAAGGGTTCCTACATATACCTACCGAGGAAACCTCACGGCCCTAACATGTTAGAGAGACATATGGAAGGCTTCATAGTGTACCCTGTCTGCTCACCTTGGGAGTGTTAGGGGGTCGACGGGCCCTGGGCATTTGGGCAACACGACTCACATGTAAAAATGCACAACCTCTACAGAGTGTTAAAAACTGTTATAACAGCCGTGCTCACGGTCACGAGCGGCCCGAAAAACTTACAGAATAAATGGTTATTTATTATGTTGTTAATTCATGTTGATAAATGATGATGTTGCAATGATGTTCAAATAGTTCTAATTGATTCTAGTAAATAATCATGTGGGTTAACTAGGGAGCTTAAGCATAACTTGATGCTAATGAAGGATAAAATATTGACTTACTAAAATGCTAAATGCAGTAAATTGGGTCTACCTTTTGAGCCTTATGAATCCCTATGTTATGCTTGTGGAGTACGAAATATACTCACGCTTTGTTCATTTTCTATTTTTGGATAAAAATCCCGGATGGGTTGTAACACCCCTGGGTGTTAAGCATGCATTCATATCCCAAATCATGAACATTACCATTTCATACATGTTCATCATCGCATGCAAAATAAGTTGGAATTAATTAAAAGTATGAAAAACATGTTTGAACCCTAAAGTATTACAATTTCTAGCTAAGAGTGGTAAAAATTTGTTGGGCTATAACTATAAATGACTTATAACTAATTAACATGATTTTTGGAGCAATTTTTGTATTCAAAATCTCCCCAAATTTTGCTTTTAAAAATATTTCAGAAAAATGAGTTTTTATTTAAAATTTGGACTTTAAATCACTAATTCAAAATATGTTTAGAATTTTGAAAAGTGCCCTAAATGAAAGTTGTAGAGAATTAAATTTTGAACAACTTTTGTTTTTGGGGCAACTTATAAAAATGCCTTTTTCATCTTCAAAATTTGAATTTGAATCAAATTATAAAATCTGAAAATTTATTTAGAAAAGAAAAACAATTTTTCCAGCTTTAACGGGTCGCCGCCTCCGCTTCGGCCTGCTCGCGCAAGCGGCCCGGCCTAGCTTCCCGCGTTCGCGCCTGCCTCCGCCCGCCCACACGCGTGCGCGACGCCGTGGCACCGCGGCAGAAGCCAGCCGCTGCGTGGCCGTACGTCGCCGACACCGCGCGCCACGCGCCCTCCGGTGGAACCCACGTCCCTCTGCGCCGCCTACTCCCTCCGCGCGCTCGCCCGCCTCAGCTACCGCCTCCATTCCCTCTCCTCGCCTCACAGCAGCGAGCCAGCAGCAGCAGCCGCAGTCCCGCCTCCGCCACCGCGCGCCATCACCGGCGCTGCCGTTCCGGCCGTTCTGTCTCACCATCGACGCCTCCATCTTGCCCCGAGCTCCGCCTTTCCCTCGCGCAGCCCGTGCTCGCACCAGTTGGCCGTGGTAAGCCTCCCCTCCATGTGAATTGCTCACCGGAGTTCTGGCCGAGCTCGCCGAAGCTTTTTGCTCCGTGGACCGCTCTCTTCCGCCCCACCTTTTTCCCTTCTAGCACGCGCATCTTGTTTGCCATGGCTCATCGTTGCTCGAGCACCTTTCCGGTGACCGTGGCATGGTCGGGGATGGCCGGCCGGCGACCACCCACGCCGCCGCTCCACCATTGGTGACGGCGAGCCTATTCCCGAGCTCTTCCGGTCATGCCATTTGCACCAACGTGATCGCCTTGGCACGGGGATCACGATGGTGGTGACCTCACCACCGGCGAGCTCACCGGCGGCGAGAACTGCGCGGTCAGCGCTCCCCCTCCTCTGTGCGGCTGACTTGTGGGGTCACGGGCCCACCTGTCTGCCTCCTCTCGCGCTCGCGTGTGCACTGCACCGGGTGCACCCAGCGTTTCAGCGGCCGGATTTTTGAAATGATTTAGAAAATGAATTACCAGTTTTGTTTTAAGGCTTTAAAATTTTATAACTCAAGATTTATAGCTTCAAAATTTGTGAAAAAAATTTTGTAGTGTTTCTCATGAGTAGATTTGCAGTTTAAAAATATTGCATGTCAAGTTTGAAATACTTTTCTGTAGGGTTTTTATTTAATCACTGAAATTGTTGTTTTCTTGTTAAATATGTAATAACTCATACAAAGTTCAGAAAAATATGGTTCCACTTGCAATAATTTTATTTTATGATTTACTTTCTAGGAAAAATGTATGTCATGCATGTTCTGTAGAAAAATCTTGATGTGTAGTACAAGTGTTTAATATTGTTAATAATTGTTATTTTTGCTAGAGAGAAAAAGATGAATAAAACATGCATGTAATAATTTTTCTATGGTGATTGTTTATTGTGTAGAATGTAGCAAAAATGTTAAATCTATTGTTTGATACTTTTCATAGTATAAAGTATTTTTATGCTCATTTTTAGGCCCTAGCTTGTTATTTTTGTGTAGGCAGTTCTAGTAATCCAAATATAATGGAATTTCTGTGGTATGCTAGATTAGATGATAAAAAGCTACTGTAATTTTCTAGATTTTTTTTTGTACTACCAAAATAGGTGTTGTTGTTCAAACCTAGTTGCAATTAAGGTTTAATTAACCCTGTTAATGTATGACTAGTTAATAAGGTTTACTTTGGTGTATCTTTGAAGCATTTAATAAGATGTGTTGACTTAGCATAGTAGTAGTAGAAGAGAATGCAGTAGATGACATGTGCTTGTAGTATGTGTTCTTGGATGATGTTGACTACCTTGTAGAAGAATTGTATTCCTACTTTGTGAAATAAAGTAAACCTATTTATCTACATTTCATTCATCATGATCATTACATGTCATTTTTGCAGTGCACCTAGGCATAAGCACTTATACATTTGCATCATACAGGATCGCAGGAAGTAACTCCGGTAGCAGTTCCTGAGGAGCCGGAAAAGAGCAGCCCGAGGAGCAGGAGGTGCCTGAAGCCGACGAGGAGGTCGGTGAGGATCTTCCAGAGTGCCCAGACCACTGTCCAAGCTCTTTCGAGAGAGGCAAGCCCCAGAGCATTTTTATCCCCTGGTTTGCAAATAATTTATTAATGCTTTACTTTAACTGATGCTTTACGTTTAGGAGTTGTTTGCAACCGTTGCTACATTATACCTTGGTTACTCTGTTCTACCCTATCCTTGTCACCTTGATATTCGCAGTCAAGTAATTGCTTAGCTTGCTTAGACCGATAGAAATCGGGTGATTTCCGATCACCTGCAATTATAGGTGGTTACTGGAATATTTTAGCTATGGAATGGATGATATCCTAAAAATAACCAAGTGTTGATGGATAATTGGAGACCGGGCGGAATAAGTATTGCGCAACCAGACAGGGTTCTGGGGTGCTTGTAGTTTTCCGTCTGTGTCGATTAAGGACCGACCATTGTTGGGCTTCGAGTCATGTTGAACGCATGCCTTACATTTAGCTGGCCGAATAATGTACCTTTCGACCGCGAAGCTAGGAGATTATTCGGGCCGAGTGGATTGCCCGCAACGCACTGTACCGGAGCAGTAGTGGCAGGATACGGGGGCGCGATGATAAGGCCAAAGAGCAGTCGGGCGGCCCTCGGGTACATGTGGTTCCTGGCAAGCTCACGACTTTACCTGAATGGTTGACTCGGTAACCAATACCTCACTTTAGCGGGTGAGTGAGGTTTGTGTGAGGAATAAATTACCAGCTGGTTAATAATCGATTCGAATCGCCATCGTTCACTGGATAGTGAACACTTGACTTGAGTGACTTCATTGTAGTAATTCTAATAGAACACTTGGACAGTTATATGGTATATGACAAGATAGAAGTTGTTTAATGATCATTGGTTATCCTTACCTGTTTAATTACATGCTACTCTAGTACAGGTGCAAATGCAGTTGACAGGTTAATAAAGATTTAACTTGATGCAAAGCTTTTGGAAAGATTCTTTAAATGCTAAAAATGTCTTTTTACAAATGAGTCAGCTACCCCACAAGAAAGCCTGTCATGATCCTTGGTGTCTTTTATTTTTGGTTCTGTCGGGTAAGTCTAGCTGAGTACCTTCTCGTACTTAGGGCTTTGTTCCCACTTGTTGCAGATGGGCAGATGTATTACGGCTACTGTATCAACTGCCTTTATCCTGCGATAAGAGAAGCTTAGGACCATGGGCAATGGTCATTCACTACATCTCGTCTGATGCTTTTGTTGGAAGATGATCCTGAGCTAGCACTTTATTTTAAACTCTGTGTGAGTGTGTGATTTGAACTAAATGCTTCCGCTAATTCTACTTGAAACTAGTTTGTAATAACTATGTTTAAACTCCGATGTATTTGCGATTTGAACTTTTATGTAACTTGTGATGGTGACCGCTGAACTTATTACGATATTGGCTGGTATGTAAGTTGGTTTAAAATCTGTCGTGATTTCATGGACTACCGGGTTATACGGGCTTAAGTTTGCTAAATCGTCTGCTCGGTGGATGATTTTCTTACTTAATCTCGTATAATTGGTCGGTTCTGTTACATGGGTAACAGATGGCGGTTGGTATGAGGATTACTCAGAGGACTTCTAGGTTTGAGTCAACCAGTTGATCATCCCTATGTTGGAGCTACCACATTTGAGAGTTATCTTTTTAATTTTCACTTGTATGTAAAGACTAAGTGTTGTATTAAACGTGATGTAAGATACACTATGATGATACTTCCTGTAATTTGTTGACTTAAGTGTGCGACTGTCCCTAGGACGCACATAATGTTTATGCACTATATCTTGTCCTTAAAATAGAGTGTGACAACATGGAAGACTAGTGTTAGTAGTAGTACTTGTATATGCTAGATGGAACACTTGTAAGTATGATGATGACCTTCAAACAATGCATCGAACTCCTTATCGTGTGAACTCATGATATGACTCCTTATGGTGTGTAATGCTATGTGAACAATGTTTGGAAACCATGAAGAAAATATAATGTCAATATGTTATGAAATGGTGGACTTAGGAAATGCTTTCACAAAAATAGCATCACTTGGGGAAAATGGCTAAGAAATTTGGTGTTTGGAAAAAATACATGAAGAAAATTCAATTTTAAGGACATATGTTTTGAAAAAATTCATGAAAGCTAAACACTTGGAGGTATGGCTAAATTCCAGAACTGTCGTGCCAGGCAAAGTGGCGTGACAAGCCTGTTGTGCCATGATGTCGATCTAAGATCATGCATATGTTCTGAGATGAATGGAGCACATACTGTCTCACAAGCTTCATGAACCAACACCAACTGTCGTCGTTCTCACCCTCAGCCAAAGCGAATGCCAAAGGGACAAGTTGATTGTCCGGGTCCACTCCATTTACAATCATCAATACACTCATGTACTTTCCTATTAGGAATGTACCATCAACAAGTACTAAGGGATGACAATGCTTGAAGGCCTCCGCAGACTGAGCAAAATTCAAAAAAAACTCTCTACATAACATGCTTCGGAACGCCATCCACGTATGTGACAATACGGCCCACATAAGGATACCACCTAAGGCCTAGATTATAGTGTTTCATGGCACTTAGAATCCTAGGAACTTGGTTGTACGCCTATAACAGAACCGACCAATTATACGAAATTAAGTAAAAAAATCACCCGCCCAAACAGATAATTTAGCAAACTTAAGCTCGTATAACCCGGTAGTCTGTGAAACCATGAAGGATTTCAAACCAACCAACATACAAACCAAGATCGTACAAGTTTAGAAGCCACAGTCACATATTACATAAAGTTTGCAACAACATTGGAACACATCGGAGTTTAGAACATAAAGTTATTACAAACCAAGTTCATACTAAAGTAGCAGAAGTAATTAGTTTTAAAACCACACACACGTTTAGTTCAGATATAGTGCCAGTAGATAGTCATGTCCAATAAAAGCATCATGTAAGACGTACGGAGCGATCATGTCCTTGGTCATAGTTGTCGTCCATCGCAGGGTACAGACAGTTGATGCAATATCCATAATACATCTGACCATCTGCAACAACAATAGGAACAACGCCCTGAGTATGAGAAGGTACTCAGCTAGACTTACCCATCTTAAACTAAAATAAAGTGATACCAAAGAGTATGCAAGGCTTTCTTTTAGTGGACTAACTGACTCATTTGCAAAAGAGCAATAAGTTAACATAATGAACCATTTAAGTACTTTGCATTATCTTTATTATAACCTATCAATCTAGGTAAGCACCTATGCTATAGCAATCACTTGACTAACCATTAAAATCAGTTGTCAACTTAGATTTAGCATTTTCAATATCATCCATATAACCAACCGTGTTTCATCATCATCACTACGATGTCGTAGCTCGAGTCAAGTGCTCACTATCCAGGAGCGATGGCAATTCGAATTGATTCCTAACCAGCTGGTGATTTATTCCTCACACAAACCACACTCACCGATCAAGTGAGCTATAGATCACCAATGACACTATCCAGGTAAACGTTGTGAGACAAACTAGGGCCGTAGTACACAAGGACCACCCGACTGCCAGGAATCAGGCCTTGCCTACCCTTGGGTTCACTCTTCGTGCCCCTGTCATACCCCCTTCAGCACCAATACGCGCATCCGTGTAGATCCTGGCCCAAATAATATCACTAGCTTCGTGGTCAAAAGGTAATTTATTCAGCCAGCTAAATGTGAGGTATGTGTTCAACATGACAAGAGGAACAAGCAACAATCGGTCCGTAACCGACACAGACGGAAAACTATGAGCACCCCAGAGCCCTGTCTGGTTGCCTCCAACTATTCCGCCCAGTCTTCAATTATCCATCAACACAATGGTTATTTTCAGGATATCATCCATTCTATAGTTAAAGTATTCTAGTAACCACCTATAATTGCAGGTGACAGGAAATCACCGATCGCTACCGGTCTAAGCAGGGCTAAGCAGTTATTTGATCATAAACCTTACAAGGTAAGAATATAATAAGGTAGGTAAGGATAATAATAAATGCATCAACGGTTTTACTCAACCCCTATGACTTAATGCAACAATATATAAAACTCATATATAAATGATTGCTTTTATAAAGTAGGAGACTTAGAATGCTCTGGGGCTTGCCTCGCTCAAAGAAACTAGGTTGATGGTCCACGCACTCGGGCAAGTCCTCTCCTTGCTCCTCTACCTCTGGCACCTCCTGTGCCTAGATTTCCTGTGGGTCAGCCCCGGCCTATTCCTCTTGTACCGCTACTTGCATTTCCTCCTGCGATCCTGTATGATGCATTTGTATAAGTGAATATGTAATTGGTGCATCAGGTGAGATGGCATATGATGATCATGATTGCATGCAATGTAGCTGAACGTGTTTAACTTTATTTGACCGGTTGGTGCAAAACTCTTCTACCAGTTACTCAACGTCATCTAAGAACATGTACCACAAGTACATGTTATCTACCGCATTCTCTTCTACTACTAACTATCATTAATTACCGCTAACTACCATACAACCCTAACACAAGTGCTACTACACTTCATCAACATAACTACACTAACATGCCAAGTCATACCAGCAAGTCAAAATACTTCGAAGATACACCAAAATGTACAAAATAAACTAATCATGCAATAAGAATTCTATTTTTATCTCACTTTAATCTAGGGCCACAACATCAACAAATATTTATAGTGCTCAGAAAAATCTAAGAAAATTACAATAGCTTTATCATACTATAAGTAACCTACCATAAAATTTTCATTGCATTTACATAAGTAAAACAGCCTAAACAAAAATAACAAGCTATGATGGATAAATAAGTACGAAAATACTTTGTACTATGAAAAGTATCAAATAATAGATTTATTATTTTTTCCATGATCTACAGAGTCTACGATCACTGTACAAAAAGTTTCACATACATGTTTTATACACATTTTTAGCTCTAGAAATTTTACAAGAAACAACAAATAAATGCACATAAATTAGATAGCTATATTTTTCTACAGAACACACATGATATATATTTTTCGTAGAAGGTGCTTCCCATTACTAGACCAACAAAACAAGTTTCACATTTTCTTACCCATATTCCATTTACTATGCATTTTCCCAGAAATCAGCATTTCAATCATTTAAATAAAGCTATATATAAAAGTATTAAAAAATTGACATGCAATATTTTTAACAAATAGATCTAGTCCCAAGAAGTCTAACAAAATTTATTTCAACAAATTTAAAGCTAAATTGACCAAGATATGAATTTTTGAAGCATTTTAACATTTTCTGTAAAAGCATTTCTTAAATCCTTTTCAAATCAACTAGAGAAATTGCTAGATCCACCCGAAGCCATTCATCCGGAACCGCGTATCATGGCTGATAGTGGGACCCGAGGCCCCGCCTGTCATACACCCGATAGGGGGGAGCTCACCGGCGGTGAGAACTCGCCGACGGTGAGGTCTCCAGCCGAACGGTGACCACCACCGAGCTCTACACCACGAGCCGCACCCACTCGGCTATGAGATGGAGGCGCGGGAGCATAAGTGCAAGCGTGAAGGCGGCGATGGTGGCATGGCAGCGCAGTTCACCGACGATACGTCGGCTCCGGCCTTCCCTAGGCAGGACGGGTAGCGCTGCGGCTTCGCGATGCCAAGGCGAGTTCGACATGGAAGAAAACGAGGAGGAAGGGGCAGCGGAGAGGGCTCCAGCTGCACGTGCCCAAGCGGCGGTCATGGCACCGGCGACGGAGGAGAAAATGTCGCTTGGGCCTTACCACTGCGAGAATGAAGGCAATAGCGGGCGCACGGGGTGGCGGAGATCGAGGCGGAGTCATAGGCAGATGAAATCGAAGAATGGTGGTGTGGTGGCGGTGCTTAACGCCGGCTGGTGGAGCATTGGTGTGCGGTGGCGTGAGCTCCCGCTCGGCTTTTCCAAACTGGAAGGGAGCGATGAGGAGAAAATGGAGTGGAGGAGGGGATGGAGACCGGGGCGCGAGGTTATGGCCAGGCGAGCGCGACTGCGGGGGCCACCGAGTCACACCCGTACGCCGTCGACGGCGAGCGGCGGCCACGCGGCCGCGGAGCTCTGCTCGCGGTTGGGCGCGCGCGGGGTGAGGCCGAGCTGGCGGTTGGAGCGGGCCGGCTTCGCGAAGTGGGCCAAAAAGGGAGCGGTGGCCCGTTTTGGAAAATAAAAATCTTTTTCTTTATATTTTTCAATAACAGCCCCAAATCTCCCATTTTGAGTACCAAAAAATCATTTTCAAAAGGTGACCCAAAAATAAAAGTTGTCCAAAATTTTATTCTCTATAATATTGTTTTAGGGTACATTTTGAAATTCCAACTAGATTTTAAAATAGGGATTTAAAGTTCATTTTAAATAAAAACTCCATTTTCTAAGATTATTTTTAAAAGCAAAATTTGAGAAAATTTTGAATACCAACCTCGCTCCAAATTGTTTGCTAAACATTTCTAAGCTATTTATTTACTAAAACAAGCACATACAAGGCATGGCAAGCATCAACATGACATTAAATCTACTGAAACAAAACATCGCAATATGCATGTTTCATTAACATGTTTCAAGCTTATATTTCATGTGATACTTAGGGATGCTTGATTATACTTATGAATGCATGATGACTGTTATGCACATGATTAGCAATGCCTAATGCATGCTTAACACTAGGGGTGTTACACGCCTCTTTTCAATCACCCCATAGGAACTCTATAGCATGTTGTTTTGCCTGTCATGCCTTTGAGTACTTCACTCTATAACAAGTGAACCCAAATATGGTCTCGATCATGCTTGAAACTGATGTGTCACTATCGGCCCTAACCGTGCCAACAATACGATGACCAAGGTAACAGGCTGTGTTTTGGGCGCGCACACCCTTCGACTTCAAAGATCAACCCATGTGAAGTTGCCTCACATTGCGAATCTTCCACTTTTCATTTCTCTGCCTTTGAGCCCATAGACCCCATTGACATCCATTCTTTCAAAGGACCGTGTACCTCTTGTTCTTGTCAGAGTGGCTCACATAATATGGCATGTGAAACCGAACGGCATAATCCATCGGGAAATACTTGAGATGCTCCAACGTATCAAATACCATTCCCTTCTTAATCTCCACCTCCTCACTATCTGGTACCTCATCAGCCAACAATGACAAACCGGTGTCACATATTGCCTGGTCAATCATACTAATGTCCATAAAATTTGGTACCGAGGGTACCTCCACATGGACAGCCTTCAATTGCCTCAATTCGACGTCATTGTACTCCATTCTCAATGACCCATCAACTAGGACTCCTATTGTGTCCGGAAACCCTCCCTTACAACAATCACTTTCATCCTCACTACTAGGCTCAGACATGTACTCATCCTTCTACACATCATCCAAAGTACTTAGCCCCGAAGTAAAGTCATCTTCGTCTACGGAGGCAACATCAACTTCGTCATCCTCCGATCCTTGAGATATGTCATCCATATCACGTGTTCCATCTCCGTTGCCATCATCCTCATCAAATGTTTCTTCATCGAAATCATCATTCAAGGCACCGGGCTCACATGACTTATCAACTTCTCTAACGACAACCGCCTGTAACCCTTCGTCTTGGGTAATGTTCTCTATGGGCTTCACATCCACATTATCATCCACAACCACCACAATTTGGGCTACACCCCTTCTCCACAACAACTTCCAAGCACCTAATACTGCTACTCTTGATAACTTCTACATAGTTCTTCCATTCATCTTCATATGACAAAGACATCAACACATAGTGTGCTCGTTCCTTCCCATAGTCAAATTGACCTCTCAATCTTAGTGGCCACTGTTGATAATAGATACGCACACGAAGGAATTTAAAAGAAATAATTTGCAAGCGCACGGATATCGATGAGCACTTCACACGAGAGATAAGTTCAGAGTATCGTATTTGTTTTATTCGTAAGGAGAAAATGTGTGATGACTAACCCAGTCTTTACTATTACCCTTGGGCCGCACTACAAAGTGGTGAAGATATAAGCGATTAGAGAGAACTACGACGACAGTCTGGTTCCAACCTATGGCAAGCTATGATACTATTGGTCTAAGAGGAAATATCGATGGAAAAGAGACACCACAGAGGATGCTTGACCAGGGTACTTAAATCCTACCAAATCTTCTGACGGGAGGAGGGCTCCAAAGATAACAATGAGATTGTCACTTCCCACGTTACTACACACCGATCTGGCCAGATAGGGGTATCTACGAGTATTCCTAGCCTAAGCACCACGCTTACGCTATGAATGATTACTCTATTCCCTATGCGAAGCGAATAAAGTAAACTCGTAAACCAAAGAACAATAATAACAACGTACTTACTTATTATTAGAAGTTGAATTGCCAAAGAATCCTAGAACCAAGCCTCGAGTTAGGAGACTTGACCCTGTAGATACAAGCTTGGAGAGGAGCACCGATAGGCCGGGCTTCCTCCAATCTTCTACCTCCACTCTAACTCTCTTAATCTAGAAGAATAACTCTAATCTCACATAGAGACTACAAAGTTAAACTCTCTTGTATGTGCCCTAGAGAAAGATCCATTCAAGAGACCCCTCTCAGATGAATTCTCTCTGAAAAATATGAATTAGGGTTTCTGAACTCTCTCCTCCAGGGGCCAGGGGCCTTGCTTATATAGCCCCCTAGGAAGCACCACACCCCTCGGATCAAACCGATCTTGATCAATGATTTTTATTCATCCTCAAAGGCGGTGCAGGCAAGATCCGCGAGGTGGAAGCTAATTGGCTCCCTGGGTGTGGTGGCCACCCCTGGGGTTGGGCGCCCGCCCTTGTCATAGTGACAGGTGGGTCCCACCTCCCAGAGTTTGGCTTCCCGAACCTTCTAGATTATACTTTTTCTATCTGTGGCCTTTCTCTCTATGTAAACCTGACATGTGGGCCATCTTTGATTATTTTCAGCTGACACCCTGTAGAAATAGATATTCACCAAAACTCGTGGAATTCTGTCAGTTAAACACCTAGTCTATGGTGGTAATTAATTTTATAGCATTCTTTTATTTAAGTTGACGGTTAAATATGATAGTTAATTACCGTCAACAGCCACCCAAATTTATCCCGACATTGGCTAACCAAACCATCAAAGGTAGGAGGTGTACTAAAGAACTGAACATGTTCTTGCATGCTTTCAAACTTCCCATTGCCTTTAACTTTGCCACCATGAAACAATCGCACTAACCGATCCTTCTACAGAATACGAATGAACACATCAACAACACATGAACTACACATTTTGGAAATAAATCATATCCATTCACTAATACACAACAATAACACAAACTTCACAGTGATGTCAACAACGGCAACAAACATACCGATCTAAATCCTCCATACATCAACTACCTACGTCCATGCAACACGTAGTTTACGTCCAATCCACGGGCAGAGTATATCCTAAACCTAATCTACGCATCATATACTAACAAACAACGCTAAAAACATTCATAATATCCCAAATTTCCTAACCCTGGTCATGCAACTAATAAAGCAAGAAATAAGAAAAAGAGGGGGGAAGATCAACCTGGCGGTGTACTTGAGTCCACAGAGAGGTCACGGACCGCGCTGGGGAAGCCTTGCTGGTGGCGCCGCCGCGGCAAGCGCCGAGGAAGCAGGGAGCCGGCCTGCGCTCCCCTACCGCACGAAGGGAGAGGGAGAGAGAGAGGGTAGCAGGAGCAGTCGCTCAACTCACCGGCGACGCTGGCGGAGACGGCACGGGCAGCCGGGGTCGTGGGGTGGCGGCGGCGGCAGCGCCCAGGCGCGCGGTGGAAAGGAGAGGGAGAGCGAGAGAGAGAGAAAGAAAAGTGGGCCAGGCCGGCCAAATCCTATATGGCCACATCGCGCCAGGCGGGCGGGCGCGACAGGGTGGGCCCGACGCACCACCATGCTAGCTCCGGTCAAACATGCACGCCACAGTGACTCCCCTTGTCGCGCCACGTGGTGACTCCCCTTGTCGCGCCACGTGGTGCAGTCACGCCGGGCGTGCTGGCGCGGCCAAAAGGGCTACCTTGTGCAATTTCTTTTTAGGAGCAATTATTATTAAAATATTGATTAAAAAAGGTTTAAAAATAAAAAATCTACACAGAACAGAGCACCCTTCACTGCCGTTTTGCCTCCTTGCCTGCGGGCTGCTAGAGTCCGGCTGTTCGGACAGGAGCAATGCGCCGGCAGAAAAGTAAATTCCCACCCCTGCGTGCTCGGTGGTTTCTGCCTTCCTGTCTGCGCTAAAAACACCCACCCCAGGCTGCATGCAGAGAAGACCAAAATAGCTGACATCAGCACATGTGCAATGTTTTTTTTTTTGAAGAAAAAACCGTAACTACCCAACCAAGTGTCGAAATTGAAATCCGATTGCACCATCATATTCCTTGCAATAAACTCTTCAAAACAAGACTCCACGTGAATATATTTCGACAAAATTTTATGTACGGACATTTATCTCACGAAGATAGAGCAATTTTTATTGTTCAGACAAATCTCATGTGAACATCATAGAACATCACATATATAGTACTACTCTGTCCCTTTTCGTTGGTCGCCCGGGAAGCGTGTTTGTGAGGGAAACACGGTTTTCTAGAGACAAACATTTAGGGACGGAGGGTGTACGTGAACATTACAAAACACATCATAGAATCTCATTGTATACTACATGAGCATCACATGTATACTACAAGAACATCACAAAATACATCATAGAACATCACACGTAGACCACGTGAACATCAAAAAAAAATATCATACAACATTGCATGTATAACATGTGAACATAAAAAAATCATCGAACATCACATGTATACTGCATGAACATAACAAAAAAATATCATAGAACATTACATATATACTACGCAAACATCACAGAATACACCCTAAAATATCATTGTGTACTACGTGAACATTGTGTGTATACTACGTGAACATCACAAAATACATCATAAAACATCTCATATATACGACGTAAACATTACATGTATGCTACGCGAACACATCACATATATCTCATAAAATGTAGAAAATTTAAAATAATTAATATAAAAAATTAAGAAAACAAATCAAAATGAAAATAAGAAAATCCAAAAAAAACATAAAAGAGATAAAGAGGAAAAAGAAATAGAAAAAGAAAACATAAAATATATAAAGAAAATAAAGATTATATAAAAAATAATAAATAAAAAATGAGAAAGATAAAAGAATAAAAACTACATAAAAATATAAAGAAAAAGGTAAATAGAAGAAATAAACAAAAAAGAAAAGAAAAGAAAAGAAAAAAGAAAAGAAAAGAAAAGAAAAAGAAAAGAAAAAAAGAAAACTTACGACCTACCTACGCGCTGCCCTGGTAGGAAACCTGTGTTCAAGCTCCGCTCGCTCATGCATGGGCTGCGCGTGGGCCTTACTGCAGCGGCTGCGTCACCGCACAAACCAGCAGCGCAGGGCGTGGGAAAATTCGAGCGGGACGTTGCTCGGCAAACGATTTCTGTTCGGTCGTTCGGACGGGAAGAAAACCGTCCTTGCCTTCTCAATCGCAGACCTCAAAATCAAAATAGGTTCTCCAATTCAGAAATAAAAAAATCCCTAATCATGGAAAAAGTATCTAATCTAAATCGGCTCTCCAATTCAACTCAAAAGAATGGGAAAGGTATCTATGTACGATACGGAGTCTAATTTTAAGACAAATGGAACACATGTTGATTGATGTGATGATTGAATAAATCTCAAATATGGTTTATGTTCTCCTGCAACGCACATGCATATTTTATAAGCAATAAGCTTGTGCAGACTCAATACGACATTATATTATTGCCAATACTAAATTAAATTATGGATGTCATTTTTATCATTAAATATTACATGTGGAATATTAATTAATAAAATATAAGCCTTAACAAAGTTTATAAAAAGGGGAAATATAAACACGTTGGGGGAGCATTCCCTTGCCCGTTTCCATTCTATACATGGACGTTAGTTATCTCTTTTTCTCCCGTTGTCACGTATGAGCATGTTTGTTAGTATATACATATACAAATACGGTAATCGCTTTGTGAATTGATCATATATCAGTTAGTTAGGTTCATTATGGTGGAAGTTGTCTATCCGTGTTTAAGTCATCGACTTGGTATGGGTGCTCGTATTTTTCTGAATTTATTCCAGAATAATGACGCTATACTTTCAATGGTAGGCGACGTCCCGTTGACAGCGAAGCGTCTATGGTGACTTCATGAATCTCGAGATCTATCGGCTCAGTCCTTTGGAGATACTCATAGGGGTAGGGTTTACGTACATGTGTTCATAGGGATGAGTGTGCATCTACGTTGTACTCTGTAACTCAAAAAAAATACGATAATCGCTTTTTTCTTGGAATTAGATTTAGAGCATCTTTGGATTAGTTAGGGCTAGTCATTAGCCGAGGCTAAAAAATAGTCCAAATTAGCAGAGGTTGGTCAGCTAGTTAGCTAACAACCAATTGGAAGCTTTGATGAAAAGTGAGACTACCTATTAGCCTATGTTTAGATGGGCTAGGGCTAAAAATTAGCTAACTACGGAGTAACAATTAGCTATTCAAAAATGCATATAATAGGTCCTTAGATATTTTTATAGTATATTTATTTGGTATTATGAATGTTAATAATGCAGGAGTACATTCTTCTATAAACTCTTGACATTTTATATTTTAGAGCTCGTTTGAGAGGACTTCGCCCGCGCGGCTGCTCTGTCGGAGTCGAAGCCCCCGAGAAAAAGACAAAGCTACTTTTCTGGGCTACGGCTCCTATCGCGTAAAAGGCTCTTGCTCCTCCCATCTGGCGCCAGAGGTGCTTCTCACAGGTGCTGCATCTGGCGCGGCTCCGGTGCCTGAACCCGTGGAGAAGCCGGTGTGGGAGCCACACCAAACGAGCCCTAAGAATGGAGAGAGCAGTTGTCAATTGTGTTATTTGACAACGGAAGAGGAGAAAATTGGGAGAAAAAAAGATGAAATGCCACATGGTAAGAAGCAAACCAACAGGCAAACAAATCCATCTTTTCTTGCCATGCCTTGCTCGGCTAGTTATTCTTTGCCCAGGAGATGACAACGGGTACCCGAAACCCGAGTACCCGACGGGTATTACCCGATAAAGAGGCGGGTATAGGATGAATTTTCTACCCGTGGGTACGTTATTGGGCAAAATCCTATACCCATCAGGTATAGCGGGTACGGGTGCGGGTGTATACTACTCATACCCGCATACCCGCGGGTAAGACATACCCGCAAAAATAACTAGTCAACCTCAGTTATTTTAGCGTATATAAGTCATGAATTTGGCCCATTGAGACATCCACTGTATTTCTAGTAGATTGTCTTTGTTGTAATGATGCTAATAATGTTTGTTAGTATGTTTGTAATTTGTTGGAAGCTTAGAATGATTTATTTTTGCATGTGACTATTTGATATTTTTAGATAATTTTCGGGTATGCTATCGGGTACGGGTTATCCGTCGGGTGAGAATTATCCGGCGGATACGGGTATGGAACTATTTTTTTACCCGCATGCGGGTACAGGTAACCCGACGGGTAAAATTTTGCGGGTGCGGGTACATGTACGGGTGGGCACTATCCGTCGGATACGTACTCGTTGCCATCTTTAGCCCAGGTAGACTAGGCTACCAAGACATCAAACAGTCCCGTACACATCCTGCCTTACCGCCAAGAGACGAGAGAGAACGATGACAAAGCGAGAATGCGACGCAACCAGTTAGTGCCAAGATAGCGGTAGCAGGCTCGTAGCCTTCAAGCCAGAACCGCCTAAGATCCGTGGCTTACCTACCTTGCTTTGAATTCAGAGGATACAGATGAGTGACTGGGAAAGCATACTTTCCAGGAAAACCCATACGTAACGTCGACCAGTCAGTTGCTTCTAAGCAACCCATGGTTTCGTGCTCATGTCAAATATTCTCAGTCAGCAAATTTACAATCTGCAATGCATTTTTTGGTGTATTTCCCTGGGAGCTATGCCAAATCGGCCTTGGCTACTTGGCTACCACAATAAATCAACAATTATGCATGAATAAATGAATCGAATGAGTTAAAAAAAAGAAGAAAAAAGATGAATCTAATGTACAAACACACTGGTCAGTTGGATCGGATGACTGACAGGACGCCCAGGAGGAGCAGCTTTGCCGGCAACAAGAAAACGACCAGCAAGTGCGCGTGCCTCCGGAGCTGCCTCAGCACATGCCTCCGGTCTATGGTGGCGAGCGCACCATACACCTCAATGGGCCACCGCAGGAGCCGCCGTCGCCTCTCCTTCTCCGCCCTCATCTCCTTCCGCAGCACTGCTCGTATCGACCTTAGATACGAGTGCACGTCGTGGTCTCTGTAGACAGTGCCCTTGGGACCATAGGCACCGGCGTCCCTGAGGATCTCGAGGGGATGCGGGGAGTTGAAAAAGGCAGACAATGCAGATCGCAGTACTGTGGGTGAAGTATCTGAATCCACTGTCTGTCCGCCAATGAGGTACAGGCCACTGCCTGCTGGAAGGAGGTGGTGATGGGGGGACAACTTCTCATCTGGTTGTAATATAAACACCTCACCCATAGGAGCATACAACAGCTTCTGCAATTAAGTCACAGTAAAATGGGTTATACTAGTACCTACCTCTTTAGGCCAAAACTGCAACAGCTGAAGTCACAGCAGATAAATGACAGTAACTAAGGAAACTAGAATGCAGCCACAGCAAAGGTGCCCAAAGGGGGCTAGACTTGATCAATGGTCTTTCCTCTGCACTAATACAATCTCACCCTGACTTAGAAAGTTCACCACTATAATGTACTGGTGTATTCAACATGTAAACCGTAATTGCATCTATGACAATGCATAATTTTCTATAATATCAAATAGGGAATTCAGATAGCGAACATTCTATGATGCAGGTTCTATAAATATTGACTATGAAATTCAGATAGCAAAGATTCTATGATGCAGATAAGAGCAATGAAATTTGGCTAGCAAATATATATGGATTTACCTGGTTCATAAGGCAAGGGTGGCTGCGGAAGTTTCCATTGACAAGCTTCAGAATGCTAGCAATATGATCCGGGTAGTGACAGGAAAATGCTCGAGGAACAATGTCCCGGTGCAAGGTAATGGACTGCACATGACTTTTTGGCAAACCAAGCTTTTGAAGCAAGTAATCACCACCACACATGACAGATGGTGAACCAAATGTTATGACAGGTAACAAAGAAGCAGCTAGAGCTACTCCTCTTATTAGGAACATCAGGTTCACAAGCAAAGCCAGGCTTCCACCAAGAGAATGCCCAGTGAATCGTAACCTTGCAGATTCACCATGACTCTTTAAGTGAGATTTGACATATGGCAGCATTTGCCTGTATATTCCTTTGGCAGCCTCATATATTCCCCTGTGAACGAGCACGTCAAGACCCTGTTTGAAAAACGGAACATATGGAATTGCATAAGGCAAGAGTTCCTTCTGTTAACACAAGATATGCTGCATATGTCATGAGAAACCATTGCATGATGATAAATGTGAGCAACTAAACCTATGGGGCCCTTCTGTAAAGATTACAGGAAGGCTTCTACTATTGAAGTGAAAAAGCGAGAAGGGATGTGTAGTATAAGCTTCCCAAACTAGAATCTATCACATAACTAGACTGAATTTATAGAAGTCTTCAAATAATATTCAATATTATTGGGCAGTTGGGCAGAACAGGATGCAAGAAATATTATTTGATAAATATTTTCTAGGCTCCATCATATACTTGAGATGACTTGTAAAATGTGAGACACATGAAACTGTAAATCAATTTAACCAGCAATTTCAAACACTTGAGATGACTTACAAAGTACCTCAAATTTAATTGGTTCAAATAGAAGGTTTGCCTGCCATGAAGCGATTGTCTCTGAGCCCTGCAAATTTAAATAAAAGAACAATGACCAATCAGACTATAAAGCTAATGGCAGGTACTAGTTTGAAAAAAAAGGAAAAATGACTAAACAGTTTTCTCTAAGCCTCACATATAACACTGGCCATTATTTGCTCTACCTGAATCACAAAATATCTTGTGCTGTTTTGATTTTCATCACAAATGAACCATTCACAAGGGCAAGATCTTGAAGAGTTCAGGTCATCTGCAACCGCCTGTTTTGTTTCCTCCTTTGCAGCAACCATTGAGGTCATTGAATTCGTTGTGGCCACAAATGAAGCCTCGTCCATAGTCAGACCTTCAGTTTGCGCATTTACAATGGCCTGGATAGTACGATCTCGCCTACCCTCATTCTGAGAACTGAAGGGGAGAACTTCCATGGCTCGAGATTGCATATAGGAAGCGGCAGATGCAGCAATTCGGTAAGCTGCCAATGGATTTATCCCTTGGCCACTTTGGTTCTCCCGCATTCTCTCATGTTCAGAGGTAGCGCTATATGTTGACTCCTGTTCATCAGAATGTCTGGACGGCATGCCTATGTTTGCATTCTTCCTGTCATTGGGATTTTGGTCCTCCTGATTACAAGGGTTTGGAAGTTTTGCCCTCTCTTCAACTGACGATGTCACAAACGTCATGTTGTACTTCTGGAGATACCTTGGCTGAGACGGTGAAGAAGTATTAAAAAAAAAGAGAGAGAACCAGGACACAGGAATATCAATCTATATGATGCAAATTAGACAGTGTGTAATACCAAATTAAACATGTTATCCTCAGTAGGAGTATATTACAACAAAGTCCAAATTTCAAATTGATATACTGGGATAATTAGCTTTGGATTGTAACCACAAACAGGAGAAATAGCTGACAATACCAGAAAGCAGAGGCCCGAACTTTGCAGATCAAAGGGGATCGTGGAAAAGTCAGAATGTAAGAATCAACAGAGGTCCTCAACTTTCCGTTAATAAACAGTACGTCAAAGATCTTCTTGTTTTTGTACTTCTATCCAATTTGATTTGATGCTAAACATAAGTCAGATCTCAGAAGATTTAAGAATTTCACGACTTCTCATTATAAGCCTTAATCTAGAAGGCAGAAATGCAACGTTAGTAATTCTTTCGATGAAAAAAAAGATCAAACCAAATCAACCCCGTTTCAGAGAAATCAACTACGAAGTCATTATTTATGAATCAGAGCACGACTTTTCCCCCGCACTATCATGATGAAATGCAACCTTAGTAATTCACTAATCTTATGAAAAAAAAAAGTTCAAACCAAATCAACCCCGCTTCAGAGAAATCATTATGAATCAGAAACAGACTTTTCCCCGCACGATCATGATCAAAAGACAAATTAACAGAAGTGACCACGAAATCGAACGAAAGGGAAGGTCCTTATCACGGTGTTGTTACCTTGATCCGGGGGACCATATAGGCCAAGTTGCAGAGGCCGGACATCTTGGAGTACAACTTGGCCTCCGCCAGCGACACCTTCCGCAGTAACCTCGAAAACGCGGCGCGATCGAGCTCCTCCGCGTCTGCCACGGAGCAGCCTTCCTCGCTGTCCGGCCCGGCGCCACACCTCCCCGCGCACCGCTGGCTACTACTCCCGCCTTCCTCGCCGGAACCAGGCCCTTCGTCGCGCGACGGCGATGGAGGCAGCGGCGGCGGCGACGGCGACGACGACGACTGCACGCGCAGTATCTGCAGCACCCAGTTTCCGCCGCCGCCGCCCCTGCCGTCGTCCTCCCCCTCCACCGCCCGCCTGCGACGCCGGTCCCTCGCCTCCTCGACGCCCGCCGCCGCCTCAGCAGCCGCGGCGGCGCCCAGGGCATTCTCGGCGCCCCCGCCGCGGCGGCGCGGCCACAGGCCCAGCAGCGGGGAGTGGAACCCGGGGCCCGGGGAAGCGGCAGCGGCAGCGGCGTGCGGCGAGGGAGCAGGCGCGGCGGACACCGGCGCCGCGAAGGTTGGCGGCGGCGGCGGCCTGACGCCACCGGGCACGAATCTCAGGACGTCCATGGGTCGGGTCTGGGTGGCGCCTCCGTCCACCGTCCGTGTTATTTGGGCGGTGAGATCAAACCAAACGCGAAGGGAAATGGGAGGTAAAAGAAAGGGATGGAAGAATTTGCGAGTCTCTCGTCTCGGTGGCGCAAAGGATCCGAGTGCAGGAGAAGAAATAGGAAACGTGGCGCGGAGGGGCTGCGAGTGGCTATATATACGGGGAGTAGTATGATGACACAGGGATTAGGATTGATTGCGCACGTGGATTTACTCATGGTGACCATTGCGTGTGGGTCACTGGTGGTGGTGACGTGGCGTTTCAACGAGACTTTCGTGTTGTTTCTCTCCTTCTCAAAAGTCAAATGCGGACGGCAGCTACGGGTCGCGTACTGTATCCCCGATCTGTATCTACGGGTGTGTGTACGGCTACTAAATTCTACCCGCAGGCACGGAGCGCGTATCCCGCTTGACGCTCCAAATACAAGACATTTCATCTATTTTTTGTTTTTGTCAATATCAATCGAACTTGCTATAGCGTTCAGACAATACCCGACGAAGCGACGGCGTAGCGCGTCGGGCTCGAGAGCGAACGCACCAGCAAGCCCGCGCCACGACGGACGTCATCCAGGCTGTCAGTCGCTTCCCACAAGTATTTCATGTGTAACAACCCGATTTATTTTTAAAACATTCAGATGCGACAGTTGCAGTATAAAAAAAGACTGATGAAACACTTGAAACAAGCGTTTGAAATACTTACGAAAATGCCTGAAAAATATTTAAAAACTATTGCAAATATATGCAATACTAGATGAAACACTTGCAAACATACGTGTAAAACACTTGAAAACACTTGAAACATATACTTGCAAGATGCATGTATATGCAACATCTATATCTACTTTTGCAACATCCAGAAAACACTTGCAACATACGTCTGGAATAAGATGAAACATTTGAAACATATATGTATAGCTATTACAACATATGCAATATCCCGATCTAGTTTTGCAACATCCAGATCTACTTTTGCAACATCCAAATGAAACATTTGCAACATACGTCTGGAACAGATAAAACATTTGAAATATACACTTGAAATATATATGTATAGCCATTACAATATATGCAACATCCCGATCTACTTTTGCAACATCGATATACAACACTTACAATATACTTTTGAAACATTTAAAACATACTCTTGGTAACATGCACTAGTTAGGGGACATCAATGGCATAGGGTACACCTAGACGCAGGCGCAGGCCTCCCCTTCCTACCGACGTACGACGTTGATGGGGACGCAAGCGCATGCCTCCCCTGCCTCCTCTTCCGCCATGGGCAAGGTGGATAGAGGCGTGGCATAGGCCACGGAGTAGCCAGGGATGGGGCACGCGAGCATCTAGGGATGGCGTAGGTGCAGCACCATCGCGTAGGAAAAACCCGTGGTGGACGGATGCGCTGCCTGCTGAAAGGTCTTGATGGCTAGAGGGGGGGTGAATAGCCTTATAAAATTTTCTACAAAGACAAGCTAAACAAGTTTATCAATATAACAAATAGAGAGATGCGAGTTTTGCTTAGCCTACGGGGTGTTTGCAAGCCACCTAACCAATTCACAATTCTAGTTTATTTGCACTCAACCGCACAAGTCAAACCGCACAACTAAAGCTAGCTAGCTACACAAGCTAAGAGTTACACTAACAAGCTAGCAAGGTAACTAAGAAATAAATACAAGAGAGATAGAAGGGTATCACCGAGGGGCGAAGTATTGAGCCAACCAATATGATCAACAATGAATACCAAGATAACCAAACACCGGAATCAATCAATCACAATATGAAAGTGATGACACGAAGATTTATCCCGAGGTTCACGTGCTTGCCGGCACGCTAGTCCCCGTTGTGTCCCTCTTTACCACGTGGTTCGGTGGCTAATCGGTCACACACCGAGCCTCTCAAAAGGCACCACAAGAACCTACCAAATGGCAAAAGGTTGCAATGACACGAGCAATTCACTAATGTTGACTTTGGCGCTTCGCCGAGGTAGGCACAAACCCCTCACAATCACCGGAGGTGGCCAAGAACAATCACCAACTCTTGCCAATGCCTCCAAGCTGCTCCAAGCCGTCTAGGTGGCGGCAACCACCAAGAGAAACAAGAATCCCGCAGCAAATCAACCACCAAGTGCCAACTAGATGCAATCTCACAATGCAAAAGCACTTGGATCACTCAATCTCACTTCGAATATGCAAAGAAGCAAGAGAGATGAGTGGGAGGGGAGTTGCTTAGCTCAAAGTGCTCACAAGTATGTCAAATGTTCGAGAGAGAGAGCCTTGAGCCGGCCAACGAGTATTTATAGACGTACCCCTTCGAATATAGCCGTTAGAAACTTAAACAGCCGAAATCGGGCTGACCGGACGCGCTGGTCCAACTGACCGGACACGCCGGTCGCCCAACGGCTAACTCGTGAAGTACTGACCGGACGCGCTGGTCCAAACGACCGGACGCGCTGGTCGCCCAACGGCTAACTGCGAAGCAACGACCGGACACGCTGGTCCAACTGACCGGACGCGCCGGGAACGACCGGACACGCTGGTTCCGTGAAGGACTGAAGGGTCGAGATGGCGGACTAGAGGGGGGGGTGAATAATCCTTTCTAAAACTTAAACGCGTAGGCTAACCAAAATAAATGCGGAATTAAACTTATCGGTCTAGCCAAGACTACACCCCTCTATCTAAGTTCTCTAACACCTTGCAAAGATCCTAATTAAGCAACTAAGGTGCTAAGCTTACCAAGAGCTCACCTAATCAATTCTAGAGCAAGGTCACACAAACCTATGCACTAGTACTTTGCCAAACGAGGGAGCTCCTACACAACTAGTGAAGCAAAAGCACAAAGCTTAAGCTCGCTAGCAAAGCTCAATAACAAGGCAACTAATGCCAAATTATAGAGCGCAAAACACTTAGCTACACAAACTAAGCAATGTGACTAACAAGGTTACACAAACCAAATTAGTCACGCAAAGGGAAGCTTCTAGCTACACAAGCAAGAAGACAACTAGCAAGCTACACAAGCACAACTAGAACAAGAGCAACTACACAAGCACAAGTATATATGAAAGTAAATATAAGCTTGTGTTGTACGAAAGCAAACCACCGAGAAGAGTAGACAATGTTGACACGGTGATTTTCTCCCGAGGTTCACTTGGTTGCCACCAAGCTACGTCCCCGTTGTGTCGACCAACACTTCGTGGTTCGACGGCTAATCGGTCACACACCGAGCCTCTCAAAAGGCACCGCAAGAACCCACCATAAAGTGTGGTAGCTCAATGACACGCTCAACTAGAGTTGCTCTTCGCGATCCCCGCGGGGTGAGCACAATCCCTCTCACAAAGCTTCTCCGGAGCCTCGCACAATCTTCTTGCGAGCTTCGACGGAGCCACAAGCCACCAAGCCGTCTAGGAGGTGGCAACCTCCAAGAGTAACAAGCACCACCGGCTTGCAACACGATCACCTAGTGCCACACGATGCAATCTCTCAAAGCAACGCACTAGAATCGCTCTCTCACTCGATCCGATGAACACTATCAAGCATGAGTGAGTTAGAGGGCTCCCAAGCACTACCACACAAGTCACAAAGACTATAGTGTGCTCAGCTACCGGCCATGGCCGGCCAAGGCATCTATTTATAATCCCACGGTCAAATAGAGCCGTTACCCCTTCACTGGGCAGATTTCGGGACGACCGGACGCGCCGGTCGTAACTGACCGGACGCGCTAAGCCGCGTCCGATTCTCCAACGGTCACCGCGCCAACGGTCAAACCCTATGACCGGACGTGCTTCTCATAACGACCGGACGCGCCGGTCCCGATGATCGGACGCGCCTGTCGAACGACCGGACGCGCCGATCGCACTGACCCACGCGCCCGCGACGCAACGACCGGACGCGCTCCTTGCGATGACTGGACGCGATAGTGCCCGCGTCCGGTTAGAGTCCCGTAAGCTCCTTCAATGATCGGACGCGTCCGATCATGTGTGACCGGACGCGCCTCGCGTCCGATCATCCTCGTGAACCACAGTTCCCTCTGGGCGACTGACCGGACGCGCCGGTCCCGCGAGTGACCGGACGCGCCGGTTACAAACCCTAACACCCGCGTCTGCGCTGTACTGACCAGACGCGTCTGGTCATACCATGACCGCGTCCGGTGCAGCGTCCGATCACCTCTGTGACCTCCGTTCGCCTCCGTTTCTTTTCCGACTTCCGGCGTAGTGGAAAATAGACTTTTCAACTCCTCGAAAACGCCTGAATCCCGCGCTCGCAAGCTCAGCGGGAGGGAGAGAGGAACCCAAACCCTCTCTACCGCTCAAACTTCATCGCCTTCGTAAATGTGCCAACACCAACAAGTGATCACCACCTTGTGCACGTGTGTTAGCATTTTCATAATCATTTTACCGAAGGAGTTAACCACTCAACTTGCCACGCCACTCGATCCTAGCAACGATGCATAGTTAGATCACACGAGTGGCACTAGATGACCGATATGCAAACAAGTTTGCCCCTCTTGATAGTACGGCCATCTATCCTAAACCCGGTCATAAACTTCTCTACACACCTATGACCGGTGAAATGGAAATGCCCTAGGTTATACCTTTGCCTTGCGCATTCCACTCCATCTCCTCCGTCGTTGATGCAACACATGCACCAACCATATCACAAATGATATGATTCACTTCATATCATCACGTGACCGTATTGGTTCATCGATCTTGACCTCACTTGCTCTTCACCGTTGCCTCGGTCCTTCGGCGCCAAGCCATCACACAACTTGCTCTTCACCCTAGCAACCGGTCCATCAAGCCAAGCCTCATCTTGATCTTCTCCACCTTGGTCACATGACTCCATGTCATGTCTCATATGCAATGAGCTCCTTCATGACACCATCACATGTGGACTAATCTCCTGTGTATCTCACATAACCACATATTAGTCCACCTAAGTTGTCACTCAATTACCAAAACCAAACAAGGACCTTTCAATCTCCCCCTTTTTGGTAATTGATGACAACTCTACAAAGATATGGAAATTAAACTTTTTCAAGCTAGCACTTCACACAAAGTGTAAATTGCTAACTTGTTTTGGATTTAATGTTACTTATCCAACTTTAAGCTCTATGTCAAGATTTGGATAAGCACCATAAAATCCGACTTGGTAGTGATAGCTCCCCCTACATATGTGCTCAAATGGTTTGGTTTCAAGCTCACACATATGCATGAATATGAAATTTGTGGGAGGGTTAGCACTACTAAGTGATGCTAAGGTGTATAGAATAAACCTTTGTAGCTTGATACCAATTAGTAGGTTGATACTATTTGAAAATCACAAGTTTGCCATCATCCTTAGCATCATGAGTAGCTAGACATCAAAAACACTAGAAACCCCATAAGATCACATTATAAGCATGGTTCTAGTTTTTGCATGATAATCATAAGTCTAGCTAACATCCTATGCATGCTAGTTATCAAATCATCATTCAAGTTCTATAACTAGCCACCACACAAGCATGCATACTGAATTTAAGAACTTTATGCAATGCAAGCAAGCACATGAATTATGCACATATCAAATGTAATCAATCAAAGTTCATGAGCTTGCTCCCCCTACTTGTGTGCTTTCTTTGTCCAAGAATGTTTGATCCCCTTACATTCTTCAATGTTACTCCCTCTTTGTCCATGTCCATGTCCAATCTCTCCCCAAAGCTCAAAAAGCTTTCATATCTTTGTCCAACTTCTCCCCCTTTGTCATCAATTTCCATAAAAGGTGTTCTTCTCAATTGATACAAAGGATTGTATTGGGGTAGATGGTTGAGACTTGAATATTGCATTTTTTATGGATATTACCACATATGTTGGAATGACAAACTTTATGGTTGCTCTTGAGATTCCACATAGGATCTTTGACCTTGATACCAATCGGTGGGGCTCCTCCCCCTATGTCATAGCATGTGTCATTCACTTGAGATACCACTTGGAGATGAGGGTAGCATTTCTTGATTTGATCACTTAAGGTTGAGGATCACTTGTGAAACCATCGTCTTACATGAATGATACCACGTGAAGATACCATGAGTAGGAATGTGATACCATTTGAAAGAGTTTTCTAGTGTGGATCCACTTTGAAGGATTTGGCAATAATATTCACTTCTTGAACATTTACTATCTTCATGAGTACCATTTGTAAGATATCACTTGTAAGTTGATCTAGACACCACTTGTGAATACCATGTGAGAAATCAAATGAGTCTAGATAACACTTGAAGCAAACTAGATATCCATTTTCATTGTTGTCTTGTGCTTGTACTCTTATCATTGTCATGAGCTTCTTGTATGACTTGAACTAAGTTGATTTGCCTAAGATTCCAAGTCCGATTTGATCCAATGACAAGCTTCTTCACACCTCATGCTAAGGGTTATCTTGCCAATGTTGTACTTGTCACTTGTTAGCAATCCTAACTAGATCAAGTACTTGGGTTTACTAGCTCATGAACAAACTCATATACATACCACTAGAACATTTTAATCAATTCAAGCAATAGTGGTAGGCTATGAATTTAAATATTTCATTTGTTATGCATGATCCTAGTAGCATGTACTATATGCACTAATCACATACTAGTAAGGGATGAAATGATCACGCACATTACAATGATATATTTGCTATGTTGGAGTGAGGGATAGTCACATAGATTCTAATTCATTACTCCAATAGCAATTTGAAGTCCAATTTATAAGCTTGGTGAAGACCAATCATCATAGATAAATCCATTCTTCACCAATATGAAATGAAAACCACTTATGATCAAGTGCACTATCTCTTGAGTTGTGGTTGGCTTGCTTCATCTTTTTGATCAAAGCTTGCATGAGAGAACTACTTAGAATACCACTTGAAATATATGACTAGCTCTCTTTTGGGTGTTACTTACTTTTCTTGATCAACCATTTTGATTGCTTCAACTAAGCATCACAAGTTCCTCGGATCACCACTTCCATGTTAGCCTTCCAAGTCCCAAACTTGGTTTCACCTACACACGGCGGCAAGCCCCTCACTAGGGAGAAGTGACCTTTCTCCAAAGAACCACTCTTGATACTCACTTGAAATGATATAGTTTGATTGATCCAAATGATGAACTCAATCTTGATAAATAATCATTGAATCTACATTTGAGTTCAACTCTTTCTACTTGTTTAAGTCCTTTTCTTTCTACCAAATGAACTCTAATCATCAATAGAACTTAAACATGTACACCAAGTACATTCCACAATCAAATGTTCTTATACTCATTGCTTTTCATGCTTCTAGATCAATCCAAAAACAAACTTAGGTCCCTCAACCACTTATAAATATGATTCCAACTTGAGGACCTTTCAATTAAAGTGACTCTAGATTAATCCAATGATTGTCACTTTTCTGGCAGATTCTGTACCCTTCAAAGAATAATTCATATCTCCAAAAGTACAGATCCAAATGCCATGAAATTTGGTGGAGATGTGATTCACTAAGTCATCTAGCAGCTGTAAAAATTTTAGATTCATTTGACATCTAGATTGCTACCAGATTTCAAATATTCCACCACTGCTACATGCTGAAAACTGCTGCACTATAGCTGACAAGATATACTCCAAAGCCGAAGCATCTCTTATCCAATTCTCATGAAATTTGTACAGCATCTTATTTCATAAGTGTAGAGCATGTATACCAAATTTCAAGCCAATCCAAATAGATTTGATCACTCAAACATGGCTAAGATCACTGCTAGCTCAGATTTTTAATGTAGGACAGATTTCAATACATGAGCTATTCTTCATCAAATATGAATCAAAGCCTTAGTATGGTTAGCGGAATGTTTTGCAATTCCAACCAATGAGGTACCATTGCCATCCTTTCTAAGCATATTAGTATCATCAATTGAACTAGGCTTAGAATTCTCACCTAGGGGACATGAATGTGCCATGTGTCCCCTTTTCCGGCATGAGTAGCAACTTCTCTTAGATTGAGCCTTTTCTTCCTTGCTCATATGTTGCTTCTCATTGCCTTGCCTCTCACGAGTTGCTTGAGCCTTCTTCTCAAGCTTGGTAGGACACCCCGAGACAAAGTGTCCCATATCTCCACACTTGAAGCACTTGATGTGAGCATGTACTTTCTTCTTGATTTGATTCTTGCTCATTATCTTGGCATCTTGGATTTGCATTGGATGCCTTGCTCTATCACCCCTTCTTGTTTTCTTCTTCTTCTTCATCAAGTCATCATCATCTTCGTGATTGATCTTGACTTTAGCTTGGGGCTTTGCTTTTGGCTCAACTTGAGACTTCTTGGTAGGGCAACACTTGGCAATATGTCCCACTTTATGGCATTGGTAGCACATGAGTTGGGATAGCTTCTTTGTATCTTGCTTCTTCATAATCTTGCCCTTGCTCTTGTTGTAGCCAATACCACTCTTATCACCATATCTTCTTTGATTGGTCATGATATGCTCAATGGCGATTTTAGAGTTGTAGCACCTCTCTAACTTGTTGCTCAAATTCTTCACTTCACTTTTAAGCTTATTGTTCTCCTTCAAAAGGTTAGTCTCACAAGACATAGAAGTAGAACAAGCATTTAATTGTGAAGAACATGGCATATCTAATAAATCATCACAAGAGGTGGATACATGCTTCTTGCCTACATCACAAGGGTTAGTAATATGTGATTTATCATTTGACCCAAATGATGAGCTCTCACTAGTTTTGGTTTCTTCATTAGAAAGCTTCTTAGTGAGTAAAGCATGTTCTTGTACCAAGTTATCATGAGCAACACTTAGTTTCTCATGAGTTAATTTTAGCTCCTCATGTGAACAAGTAGTAACATAAAGTAGATGCTTTTGTTGTTCACATGTGGTCTTTAGAAAAGAGTTATCATTTTCCAATTTACTTACTCTTTCCATTTTCCTTTTCAAGGCTCTTGAGAGTTTATATAAAAGCTCTAAATTTAGATCATCACAATCCACAACAAAACCACCAACATGTATCTTAGTGTTACCATGTGATGATGTTGAAGAGCTTGTTGAAGCATCACTCTCATAGCCATCATCTTCACCATCAAGTGTGCATGTGGTAGAATCATTACTTGTATCACTTGTGGCATTATCATTCTTCTTGTCAAGTGATCTTGTGATATGATCATCTTTGTCATCACTTGACCGTGAGGTGGAGCAATCCTCCACAACCACCTTGTTGTGGTCATGCTCAACATCCTCATGCGCCTCCTCCTTGGGCTCATCATTATCGGAGATCGCCCCATATTTCTCATTTAGAAACACCCAAATTTCATGGGCGGACTTAAAGTCCATGATCTCACAAAGTATGCTACTATCCATAGATCGATAGAAAACATTAGTAGCTTGGCTATCGAGATGTAGGCATTTTCTTTGCGCTTGAGTTGCATTCTTTTTATCAAGTGCAAAGGAAAAGCCCACATCTACGATCCACCACAATTGAGGAGAAATAAACTTAAAATTGCATGTCATCCAATTTCTCCACCGTGCAAAGTGTGTGCCATCAAAAATGTGTGGACACTCAACATCTAGCCCATAAGCCGCCATCCTCTCGGGTCGGTGAAGACCACCAATGAGAGACCCGGCTCCGATACCAATTGAAGGGTCGAGATGGCGGACTAGAGGGGGGTGAATAGTCCTTTCTAAAACTTAAACGCGTAGGCTAACCAAAATAAATGCGGAATTAAACTTATCGGTCTAGCCAAGACTACACCCCTCTATCTAAGTTCTCTAACACCTTGCAAAGATCCTAATTAAGCAACTAAGGTGCTAAGCTTACCAAGAGCTCACCTAATCAATTCTAGAGCAAGGTCACACAAACCTATGCACTAGTACTTTGCCAAACGAGGGAGCTCCTACACAACTAGTGAAGCAAAAGCACAAAGCTTAAGCTCGCTAGCAAAGCTCAATAACAAGGCAACTAATGCCAAATTATAGAGCGCAAAACACTTAGCTACACAAACTAAGCAATGTGACTAACAAGGTTACACAAACCAAATTAGTCACGCAAAGGGAAGCTTCTAGCTACACAAGCAAGAAGACAACTAGCAAGCTACACAAGCACAACTAGAACAAGAGCAACTACACAAGCACAAGTATATATGAAAGTAAATATAAGCTTGTGTTGTACGAAAGCAAACCACCGAGAAGAGTAGACAATGTTGACACGGTGATTTTCTCCCGAGGTTCACTTGGTTGCCACCAAGCTACGTCCCCGTTGTGTCGACCAACACTTCGTGGTTCGGCGGCTAATCGGTCACACACCGAGCCTCTCAAAAGGCACCGCAAGAACCCACCATAAAGTGTGGTAGCTCAATGACACGCTCAACTAGAGTTGCTCTTCGTGATCCCCGCGGGGTGAGCACAATCCCTCTCACAAAGCTTCTTCGGAGCCTCGCACAATCTTCTTGCGAGCTTCGACGGAGCCACAAGCCACCAAGCCGTCTAGGAGGTGGCAACCTCCAAGAGTAACAAGCACCACCGGCTTGCAACACGATCACCTAGTGCCACACGATGCAATCTCTCAAAGCAACGCACTAGAATCGCTCTCTCACTCGATCCGATGAACACTATCAAGCATGAGTGAGTTAGAGGGCTCCCAAGCACTACCACACAAGTCACAAAGACTATAGTGTGCTCAGCTACCGGCCATGGCCGGCCAAGGCATCTATTTATAATCCCACGGTCAAATAGAGCCGTTACCCCTTCACTGGGCAGATTTCGGGACGACCGGACGCGCCGGTCGTAACTGACCGGACGCGCTAAGCCGCGTCCGATTCTCCAACGGTCACCGCGCCAACGGTCAAACCCTATGACCGGACGTGCTTCTCATAACGACCGGACGCGCCGGTACCGATGATCGGACGCGCCTGTCAAACGACCGGACGCGCCGATCGCACTGACCCACGCGCCCGCGACGCAACGACCGGACGCGCTCCTTGCGATGACCGGACGCGACAGTGCCCGCGTCCGGTTAGAGTCCAGTAAGCTCCTTCAATGATCGGACGCGTCCGATCATGTGTGACCGGACGCGCCTCGCGTCCGATCATCCTCGTGAACCACAGTTCCCTCTGGGCGACTGACCGGACGCGCCGGTCCCGCGAGTGACCGGACGCGCCGGTTACAAACCCTAACACCCGCGTCTGCGCTATACTGACTGGACGCGTCTGGTCATACCATGACCGCGACCGGTGCAGCGTCCGGTCACCTCTGTGACCTCCGTTCGCCTCCGTTTCTTTTCCGACTTCCGGCGTAGTGGAAAATAGACTTTTCAACTCCTCGAAAACGCCTGAATCCCGCGCTCGCAAGCTCAGCGGGAGGGAGAGAGGAACCCAAACCCTCTCTACCGCTCAAACTTCATCGCCTTCGTAAATGTGCCAACACCAACAAGTGATCACCACCTTGTGCACGTGTGTTAGCATTTTCATAATCATTTTACCGAAGGAGTTAACCACTCAACTTGCCACGCCACTCGATCCTAGCAACGATGCATAGTTAGATCACACGAGTGGCACTAGATGACCGATATGCAAACAAGTTTGCCCCTCTTGATAGTACGGCCATCTATCCTAAACCCGGTCATAAACTTCTCTACACACCTATGACCGGTGAAATGGAAATGCCCTAGGTTATACCTTTGCCTTGCGCATTCCACTCCATCTCCTCCGTCGTTGATGCAACACATGCACCAACCATATCACAAATGATATGATTCACTTCATATCATCACGTGACCGTATTGGTTCATCGATCTTGACCTCACTTGCTCTTCACCGTTGCCTCGGTCCTTCGGCGCCAAGCCATCACATAACTTGCTCTTCACCCTAGCAACCGGTCCATCAAGCCAAGCCTCATCTTGATCTTCTCCACCTTGGTCACATGACTCCATGTCATGTCTCATATGCAATGAGCTCCTTCATGACACCATCACATGTGGACTAATCTCCTGTGTATCTCACATAACCACATATTAGTCCACCTAAGTTGTCACTCAATTACCAAAACCAAACAAGGACCTTTCAAGGACCGGACCCGCTGGTCGCCTGAGCAGCGCTCAACGAAATAGTGACCGGACGCGCTGAAGCAAATGACCGGACGCGACAAAGACAGCGTCCGGTTAGAGTCCAGTAAGCTCCCTGAACGACCGGACGCGTCCGATCATCAGTGACCGGATGCGCCTCGCGTCCGATCATCGAACTGAAAAATGCGCAGACACTGAACACTGATCAGACGCGTCCGGTCATGCAAGGACCGCGTCCGGTTCAGCGTCCGGTCACCTCTGTGACCTCCGTTCGCCTCCGTTTCTTTTCCGGACTTCCGGCGTAGTGGAAAATAATCGTTTCAACTTCTCGAAAACGCCTAAATCCCGCCTCGCAAGCTCGGCGGGAGGGAGAGAGGAACCCAAACCCTCTCTACCGCTCAAACTCCATCGTCGTCGCAAACGTGCTAACACCACCAAGTGATCTCGTCATGTGTGAGTGTGTTAGCATTTTCACAATCATTTTTCGAGGCGATATTAGTTCTATCCAAATGCATATGATCATGAAATGCACATCTAGAGGCACTTAGGAGTTCAATAGCCGCGTCATTCCCCTCTTTATAGTACGGCTATCTATCCTATAATGTAACCACACCCACTAGGTGTCTTGGTTACTAAAACACAACCCTTAAGCATATACCTTTGCCTTGATCACGTAGGGTTGTGTCCAAATCCAAGTGTGGCCATCATGATCACCATGTCCATCTTGCCACCAACCTTGGAGTGTACTAATCCTCATATGCTACATACAACTTAGGCATGGGATTAGTACTTAGGCATTGTCACTAATTACCAACACCAAACATAGGACTTTCAATCTCCCCCTTGTTGGTAATTGGTGACAACCCTTTCACAAAGATGTTATAATAAAATTTTGATTGAATCCATGTCACATTGTCCAAGTATATTACCATGTGTAAGAATTATGGACATGTGATCATGAATTCAAATTGATAGCAATGGCTCCCCCTACATGTATGCTATATGTTTGGATTTTGGAAGCATACATGTTAGATAGGAAAGATTAGGAGCATTGACTACCAATATGTGCTAAGTGTTTAAGATTATAGACCTTTGAAGCGTGATACCATCGGAGTAGCGATAAACACCATCTTAGCACCTTGTGTAGTTAGATTCCACTTGGAAAAACACAAACATAACTAGAAATCTCGTGAGATCAACATTATAAGCAAGGTTCTAGTACCACTTTGAAAAACATGAAGCAAGAAAAATCTAACTACTTCCTATTCATACTAGTACCTCAATGCATCATTCAAATTATACTAGCAAGACACCACACAAGCAAAGTATCGGAGAAAACAAAATGCATAACTATGCATCATACATATGAAGTGCACATAGAAATGCAACAATCATGTTTAAAGAGCTTGCTCCCCCTACTTGTGTGCTCAAAATTTTAGTTGATCCCCTTCTTTTATCAATTCTCCCCCTTTGTGCTTCTTCCTCTTTGAGTTCTATCTTTGTGAACAACAATTTCTCCCCCACAACATTTTCTTCCTCTTTGAGTTCTATCTTTGTGAACAATATTTTCTCCCCCTTTGGCACCAATTGACCACAAGGAGCAAACTTTAGATAGATTATCATGTTAAAATATGGGGTGAGGATCAAGTTTGTGATTCAACCTAGATTGCTTGCATAAATAAAATGCTTCGGTTTGATCCAAGGGCAAGCTTCTTCACACCTCACTAGAAGGGTTATCATGCACCATGTTGAAGCAAGTATTTAGACAAGGTTTCTAGATTAAACACTTAGGATCACAAGCTACTTAAACAAGTTATATGCTACCACTAGATCATACAAGTCATGGAAACAATAGTGGTACCATATAAACTTCAAATTTATTTGATTTTCATGAATGAGCCTAGAGCATATAAATTATGACTAGATGCACTAAACAAGTCCTTAGCATATAATGTATGACATGTCAACCAATTGTACCTTGGGGCTCGAAGGAGAGGCATGTCATATATGGGGTGCATCAACTCATGTTGGAGAAGTCAAGTATGTTCAACTCATTCTTTAGCTTGTGAAATCTCTTCTCATCAAGTGGCTTGGTGAATAGATTGGCTAATTGATCTTCGGTGCCCACACTCTCAATAGCAATGTCACCCTTTTGTTGATGATCTCTAATAAAGTGATGGCGAACATCAATATGCTTTGTTATTTGATGTTGAACCGGATTGTTGGTTAGCTTCACGGCACTTTCATTATCACATAGCAATGGCACATTCTTGAAATTGATTCCAAAATCCTTCAATGTTGCCTTCATCCACAAGATTTGTGCACAACAACTACCCGCGGCGATGTATTCGGCTTCGGCGGTAGATAGTGCAATACTATTTTGCTTCTTGGATGACCATGAGACAAGTGATCTTCCCAACAATTGACATGTCCCGGAAGTGCTCTTTCTCTCCACTTTATCACCGGCATAGTCGGAATCCGAATATCCAACTAGCTCAAAACTTGCACCTTTAGGATACCACAATCCAACATCTTGTGTATGCTTTAAGTACCTCAATATTCTCTTTGTTGCCTTCAAATGACTTTCTCTTGGTGAGGCTTGAAATCTTGCACACATGCATACACTAAACATCACATCGGGCCTTGATGCCGTCACATAGAGTAGACTACCAATCATTGATCTATATAGCTTTTGATCCACCATGTTGCCACTCTTGTCACTATCCAAGCTTCCACTAGTGCCCATTGGAGTTGTAATACTCTTTGCATCTTCCATGCCAAACTTCTTGAGCATATCTTTGATGTACTTAGTTTGGCTCACAAATGTACCTTCTTTCATTTGTTTGATTTGAAGTCCAAGAAAGAAACTAAGTTCACCAATCATTGACATTTCAAATTCCTTGGCCATCATTTTCCCAAACTCATCACAATAATCTTGATTGGTTGAACCGAATATGATATCATCAACATATATTTGTAATACAAACAAGTCTTTCTCAATCTTCTTGGTGAATAGTGTTGTATCAACTTTGCCCATGACAAATTCTTTGGATAGCAAGAAGTCCCTCAATCTTTCATACCATGCTCTAGGTGCTTGCTTTAATCCATACAAGCCTTCCTTAACTTGTATACATGATTGGGTTTCTTGTCATCTTCAAAACCGGGAGGTTGCTCCACATACACCTCCTCTTGAATGTACCCATTGAGAAATGCACTCTTTACATCCATTTGATATAGCTTGATATTGTGAGCACAAGCATAGGCAAGTAAGATCCTAATTGCTTCCAATCTTGCAACCGGGGCATAAGTTTCACCAAAGTCAAGACCCTCTATTTGTGTGTAACCTTGAGCCACTAGTCTTGCTTTGTTCCTTACTACTATCCCATCTTGATCTTGCTTGTTGCGAAAGACCCATCTTGTTCCAATGACATTGTGATCCTTAGGCCTTTCAACTAGTTCCCATACTTCATTTCTCTTGAAGTTGTTGAGCTCTTCATGCATTGCATTTATCCAATCCGGATCTCTCAATACTTTATCAATGTCCTTGGGTTCTTCCATTGACACAAAAGATGAGTGAGCACAAAATGATGCCAATCTTGATCTAGTTTGAACTCCTCTTTGTATGTCACCAATGATGGAATCCAATGGATGGTCTCTTGCAATGTTAGTTGGTTGAAGTACTTGGACTTGATTGCTTGGATGTTGATGTTGATCATGAGTTGGAGATGATGAACTAGCCACTTGTTGATCTTGTTGCACTTGAGATGATGTACTAGCTTGATTTTGCATTAGAGAACCACTAGCTTGAGTGATTGGACTTTGGAGCACTTGATTTTTGTTGTCATCTACATTAATAACTTGCTTTGGTCTAATATCACCAATATCCATTTCTTTCATAGCATTACTCAATTGAGTTCCTCTCACATCATCCAAGTTATCTTCTTCATCTTGAGAGCCATTTGTTTCATCAAACGCAACATCATGCACTTCTTCAAGTAAACCACTAGCCAAATTCCAAACTCTATAAGCTTTGCTAGTAGTTGAGTAGCCAAGTAGGAAGCCTTCATCACATTTCTTCTCAAACTTGCTCAATCTAGTGCCCTTCTTCAAGATATAGCATTTGCAACCAAATACCCGAAAGTATGCAATATTGGGCTTTCTTCCATTTAAGATCTCATATGGTGTCTTCTCTAGAAACTTGTGGCAATAGAGACGGTTGCTATAAAAGCAAGCCGTGTTGATTGCTTCGGCCCAAAATGAATGACTCACATTATACTCATTCAACATTGATCTTGCCATATCAATTAAGGTTCTATTCTTCCTTTCAACTAGGCCATTTGATTGAGGTGTATACTTGGCCGAGAATTGATGCTTGATTCCAAGCTCCTCACATAGCTCATCAACTCTTGTGTTTCTAAACTCACTTCCATTGTCACTTCTTACTTTCTTGATTGTGGTCTCAAATTCATTTTGCACTCTCTTGATGAACTTCTTGAATATGTCAAATACATCACTTTTGTCCCCTAGAAAGAATACCCATGTATATCTAGTGAAATCATCCACAATCACAAAGCCATACTTGTTGCCACCAATGCTTGTGTATGTAGTTGGCCCAAATAGATCCATGTGCAACAACTCAAATGCCTTGGAAGTACTCATAATGCTCTTTAATGGATGAGTGTTGCCTACTTGCTTTTCGGCTTGACATGCACTACATAGCTTATCTTTCTCAAATGTGACATCCTTTAAGCCTCTAACTAAGTCATGCTTTACTAACTTGTTCAATTGCTTCATGCCAACATGACCAAGTCTTCTATGCCATAACCAACCCATACTTGATTTGGTGAGCAAGCATGTTGAAAGTTGAGTGTCACTAGCATTGAAATCAACCAAGTATAGATTCTCATATCTAAAGCCTTTGAAGATCAAGTTAGAGCCATCAACACTAACTATCTCCACATCATCAACACCAAATATGCACTTGAAACCGAGATCACACAATTGAGCAACCGACAACAAGTTGAAATTGAGCTTTTCAACTAGTAGCACATTGGAGATGCTATGATCATTTGAGATTGCAATCCTTCCAAGAGCCTTTACATCACCCTTGCTATTGTCACCAAATGTGATGCTATCAATGCCACTATCATTTGATTTGAGAGAGTTGAACATTCTTGAATCACCGGTCATATGTTGAGAGCACCCACTATCAAGCACCCAATGCCTTCCTCCGGCCTTGTAATTAACCTACAAAACAATTTAATGTTTCTTAGGTACCCATACTTGCTTGGGTCCTTGGAGGTTAGTCACTAAGCTCTTTGGTACCCAAATGGCCTTCTTCTTTGGGCCCACAATTGGTGTACCAACAAACCTAGCATGCACACCTTTCTCACCCTTGGTAAGTACATAACAAGAATCAAAAGGAATGTAAGATACATTAGCATTTTTCTTGTTCTTGTTCATTTTATTGCAATTAATCTCTAGATGCCCAATTTGCTTGCATCTATTGCAATAACGACCATTGCCCTTCACAAAGCGAGGCTTTGGAGTAGCAAAGGCCGCCTTGCCCTTCTTGGGAGTATAGCCCAATCCCTCTTTGTTAAGGGAGAACATTTGGCTACCCAAGCATTTTAGCAAGCGGGCATCCCCACCATAGGCGTTGCCTAATGCGCGGGTGAGATCATCCACCTCTCTCTTGAGAGTCTCAACCACAAGTGATGAATCACTAGTAGTAGAGGTAGAGTTGGTTGTGGTGGATGATGATGAGCTACATGAAGCATTAGTAGGACTAACAAATAAAGAATCATCAATAATATCACATGTTAGTCCAATATCACAAGTGACAATCACTTGCTCCTCCTTAGCTTCCTTCATGAGCTTCTCCAACTTGAGATCCTTTTCCTTGATGAGCTCAAGTAGAGTGGAGTGGGCTTCCTTAAGTCTAGTGTGAGCAACTTCAAGGTCCTCGTGGTCTTCCTTTAGACACTCACGAGAAGCCTCTAGCTTATCAAAGGATTTCCTAAGAGCTTTGAGCTCTTGTTCAATTCCTTTGCACTCCTTACTCTTTTTGAGAGCAACAAGCTCCTCCATCAAGGCATCATTTTCATTGCTCTTGGCAATGAGCTCTTGTTCCAAGATTTTGTATTTCTTGGTGGTCCTCTTGTAGCCCTTGCTCATTTGATCTATTATGCCCAATAGATCATCCTTGGAGTAGTCCTCATCCTCCTCATCATCACTCTTACAACCATGACTAGCACAAGAATCATCATCACTATCATCATATTTTACCTTTGTAGGCTTGGCCATAAGGCATGTTGATGTAGTGTCGAAGATGGATGGCTTGTTGGAGAGGGCGATGTTTGCAATGGCTCGCCGAGTGGTCCTCTCATCATCACTAGAGCTTTCATCATCATCACTATCGGAGTTGTCACTATCCCAAGTGACTACATAACCACCACCCTTCTTCTTCTTGTTGAAAGTGAAGCTCTTCTTTGCTTTCTTCTCCTTCTTGTTCTTCTTCAACTTTAACTCTCCATCATGATATCTTTTGTCTTCATAGGGGCACTTTGCCACTACATGATTGGGGCTATTGCAATTGTAGCAAAGCACCTCCTTTGCCTTCATGAAGTCCCTTCTCTTTCTTGCACCATAGCCTTTCTTCTTCATGAATCGACCCATCTTTTGCACTAGAAGGGCCATGATCTCATCATCAAATGGATCATCATCATCATCATCAACCTTGCTCTTGCCCTTAGAGGATGAAGCCTTGAATGCAATGGGCTTCTCTTGCTTGACCTTGGTTTCCTTCTTCTCTTCTACCTCATCTTCATCATCATTGTATTGGACATCGGTCATTATATCTCCAAGCACATTGGTTGGTTTGACCTTGTCCAATCCCTCTATAAAGATCATTCTTCTCAAGGTGGCAAACTTCTTGGGTAAGCACATCAAGAACTTGTGTGAGAAGTCCTTGTCCTCAACCTTCTCCCCAAGCCCCTTGAGATCATTGACAATGACTTGGAGCCTATAGAACATCTCCGGGATGGATTCATCATCCTTCATCTTGAATGTGGAGAACTTGTCCTTGAGCATATATAGTTTGGCACTTTTTACCGTTGAAGTGCCTTCATATGTTTCTTCAAGCCTTATCCAAAGCTCATTTGCCTTTTTCAAGATCTTTGATTTGCTCAAATACTTTATCATCAATGGCACGATAGATTGTGTCAAGTGCCGCCGTATTGCATTGTTTGTTGATGCGGTCATTGGGAGTGAGGTTTTCCTCATCAAGAATGACGTATCCTTCTTTGGTCACATCCCAAACCTTCTCATGTATATTGCCTAGATATTGCTTCATCTTCCTTTTCCAATGATCAAAGGAAGAGACGCCATCAAAGAATGGAGGCTTGCCATTAACATGATTGAACATAACTTGAGCCATCTTACACCGAGGTTGTTAAGCCTTACAAACGGTGACCACGGCTCTAATACCACTTGAAAGGTCTTGATGGCTAGAGGGGGGGTGAATAGCCTTATAAAATTTTCTACAAAGACAAGCTAAACAAGTTTATCAATATAACAAATAGAGAGATGCGAGTTTTGCTTAGCCTACGGGGTGTTTGCAAGCCACCTAACCAATTCATAATTCTAGTTTATTTGCACTCAACCGCACAAGTCAAACCGCACAACTAAAGCTAGCTAGCTACACAAGCTAAGAGTTACACTAACAAGCTAGCAAGGTAACTAAGAAATAAATACAAGAGAGATAGGAGGGTATCACCGAGGGGCGAAGTATTGAGCCAACCAATATGATCAACAATGAATACCAAGATAACCAAACACCGGGATCAATCAATCACAATATGAAAGTGATGACACGAAGATTTATCTCGAGGTTCACGTGCTTGCCGGCACGCTAGTCCCCGTTGTGTCCCTCTTCACCACGTGGTTCGGTGGCTAATCGGTCACACACCGAGCCTCTCAAAAGGCACCACAAGAACCTACCAAATGGCAAAAGGTTGCAATGACACGAGCAATTCACTAATGTTGCCTTTGGCGCTTCGCCGAGGTAGGCACAAACCCCTCACAATCACCGGAGGTGGCCAAGAATAATCACCAACTCTTGCCAACGCCTCCAAGCTGCTCCAAGCCGTCTAGATGGCGGCAACCACCAAGAGAAACAAGAATCCCGCAGCAAATCAACCACCAAGTGCCAACTAGATGCAATCTCACAATGCAAAAGCACTTGGATCACTCAATCTCACTTCGAATATGCAAAGAAGCAAGAGAGATGAGTGGGAGGGGAGTTGCTTAGCTCAAAGTGCTCACAAGTATGTCAAATGTTCGAGAGAGAGAGCCTTGAGCCGGCCAACGAGTATTTATAGACGTACCCCTTCGAATATAGCCGTTAGAAACTTAAACAGCCGAAATCGGGTTGACCGGACGCGCTGGTCCAACTGACCGGACGCGCCGGTCGCCCAATGGCTAACTCGTGAAGTACTGACCGGACGCGCTGGTCCAAACGACCGGACGCGCTGGTCGCCCAATGGCTAACTGCGAAGCAACGACCGGACGCGCTGGTCCAACTGACCGGACGCGCCGGGAACGACCGGACGCGCTGGTTCCGTGAAGGACCAGACGCGTTGGTCGCCTGAGCAGCGCTCAACGAAATAGTGACCGGACGCGCTGAAGCAAATGACCGGACGCGACAAAGACAGCGTCCGGTTAGAGTCCAGTAAGCTCCCTGAACGACCGGACGCGTCCGATCATTAGTGACCGGACGCGCCTCGCGTCCGATCATCGAACTGAAAAATGCGCAGACACTGAACACTGACCGGACGCGTCCGGTCATGCAAGGACCGCGTCCGGTTCAGCGTCCGGTCACCTCTGTGACCTCCGTTCGCCTCCGTTTCTTTTCCGGACTTCCGGCATAGTGGAAAATAATCGTTTTAACTTCTCGAAAACGCCTGAATCCCGCCTCGCAAGCTCGGCGGGAGGGAGAGAGGAACCCAAACCCTCTCTACCGCTCAAACTCCACCGCCGTCGCAAACGTGCTAACACCACCAAGTGATCTCGTCATGTGTGAGTGTGTTAGCATTTTCACAATCATTTTTCGAGGCGATATTAGTTCTATCCAAATGCATATGATCATGAAATGCACATCTAGAGGCACTTAGGAATTCAATAGCCACGTCATTCCCCTCTTTATAGTACGACTATCTATCCTATAATGTAACCACACCCACTAGGTGTCTTGGTTACTAAAACACAACCCTTAAGCATATACCTTTGCCTTGATCACGTAGGGTTGCGTCCAAATCCAAGTGTGGCCATCATGATCACCATGTCCATCTTGCCACCAACCTTGGAGTGTACTAATCCTCATATGCTACATACAACTTAGGCATGGGATTAGTACTTAGGCATTGTCACTAATTACCAACACCAAACATAGGACTTTCACCTGCGACGAGCGGCCTTGTGCAGTTGCATTGGAGAAGACGAGCGATTATTTTGGGGATACGGAGATGGATTGCAAGCGCGCTCTAAAACAACAAGTATAGTGCGGGTACAGGGTGTCCGAACGGACGGATGTTCCTATCATTAGCGAATATCAATCCAATTCATAAGTGTCCGTAGGGACAACAATGTCGCACGTTACCCTCGAGTACGGGTGTATGGAATTGACATATTGAACAATTTCGTCGCGGATGGGTATTTTCTTCAACCATCATATCCAATTTGTTGCGATCAAAGTACCAAGGTCTTGTTTAGTTTCTCTCTAAAAGTTTACATCCTATCCCATCGAATATTTTGACATATGCATGAGGTATTAAATATAGACTTAAAAAATAACTAATTGCACATATTGCAACTACTTTGCGAGACGAATATTTTAAGCCTTATTAGTTCATGATTTGACAATAAAAATGCTACAGTACCATATGCTAATGATGGATTAATTAGGCTTAATAAATTCGTCTCGTGGTTTACTGACGGATTCTGTAATTTATTTTTTATTAGTATCCGAACACCCCATGTGACACCATCATGTAACACCCGATGTGACACCCCAAAATTTTACACCCTAGAACTAAACGAGGCCGAAAAGTTTGAATGCTTTCATTTAGGCCTTGTTCACTTCCCATCCCAACCCAAAATATTTCCTCTTCCACCTATCACATCAAATCTTTCGACGCATGCATGGAGTATTAAATGTAGGTAAAAAAGATAACTAATTGCATAGTTTGTCTGTAAATGTCGGGACGAATCTTTTGAGCCTAGTTAGTCTATGATTGGACAAATTTTATCAAATAACAACGAAAAATGCTACAGTAGCTTTTCACCTACTTTTCGCGAAGTGAACACACCCTTACACTCAAACCTTTTTGGGTGTTCTGCAGCAGTAAAGTTGTGTCCTCATGTTGCTACAACAACACGTGAGAGGAGAAAAAGATACAACTAATAGTTGCAGTTGAACGGCTATTACAGTAGTTGGGAGATTTTGATTTCGAGGAAAGATAATTTATTCAGCTATTTATTTTCTCACGCCTTCTACTAAAGTGGATAACTTGTCTTGCCAAGTTTTGTACTCTCTTCGATCCGTCCACAAAATAATGCAATTATGTTATCTGTATCGGTTAATTGAGCTCAATTTTGACAAAGTTTATAGTAAATAGTATTAATATATTTATGTCTATAAATAAATTTATTTTAAAATATATTCTATAACTAATCTAATGATATTTATTTTGTATAAAAATGCTTTGTACTTTTTTTATATATAATTTAGCCAAAGTTCAGACTGCTTGACTATTTGAAATCCGAGAATTGCATTCTTCTGTGGACGGAGGTAGTAGAAGATAAATGGCCGCATCATAAGAGTCGAGTTTAAAAAAATGAGTCACGACAAAAGTTAAGTCAACAGGTTAAGAAGTTGCACGGACTACATTTTGACAGCAACCAAATATACTAACTAAAATATAAACGTGATTGCCTAAGGTTAAGTTTGAGAAACTTAGTTGCTAGCTAAATAAGTATGCCCTCAAGTCATAATAGTTGTCCCATTGTCAATGAGCACAACAACTAATATTAAAATTTTAATTAGTCGTAAGTATGAGCTACTATGTTAAGTTGGAGAGTTCACCACAAGAAGCCTAACTGGTTAAATTATGCCCAGTCCGTTAAAAATGACAGCCATGGTTGAACATTCCCAAGGATGATGGTCACGCCGCTACCGCTGGTCGAGAATGCCAGGCACTCGAACAAAAGATCCCATCGGTGGTCAGCATCATGGTAGCGCCATTGCTGAAAATGAGATAATGAGCAACTCACCCGACCAACACCGCTGTAAAAATGCATGCCACGTTGGCGTTACATGTTAACAAGGAATACACACATGGCTGGTATGGATCTACGATGCATGACTTAACAAGTTTAGAAATTCAAAAATATATTTTTAAAGTTTGTGGATCTCAGTGACATCCATAACAAGTTCAAAGATTGCTCGTGCATTCAACTTTAAAATTTTTAGTGCCAATTTGCTCTTAAAATAAACCTCTTCCCCTTGTTAAAAAAGGCGAAATGGCCATTTTCGTCCCTAACTTATTGCCCGAGACTCACTTTGTCCCTGAACTTTCGAAGTGTCCACTTTAGTCCTTAAACAATGGATTTGCAGATCGATCTCGTCCATCCCCCTTAATGGCTTGCCACGAGTCCAAGAGTACATACGAAATGTCATACTCGCTCTCTCCTTTACCAGCCGGCCAGGCTCACAGTGTTTCCCAGTCCACCGTTTCCTCCCTCTTGTCCCCGTTTCCCCTCTGTCCATCCCTCGATCTCGTCCATCCGGTGCCGAGGAGGAAGAGTCGCATGGAAACAACGTAGATACTATGCTTAGCAGCCCCGCATAAAATAGACACAAATGATTTAAACATATTTGATAGTCGTGCCACGACTTCCCAGTTCTGCTAAGGGAGGGAGCGAAGGGCAGCAATGGCATTTAGCATGTACTCTAGACACATGGCGAGCCATTATGGCATGGACGAGATCGAACTACAAATCCATTGTTTAAGAACTAAAGTGGACATTTTGAAGATTCAGAGGCTGAATTCAGCCTCGAACAATAGTTTAGGGACCTATTTTGGCATTAAAAAAACATCCTCTTCTTTTTCGTGGTCTCATCCGTCCTATTGTCTGCTCGCATTTACAGCTCTGCCCTCTTCTTTCTTGCGCAAAAGGTCACACAAGCTTAAAAAAAGACTAAAATCGACAAACGAAAAATATAAGGTAAAAGTCTAAATAACTCCCTGAACTATGGACCCTGGAACACATAATCCACTGAACTATGAAACGGTCTAATTTACCCCCTGAACTATCCAAAACCGTCTATTTTACCCTCTGGACGGTTTTCGACGGCAGTTTGCTACAGTAACAGTGGGTTTACTACAGTAATAGCGGTTTTGTCTTTTTTATTTATTTTCGCCGAATATTTGAAAAATCATAGCACAAAAAAATCATAAAATAGAAAATCTAATTTTGTTGGACTCCACATGAGTAGATCTACACAGTGAATATATAATACGGTACGCTTTAGTACAAAGTTTTTGCTGTAGCTTTAGATTAATTGGAAAATCCAATTTAGACTAAAGTTACAGCAAAAACTTTGTACTAAAGTGTACCATATTATATGTTCACTGTGTAGTTCTACTCATGTGGAGTCCAACAAAATTAGATTTTCTATTTTATGATTTTTCTGTGATTTACTATGATTTTTCAAATATTCAGCGAAAATAAATAAAAAAGACAAAACGCTATTACTGTAGTAAACCCGCGGTTACTGTAGCACACACGCCGTCGAAAACCGCCTAGAGGGTAAAATAGACGGTTTTGGATAGTTTAGAGAGTAAATTAGACCGTTTCATAGTTCAGTGGGTTATGTATTTCAGATTACATAGTTCAGGGGTTATTTAGACTTTTTCTAAAAATATAATGAAGGAAATAAAAGAAATCGAAGCGAGGAGCCCGCGCAGGGCTGGACAAAAAGCTCGTTAAGCTGGCTCGGTGGCTCGATATAAAAGTGCTCTGATTGGACTCATTTGTCTTTTAAAATGAAAATGACTTGATTTGAAATGATTTTTAACTTGGGCTCGGCTCGTTAGGCTCGTCATGAAGTTGGGTCTTAAACAATGCAGGAAATAATGATAAATAAGATTATATTAATTTTTAAAAAAGCTCGAAAAAACTGTGGTGGCTCGATATCCGGCCCTGAGCCCGCGGGATGGCGATGGCGAGCCTGGCGAGGAGGCGCGCGGCCGCAGGCGGGGGCCTGGGCGACGGCGCTGAGGGCGTACGCGACGATCGAGGAGACCGACGTGGTGGTTATCGGCGGCGGGCCCGACGGGTACGTGGCGGCGATCAAGGCGGCGCAGTTGGGGCTCAGGACCACCTGCATCGAGAAGAGGGGCACCCTGGGAGGCACCTGCCTCAACGTCGGCTGCATCCCGTCCAAGGTACTGCCGCCCTACTCCTCCCTTCCCCTCTGTGCACTCCGTGCGCGATCCTGGTTGGTGGGTGAACGCGTTACTGTTGCGACATGGGATACTCGGAGCTTCTAGATCCATGCTTGCTCCTGCGTCAATTTGGGCGCTAGGGTTTGCATTTAAGGTCTGTTGCGTCAATTTTGCCGTTCTTAGTGGGGAGTCAATTTAATGGTTCATTCCAATGCTATGCATAGTTCAGACCTCTTTAGAGGTGCCGGTTAGTTTAACTGGGAGATGATTGGGTGTTGGATTGTTCGCTTTATCATTGGTGCTGGGTTGCGTGAGCCTGACTAGGTTGTGCGTTCGGGGCCCTGCTGGTGAGGTTACCGTGCTATTTGCTGGTACATTTTAGAATTGATTGATTGTTCATTGTTGAAATGTGTTGGTGAGGGTGTGATTTGTGTGACCTCCCTTCCATTTGGCTGTGGTTTGATGCATCGTTTGGATCTCATTTTGTATTAGGAACCATGCTATGTCTCGTTCATGTAGTAAATGCATGGGAAGCACGATTGAGTTCTTGTGTGTTTAGGCCTTCTTAATGCAATTATGTATGACCACTCCAGGTGTATGCATGATATATTGCTGACAATAACCTGATCATAACAGAGAATGTTTTTTTCCTCATGTGCTAATAATGTCTTACAAGTAATTTGTGTTCAATTATTCTGTACTTTATTTACAATATTGCTGCTATTGTGTTTCCTAGGTATATTTTTTCTTGCAGTCCACTGCTTTAATTTGTTTGTAGATGGTTATCATTGAGCATGTAGTTGGAAGGTTTGTCAATTGCTCTTTGTTTCTTTACTCAGAGTGGGGCAATTAGGGTGGCTTCCAAAACTAAAACTTTTTCTCTTTTTTTTTTGTGTATGTGTGTGTGTGTGTGAGTATCCAGAACTATGTGGAACCACCCTTGTTCTGCAGTGGTATTATATTTAACCTATAAAATGCCACATATGACATATTCGGTCTCTTTCTACTTATGGGCGGGAAAGAAAATGTCAACTGCAATTTACAATTTACTAGTGGTGAAGCTAGATGCCAAATCCAAGAACCTTTGAGTCCTTGAAAGCTCAAGTTTTGTGGTTTTTTGTTTCTGTTCCTATACTTTGTTCCTCTTCGAGTTTTCTCAATGACTGTAGTAAACTTTTGTTCAACCTAACCCTTTTGAAGTTTGGTTTAGGTGCTCAGAATCCCAAAACTTACTCATTTTTTAGATTTCTGGCATGTTTTCTTGTACTTTCTTATCCACATCAGCACATGTGAAACCGTAATGTACAACCTGATAAAACCATGTAGGTATGTCTAAGTATTCTTGGAGATGGTTGCTTGAACAAGTGTTGCTGCAAACTCTGCTGAATTACCATTTTGATGACTTGGCTTGTTTGTTTTTAACATTGGCATGTGTAAACCCTGCAAATGTAAAATTTTTAGTGCACATTTTAGCTGGCTGTAGCAATCCAAGGTTAAGTATATTGGCTTCTTTGTGATGGCGGGTGCACTACCATCAAAGGAAAGAACATAATCATTGCTACTGGTTCAGATGTGAAATCGCTCCCTGGAGTTCATATAGACGAGAAAAAGATTGTATCATCTACTGGTGCTCTTGCTCTTAAAGAAATACCAAAGAAGTTGGTGGTTATTGGAGCTGGATACATAGGTTTAGAGATGGGCTCTGTCTGGAACAGGCTAGGGTCTGAGGTTACTGTTGTGGAATTTGCTCCTGACATTGTCCCATCAATGGATGGAGAGATTCGGAAGCAGTTCCAGCGTATGTTGGAGAAGCAAAAAATGAAGTTCATGCTCAAGACAAAGGTAGTTGGGGTTGATACTTCTGGGAGTGGTGTCAAGTTAACTGTGGAGCCTGCTGCTGGTGGAGAGCAGAGTGTGCTTGACGCAGATATTGTCCTGGTATCTGCTGGCAGAACACCATACACTGCTGACCTTGGGTTGGACACCATCGGTGTTGAGATGGACAAGGGTGGAAGAATCCTTGTCGACAAGCGCTTTATGACAAATGTTAATGGGGTCTATGCGATTGGTGATGTGATACCTGGACCCATGCTTGCACACAAAGCTGAAGAAGATGGGGTTGCATGGGTCGAGTTCATCGCGGGGAAGGAAGGCCATGTAGATTATGATACTGTGCCTGGCGTGGTGTACACCCACCCTGAGGTGGCCTCTGTTGGCAAGACAGAAGAACAGGTGAAGGAATCAGGCATTGCCTACCAGGTTGGAAAGTTCCCTCTATTGGCAAACAGCCGCGCAAAGGCGATTGACGATGCTGAAGGGTTGGTGAAGGTGGTAGCTGAGAAGGAAACCGACAGAGTTCTCGGCGTACACATCATGGCCCCTAATGCCGGTGAGATCATCCATGAGGCCGTGCTTGCACTTCAGTATGGAGCATCAAGTGAGGACATCGCCCGCACATGTCATGCTCATCCGACAGTTAGTGAGGCCCTGAAGGAAGCCTGCCTTGACACCTACACAAAGGCAATCCATATGTGATTGTAGATACGATTTGAACTGTGAGCTCAAAGCACTTCCCAAGATTTTGGAATAATTTTGTATGGATGTGGTCTTGGAACATCTACCTTTGTCGTTCGTTTCCTCGGGAAGCAGTGAATTGCCTCCTTTGCTGCGGAATATAGTTACATTGTTAAATTCACATGCTTCCTTGCTGCTGCATTTTCCCCTACTCCCTGACAATGTGTGAAAACTGCAGTTTGTTTCTTTCTTCTGTGCTGCTGCTGAATCCGATGGATCTGTAGAAACGTGGTGTGAGTTGTACACCATAGACTAGGGTTTCATTTCTGTTGATACTACCTGGGAGGCTGGGAGAAGAATAACATATCCTCTTTTGCAGTGGGCTTATGCCTGTCATCCCCTTCACTTCTTGATTCAAATATGTCTTATGTGAACGAATTGTGGATGTGCTTCTAGTGGCAATTTTCTCCCCCTAATCCTGCCCTGTTCATAACACAAGCGTTGTCCCTGAGTCAGATAACGCTCTCCTACTCCTAATTTTCAGTGACATCATTTTGTTACCAGCAATATGTTTGCTGATGCTGAGTTGGTGAGTCTAGTGAGTGAAATGCTGCCTCTATTCAAATAGTGCTTGTTATTATGATATGTTTGCTTCCTGCAAATTGTGTGACTATGTCTTTATATGAGGATAAGAGAGGACAAAACAACTTGACAGCATGAAACCGAGATTGACGTAGTGGAGCTATTTTTAACAGGTTTGTTTGTAAACTGTAATACGCTTCAATCACATGGGGATGGCCTTCAATCAAACAACACAAAATGCCTGCAAGTCTGTAAATAAAAGAAACTAGTACTACATACAAAGAAAACTAATCATGTGATGATGTAACCTGCGTGTAAACCGACTACTCTAATTGTGTGGACCCTCTATTTGGAACTCATGGATTATTTCGAAACATTCAGCATTCCTTGAAATCCTTAAAACTTGTAAATCTTTTATGTCGCTTGATGTTGGCATAAACTTGTAATTTCTACTATAATAGTTCGCTACAAGTTCTAAAAGCATATTTTTATCTTTTCTTTATTAAAAGATTAAAAAATCTACTACTAAAAGATTAAAAAATCTACTGGATTACATGGAAAGCTGAATTATCGAGTCCAAAATCACAATCCCTGTTCAGGATCAACACGAGCAGTTGCATCAGAAAACTATTTCATCTCCACCCTTTTCTTCCCCCAGATATATCCACAACTCCCTCTCCCTCTCTCTACTGTCTCCTCTCCCTGTCCCCCACCCCCCCTCTCTCTAGAGAGTAGACCCAGGAAAGAGGCGATGGATATGGCCATCGACACGCCATCGCCGGCGCCGCCGCCCACGCCGCCGGCGCCGTCGGCAGCGGCGGGGCGTCAGACGCGTGCGGCGGAGGCGGTGCGTCTGGAGCACCAGCTGGTGCGCGTGCCTCTCGAGTCCCTACGCGCCACCGCCCGCTCGAACCACCGCCTCGCCGAGAAGGAGATCGCCGCCGTCCTCTCCTCCGCCTCCGCGGCCCCTGCCGAGAGCAGTGCCGCCGCCGTCGACCACCTCACCTCCCTCGTCTCCCGCCTCCACGGCCTCAAGCGCAAGGTACTCCCCCCTCCTAATCCCACACCCGCTTCCTCTCCTCTATCTCGCAGAATCGAATCGTACATGGTCTGGAGAAGATCTTAGGGCTTTGATTTACCGTTTCATGTTTTTAATTTTCGCTGAAGAAAAAAATCGTGTCTTTGTGGTGTTCCCTGAGCGATTTGTTGGGGTTTTTTATGCCTTCCAGATGGAAGAGGGCGCACGGGCGGAGGAGCTGCAGGTGCAGCGCTGCCGAGCGCGTCTGGATCGGCTGGCAACTGCTAGCACCGGTGACGACGCCGAGTGGGAGGACATACGGCTGAAGAGGATCCTGGTCGATTACATGCTTCGGATGTCCTACTACGATTCCGCCACCAAGCTCGCTGAAATTTCTGGTATTCAGGTATAAGAATGGCTGGCAGTTCACAGTAAGATTTTATTTTTATTTTTATTTCTGTTGATTTTTTTTTCTTTGTGAATGTTGTAATGTTGATGTAGAAATCTGGGATGAATATGATGTGAGAGCTTTCGAACCTTAGATATCTAGTTAATGTTGATGTAGAAATCTGGGATGAATATGATGTGAGAGCTTTTGAACTTTAGATATCTAGTTTAGTATGGGTAGCATATTGTTTCAAACTGACCTCCAACAAGGTGTAGACTTAAGTTGCACTACTTTGGTTATAAACCGATACTATGATCTTTTCAAGGTACTCCCGCTTCCACAATCGCGACGAATCCATTAGATCCAAGGGCTCAGTTTAAACATGGTAGCCTATTATTACATTGTAGGTCATCCATGCCAATATGCCATTGAGTTATCAAAGCATTTAACATGAAAGGATATTAAACTTGGAAAGCATCGATGCACCATTCATCTCACTACGGTAACCTCACATAGATGACTTGCTATGTGTATAACAATGTGCATAAGCATTTGATATATGCTAATGCGTTTCCTCCCCTTGTTAGCCACTTTCTTTAACTCCCAAGGGGGGATGGACAAGCAGAGATTGCTTAAGTTGTTTAAGTAATTTTTGAAAGAATAAATATCTGTTAAGATCCTGTATCACATTTCGGAAAGTTTAAATATAATGATTTGAATTTCCTAGTCTCCTTCTGGACACCTCATCTACTATGATTCCCACCATTCTATATTGGTGTTTGGGCTTCTACTCTGGTTAAATGTTCTTGCCTGAGCCATGTCTTTATTGGCTTGGCTGTATGATTCAGTTTCTAGATGTTCTATGATATGCTACATATTATGTATGGCATTCCTCCTACCAAACAAACGAGATCACATTGGCTACTGATCTCACCTGCGACTTCTATGGCTTCCAATATTGGATTTCAATGCGATTATATTTTACTGTTCTGTCACATTTTGATGTCTAGTTTCTCCTGCCTTTGTTCATTTAATAGTTGATTTGTTAAGTGTCTGTGAAACGGAATGGCATAATCTTCCTTATTTGTCTGACCTTTCCACCTTGCATGTGTTGTGTTGTCCAGTTAACTTGCCAACCGTTGAATGCAGGAACTTGTTGATATTGATGTCTTCCTGGATGCGAAAAGAGTAATTGATTCTCTTCAGACTAATGAAGTTGCTCCTGCTTTAGCTTGGTGTGCAGAAAACAAGTCTCGACTAAAGAAATCGAAGGTTTGCTTGACTTTCTTCTGCCTTATTATTGATCTAATTTGATCAGCATATTACTGGTGTTAGATAATGAATCTGAGTTATGATAGAACCATTGACAAATGGCTGATTGTGGTGATGCCATGAATGTCAGACCAGTAGTGATTCTGATAGTTCTTTAGACATTTTAATTTTTGTTGAAATTGTTCATTTCTCTAATTGTTTCATTGCTTCATAATGGATAAATTGATTCCAACATTTGTATTGACGGATGGCTTTACGGTCACTGTTATTTCCGGTTACCATTTTCCAAAGAAATCTGATCTCACTAGTTGATTAATTGCATATGTCTTCTTTATGTATTTATCCCAATGCCTCTCTTTGTTCTATTATGTTTTGATTTTTGTTTATGCTTTTTATTTTTACATTATGACTTCTGTTATGCTGCCTACAGAGTAAGCTCGAGTTTTTACTGAGGCTTCAAGAATTTGTGGAATTTGTCAAGGCTAAGAATTGCATTCAGGCTATAGCATATGCTCGAAAACACCTTGCTCCCTGGGGCTCGATACACATGAAAGAATTGCAGCGTGTCACAGCAACATTGGTTTTTAGAAGCAATACTAATTGTACTCCATACAAGGTTAGCAGCATTTTCACTGTTCTCAGTTATGATATGCCACTGTGTCACAAATTGGACAACAGCTGGAGGTAGAAAATCCCTGGTTCTGTATGGCATCTTTGGTTTGTAGCTGACAGTCAACTTGAGCTGAGACTCGAAAAGTCTTCTCGTGAATATGACACCTTAACCAAAGTATATTTTGTTTCCTGGCTTGAGCATGGATTTTGAAATGTACATGTATGGAGTCTGACATTCATCACTTATTTGGGATCAACTCCTGAAGGAGTACTGTGCTGCACTAGAAATGTTTTGCATACCTGATACTGTTTTTTACTTGTAGATATTGTTTGAGCAAGACCGCTGGGACTATCTTGTTGACATTTTCAAGCAAGACTTTTGCAAGTTGTATGGCATGACACTAGAGCCGTTGCTGAACATATACCTCCAAGCAGGCCTGACAGCTCTCAAGACCCCGTATCCCTCACATGATTATCCCTTACTTTTCTCTACAGTCTTTCATTGCTAAAATATAGATTACTAGTATCTGTTGTGGTTATGGTATCTTGTATTGTCCTTGACCATCTAAAGATTCTGCACTGAGGGTAGCTGCCCTAGGGAAGACCCCTTGTCTCTGGAGGGTTTCAGGAAACTAGCCGAGCCTCTGCCTTTCTCCAAGCAACACCACTCGAAGCTTGTCTGTTACATCACCAAGGAGCTCATGGACACTGAGAATCCGCCTCGGGTTCTGCCGAATGGCTATGTCTACAGTGAGAAGGTGCGCACTCAAACCGAGCTGTTCTTTGTAAAGCGTCAGTTCAAACCATCTTGGCTTAGCGCTTGCTCTATGTTTTGCCCACAGGCGCTTCAAGAGATGTCCAAGAAAAATGACGGGAAGATTACATGCCCCAGGACAGGAGATGTTTGCGACTTCTCAGAGTGTGTCAGGGCTTTCATCTCCTAATCACGAAATACTCTGGTTTGTGTGGCTTGGGAGTGAATGTACATAGAGTGGTCAGCACATTGTGCGTTATGTTAAGTTAATTGAATTAACCTGGAATGTTAAACTGGCTGGATGTTGGAAGTACCTCTTCTGCCTCTCGATTGTTGCATCTGTGAACTGTGCAAGTGAAACTGACGTTTTTCATGCTCCAACGCCTTCCAAAGTGAGGCTTCAGACTCGATCGAAGTAAAATTAAAATTTCAAAGCGAAGTTGTGAAAAAGGATAACTTGATTTCAAAAATGATTTGTATCATATTTAGACACAGGTAAATGTTATGTTCGCTTAAACTACTTTTCAGTTAACGAACAGTGTTTTCCTCTCACAAATCATCATAAGCATCAGAATAAGCTAAATTTCAGTATAAGCGAACAGGTCAAAAACCTCTACACCATCTTCTACTATACGAATCTTGCACCATAAACGCTGGCTTCTCATTGGGCCACGTCATCTCAATTTTTCTCTGCCGCTGGATCAATCTACAGAGCTTGATCGAGCCGTCCGTCTCACGCCCGGCCACCTCTGCCTCCGCCCCGCTCCGCCGCCCCGCTCGCACCTCCCTCCGGCCTCCGCCACCTACTCCGCCGGCCCCTGACTCCGTCCGTCTCACGCCCAGGCTTGGCCACCTCGCCGCCACCCCGCCGCCTGACGCACCGCTCGCAGCCTCACACCTCCCTCCGCCACCTACTTCACCAGCCCCCGCGGTATTGCCTCGGAGCCAAGGAGAAAATTGCATTTTTAGCAGACCAAACAATGCGCTTCGCAAAACTAGCATCCGAAACCAAGTTTTCGTAAAAATAGCACCCAAAACAATTACTTCTTGTTTTCTGTACCATTTTACTTTTTTTTCTTTCTCTCTTTATTTCTCCTAAAATCTGGACAATACTGCCCCTGTGCTAATCGAGAGCCTTAATTCACGTAACATCCACATCCGCTGGGCACTGGGCAGCGCTGGTCGCCGGTGCAGGCCTGGACGCTGACTGCGTGCGTGTGACTGCATGTGCCTGGATACATACACTAGACGGCCACATACCCATATAATAGAATAAACAAATCTATGCGTATCACACGTTCATAATTTGAGATTAAATGAGTTCATCTCAGAGATAAGGATAAACGAGTTCATCTCACAGATAAGGAAAAACGAGTTCTTCTCACAGGTAAGGAAAAAAACTAGTTCATCTCACAGACCCATAAATTAAACCTAAATGAGTTCATCTCATATCAAATAAAAGTGACCACATCTTGCAAAATATCATTCATCCAATATGTAGCTTTCTCTTTGGAGTCATCTTTTTTGGTGCAGGTGCAGTAGGTATCCTCATAGGAGTAGTGGTGGAGGTCTGTGAAGAACTGCCCTCTCCCATTAAAAAAGCAAGACGGCTGCACAAATGTGTGTAATGACAATTAGATAAATCTTTTTATTTGTTTGGAGTAAATTAAATGACATAGGTTAAATGTGTTACTATTTCGTACCTTCTCGTTATCCTTCCTGGACTATCCCGTAGTATTTGTTCTCTTGTTGGCCTTTGTGGGGTGCTAAGCGTATCTGGATTCTCTTTTGTAACGTTCTTTCTAGGCTGCTGCCTCTTTCTACAAGTTCAAAAAAAATAATATTTGTAATGACATGGTGATTCAAGGGTTGCAACAAAAAAAAAGACTTGCCTCTTTTTCTTTGTCCCATTGAGTGAACACTTAGAACTAGCTTGCCTGTGACCCTTTTCACCACATTTCTTGCAAGTCATTGGGCCTCTAATCATTTTCTTCCCTTTACCATTGGTTGGCGCAGTATCATCAGTTGGAGCAGTAGCATTGCCACCTTCTACATCTTTAGCACCTTTCTTCTTATGACCACCTTCAAGACATCCTTTCAACCTGAGTTTTCTTCGTCTTCCCATATTTCCTTTAGCAAGAGGAGCACCAACAACAAACGGCAACTCCACTTGAGGCCATTGTGTTTTATCTGTCATTGGCTCAATCTCTCTAGCATAAGCAGCCTTAAATCTATCCACCGAGTAATACTCATGCACAAATTGTTCAAAGTCAACTCCTCGTTGTGTGGTTATAAAGGCCAATGCATGTTGACATGGCTTACCAGTGTGCTGCCATTCAAGACAAGTACAAGTTCGTTGATTTAACTTCACAATATGCCTTTCAACTTTCTTGCTATTGTCCCAAACCTCTGCACTCCAATTAGCAGAACCATGTATTTTCAAGTGTCCCAGCCCTCTAGTATTTGCCTTTAGCTGAACCATAACACTTGGAAGTATCCTGCCGGCTGGTAGTGTATCTCCAATATTTCTTCTCTTGTTCCACAATTTCATGATCATCTCTCTGACCTGCAAATTTCTTCAGTACCTCGGCCTTCCATCTGAAGAGTAGCTCAAAACTCTCTTCCCATTTACCATAAACCTCAGCCAGAGCTTTTTCTTTACCCCTCCATACCTTGTCATATGAAATTGTGACAGAGTAATCTTTTTGCAACTTCTCTTGCAATTCTTTAGCACCCATATTGGGAGAATCCCTAAGGATACTCACAGCCTTGCTAGCTACCCATTTCTGAGAAGCTGCAGTAGTTTTCATCCTCATGGAAGAAACACATGTATGGCGATCAGTTAAAGTTGTGACCTGCAAATTACACAAGTAATAAGAAACAAATAAATTTACGACAATCACACAAATTTTTCAGGAATATAGCTAGCTATATTTACCTCCACGGTGCTTTGACCTTTATGTTTGCTGGCATTTATTTTCCAAGGGCAATCAGCACTAGACTTGCAGAAACCTCTAAATCTCTCCTTATCAGAGTGCGCTATCCCTAATTCAAACTCCTCATTGATAGCAAATTGCCGCACTGCCAACCTGAACTCGTCCATTGATGGGTACATCGTACCAAGATCCATTTGTGGATGGTTCTTATCATATGAAATAACCAACTCAGTCGGTATGTCATCATTATTAGGAATCGCAGCATCATCGTCATGACTACCCTCCTCAACCATTACACGATCATGTGATGCAGCTACCTTTCCTGACTCCTCGTCTCTCAAGACTCAAGCCTAAAAACACATACATCTGATCTTCACTCAAAAGTTCGATTCGTCCTTCCTCATCATGTGTTTCTACGATCTGCAAGCTATCCCAATCAACTGGTGCCATAGTTTCCGCAAATTCTAAATCGGACCTGACAAACCATATTAACTTCATCAAACTGCACTTCTAACAGGAATTGGGAGTACAGTCGTTCATCACGTACCTGTGTACTGCAGGCAGTGGGGTCGGCCTCGGCGCGTCGTACAGCAAGGCCGGAGTCGCGGCAACGGGCAGCAGGGCTCTTACCGTAGCAATCAAGTCCCCCTCAGCGATGGGGTGTGCTGCGGCATCAGGCGGAGGCGGCACGTCGGGCCGCGGAGGCACGTCGGACGGCGGCGCCACGTCGGACTCCGACGGTGTCATCTCGAACGGCGGCGGCACGTCGTCCATGGAGAGCCAGCTGGGGCTCGCGTGCGGAAAAAGAGAAGACGAACAACACGATACGAACAGCGGCGGCCTGGATGTTACGTGAATTAAGGCTCTCGATTAGCACAGGGGCAGTATTGTCCAGATTTTAGGAGAAATAAAGAGAGAGAAAGAAAAAAGATGAAATGGTAGAGAAAACAAGTAGTAATTATTTTAGGTGCTATTTTTACGAAAATATTGTTTCGGATGCTAGTTTTGCGAAGCGCATTGTTTGGGCTGCTAAAAATGCAATTTTCTCGGAGCCAAGTAGCAGCGATGCCGCCCAAGCTTGACCCGTTGGCCATCATAGTTCGCAGCCGATAGAGGTCACTGACTCACTGTGCCTCTGTGGCGTCGTATCTGGCGCCTAATTCGCGCTATTCCATCTCGATGGTGCCACGAGCCTCTACCTGACCGTCGTTCATGCAGCATCCCAGCCCCAGTCTCCCCGCGCCCCTCCTGCGAGCCGGCTGCGGCCACGCGGCTCCTCATCCATGGAAATTGAAGGATGATACTGAGGTTCAATCCAATCTGATGACCACGCGCAACACCTTATGGCGTCTTCTTCCTCAATCTGGTAAGGGATCATCCTCATCTTATGTTTTCCCTCTCTTCCTCGTGCGGTGAGATGGCTTCGACCCTGCACACAGCGGCAAAAACCTATTCTATCTGCACCTGCACCTTGACAAAACTGTTCCCAGCTATAGCACTTCCTGGCTCGATTATCATCTTCCATTTTGGCTCACACCTTTTCAACAGGGCAATTGATGTCTAAAGCAGATATTAGTTCATCTTCATCCTTGAGACGATAATAACTTTTTTAATTCATGTATCTTTTTTATAGATATAAATCAGCAGCAGATCGTGGAGGACGGCCGGCGACAGACTGGATATCGACATCCAATGGCACACAGGAGATGTTCAACAAAATGCGCGTGAGGTAAATAGCACAGCTTTTTCCTCTCCATGTGTATATGTATGCTATTTAGGAGAAAAAATATCACCCTATTTCTCAACTCAATCATCGCACAACAAAGCTTATATATTTTGAAAGCTCTTTCGCCCATAATCCCCGTATGCACATGCATTTTTTCTCCCAATAATATTCAGATTTAAAATGCCTGTGCTATTTTATGCTCCATCCATTCTTTACATTTTGTGATGGCCTTGTGTTGATGCTAGAGCCCTCTTTCTCTGATTGATGTCATCCGTAGCTCTTGAGGCTACTTGCTACGCTATTTAGGAATTGTTTTAAAAAAATCCGACGATTCCTTTCCTTCCAAATGTTCCACATTATGTAAATCGCCATGCCATTGAAACGTCACCATTGATCTTTTTGCACCTTGTGGATTGCTGCCTCCCACCACAAGCTGATATCCGGGGGGTCGACCTCTAGCTGGAATAGCTTGATGTCGAAGTGCTCCGAAGTTAGCACTTGGTTCCAAACAGCTTTTGCAAATTGGCAAAGATGCTGGCCAGTCTTCGATTTGTTGATTTACCATCATCTCACTGGTTGTATATGCATTTTGTTCACTAATTGGAAAGCTCAAAATTTTTCCTCTTAACACAAATATAACCTGGTATATAGATTTGGGTCATTGGGTGAGAAAGGGAAAACAAAGATTTAAATTATACATCAATCACCGCAAGGAGCCATCACTATAATGCTCCATGAATTCTCATATCAAAGATGCTATAGTTCATGCTGCCTTACAATTTCCTATGCTTGACATACATTTTTCTGAAATTAGGCAATATATATTGTCGGCACACTTTTTGCTGAAGCAGTGGCTTCAGAAACTCAAGGTCCTTGGATGTGTGTATCATAGATCGTAGGTGTAAGAGGGAGGGAGGGCATATTAGTAAATGCTTACGGTCCTCTTTCTCTAGATCTTCAGATATAACCATGTTCAGTTTTGAGTTGATAAAACCCAACTGTATAACCTACTAATTTTATCTTCCAGTGATGCTTGATCCCTAACAATTGCTACAAATCATGGACTAATCCAATATGCAGTCTTAGCAACTGGTGTCTACATACACATAATTATGAACTAGCATATTTCCCTTGTTCTTGGTGGTTCTCTAAATCATTGTCCTTTTTTCTCTGTATTGGATTAGATTGCAGCAAGGAATTTCTGCAGAACCAACAGAAGAATAACTGAATCAGGTCTTTCGCGCAAGTGCACTCGACCTACAGCATGTCTTATCTGTAACTAAAATGAAGGCACATAGCAACTGTGTGAGATGCCAACTGCTACCATTCTTACCTCGTCATATTAATCAATGACTAACGTTTTCTTTACCCTGGGCCAGAGATTTAGGTGGACACATTATCTGGTGGTATATCTGGGGAGAACTCTAGGTGGCCATGGTGCACACCAAATTCCACACTGGCCCAAATCTGGTGGTGGCGTGGCAACGCCACGCCCTTGTTTCTAGTACTGCACTGGACAAGAACCTACTGGTTTCATTCTGAAAATTGTAATTGCAATGCAGGCTCATCACCCATTGTGTTTTTTAAAGAATTGGGAGAAAATTGAACTTGAACATGGATGAATAACCATACAAAGAACAGTTGTTTGTGCTCATGACATGTTTGGCAGCTTAATGTATTCAAACTGAACCCCCTTTTTTTCTTAAAAAAAAAACAGTCAAACTCACCTTGCATTTCCTAATCCTAACCAAGGCGAGTCCGCATTTAGAGCAGCGAAGATTCCAGTCAGCCCATTCATTTACCTATGGGCCGCAAAAGAGATGAAGCAAATCAGCCCAGCCCATCGAACACCGACTCCAGCAAGATCCAACCGTCAGATCCTCAAACCCCTAGATCCAACAGCCCACATCGTCTGCCTCCTCTATATAGGTGAACTCAGCCGCGAACAAAGAAACCCTAGCATCCACCCCCTACAACGCCGCAGCCAAACCCTACCCAGCCGCCGCCGCCGCCGCCGCCGCCGCAGTGCGGAGGCGACCTCCCACCGCCGCCAAGATGCAGATCTTCGTGAAGACCCTGACGGGGAAGACCATCACGTTGGAGGTGGAGTCCTCGGACACCATCGACAACGTGAAGGCCAAGATCCAGGACAAGGAGGGCATCCCGCCGGACCAGCAGCGGCTCATCTTCGCCGGCAAGCAGCTCGAGGACGGCCGCACCCTCGCCGACTACAACATCCAGAAGGAGTCCACCCTCCACCTGGTGCTCCGCCTCCGTGGTGGCGCCAAGAAGCGCAAGAAGAAGACGTACACCAAGCCCAAGAAGATCAAGCACAAGCACAAGAAGGTGAAGCTCGCCGTGCTCCAGTTCTACAAGGTGGACGACGCCACCGGCAAGGTGACCCGCCTCCGCAAGGAGTGCCCCAACACCGAGTGCGGCGCGGGCGTCTTCATGGCCAACCACTTCGACCGCCACTACTGCGGCAAGTGCGGCCTCACCTATGTCTACAACCAGAAGGCGTAATCGCTTGCGCCGATTTGCTTTACCCGCCTACCTATCAAGCATTCACCTGTTGGCCTGTTGGTTACTCGAATTGAATCTCATTTAGACCTGTCTGAGGTTGAAACTTAAATCGAGCAGTAGTATCTATCATATTGGTACCCCTGTTACTGAGTTGATGTGGTGCTGAGTTTAATTTTGTTTTCATATTCTTCTATCATTCTTGACGATTGCACCTTTTGGCCGTTTCACTATCCTAGTATTGCATAATTGGATTAATTGCGTTCCTTAGCTATTGCTATCTCTTGATTATCCCTGGGGTGGCAACTGGCAAGGGAAATGCCCTGACCACTTTACGTTTGCTTGATCATTTTGATTGCCACTAATGTCTTGAGATAGCTACTATTTAACCGTAATTCTTTGTATGCTAAATACTTGTTGACATAATTGTTTGTGATAAGGATTTCTACCATTTTGTTGTTGTTTTATTAATGGCTTGAGAGCAAATTGCTTGAGTTGGGTAGAATTGCTTTGCTTTGGCTGTAGTATCGTCATCTTATCATGCAAATTTGTGATCTCAGTGCCCCACCTAATGTAGTTGCTGATTGTGGTGCAGTCGTGTATCGCAAGAGTTTTTTTTTTTGTGATTGTTCTCAGCTGTTATTGCTGGTTTATTGTTTTGCTAATTACTGTAGTGTTGTTTTTTTATTGTGGTCTCAGTAGCCCACCTAATAATGCTTTGTTTGCTTTGGGTGTAGTATTGCTGGTTCATTATTTTGTGATTGTGCTGTGGTCGTAGATAGAATCGATTGCTTGTTTGCATGAGTCATGCTGAGTATAAATTATGGTACTACCATTGATAAGTCATAGTTTGTCGTACAATTCTTTTTAGGTCAGAAGGATTGTTGGGGTTGGGTCCTGGGACGTTCATGGCTGCAATTCTTTTTGCAGTGTGTGGTTGCATTCTTTAGCCTTGTTTATACCATGTTTTTAGGGAGTATAATGGTTCAATGTGTTCAATTTTGTTCTGTTAGCCAGCGCAAGATGCAAAAGATGCTTTGTACTAGTCTCCATATGTGATTGTTCAAGTAGGTTGTTGAATTGCGTAGTGTATGGTCATTATTGATATTAGGTGTGCTGTTCTCATGAACTGAACCAGCATGTGGCCTATGGACACGATTTCTGTTTTTGGTGGGACTGAATTGAGTCATGTGCTCATGAAGACGTGACCAAACCTAACATTTGTGCCAGTTTTGAGTATTTCAAGTTCAGTGGAGTTGAGATCCTTCATGGAGTCTAAATCACACAGATTTACTGAATTCGTAGTCATTGTTTTACCTTGTTTTCTCTGTACCTTCTGTGAATTGTGAATCCTCTCAATGTGATTAAGGCCGTGTTTGGTTACACAGACTAAAATTTAGTCCGATGATGGGACATATGCATGGAGTACTAAATATAGACTATTTACGAAACTAAAAATATAGGGCGAGGATAATTTGCTAGACAAATTTTTAAGATTAATTAGTTGAAGATTAGCACTAATTGCTACAGTAAAAAATGTGCTAATGATGGGTTAATTAGGCTTAATAAATTCTTCTCGTGGTTTAGTCGTGGAATATGTAATTTGTTATTTTATTAGTATCCGAACACTTATGGTCAAGCTCAGTCAACATTCGATATGACATGAACTAAAATTTAGCACCCCAAACCAAATATCCCTCTAAATTGGTCCCTTTTCGATTGTATAAACTCCATAAATGTCTACTTTGTTTGGCATGATTGGTTAGCAACCAGCAGGCACAGGTGAAACTGGCATGGCTGGATTTTATGCCGTTTGATTTGATGTGCCATTTGTAAGTTAGGCTGCGGAGCCCTGACAAGTTATATTGTCACTCGTATATGCTCTAGTTTCCCTTGGATCTTATGCACAGTTTGGCTACTTTGGTATGTGAATTCACATATTCAAATGACTTGTTCTTGCAAATGCGATTTGATTTGGAACGGGGTTAGTGGCAGGTTTGTGCTGGACGTGTTTGGTTTGTTTGGTATTGGCTTTTGATTTGTTCTATCTTGTCCGTGGTGGCCTCTATTTGGTCTTTTGTAGTCCGTGGTGGCTTTGATATGACGAGTGACGGTTAGGACGACGTTCATGTTCAACTGTGCAAATTTCCCAAAGGCCTTGAAATTTGTGAAAATGTGCTGTTTCAAAGAACCTGGTAAAAGCTGATAATCGTGAGCAACGATCTGGATGGTCAACCTTTAACTTTGTATACATGTCCGCATGATCAACTTTGTACAGCACGACACGGGGTAATCAGCGCATCAAAATGTTTGATTTGTATAGGATTTACATTTTGAATGAACACCCCAATTCATGGCATAGATTAGTGGGTTCATAAGGAAGAAATAATGACGCCGATGTTCCTCCCCGAGCCCACGGTCATGGTTAAGTCGGTCTCACCATGGCTTCGGAACCCATTTATCAGTGACATGGCAATGGCAACCGAGTCTCGACGAGGACGCCTGGCCAAAACCTCTTTTCTCTATGCTGTGGTGTCGGCACTCGGCGCTGGCGAACCTCCAATTCAAACGCCACCTATTGTGATTTGTAAGGTCCCGCGTTCCGGGCAAAGATCAGAGTTTTTTTTTTGAGCAAAATTAAATTTGCTGCTTCTAACTTGCGAATATATTTTAGGTTAGGTCAGGCTGTGGGATGCTGAAGAATTACTGTAACGATGTCCATTTGATGTGGAACGATCTTGTTCTCCCCCTCCCTAACCTCTGAGTTCCTGGTTTTACATAAGTGGGGGGAAATTTGATTTTTGCCAGTCTTTTTTTATCTGTATTTAATTTGAGTTTTGTCTACTACTAGGGAATACTAGCTACATTTGTTTGTCTAGTACTCCGTCCTAAAAAGATTGTGTTGTTCAGGTTTAAAGCTAGAACAACAGTCTTTTTGGACGAGTGGAGTACCCTTTATAAAAAAAATGAAATTACATATCTACTTCTAGGTTTGTCCTTATGTCATACTATTTTAACTTTGATTAAGTTTATAGAAAATATAGTTATTATACCGAGTAAGTATATTGTAATTTTCTCATGGTTGTTAATGATATACTAATTTGGTGTCTTATATTTTGATAGTTATCCTATAAATTCTGTAGCTAGATGTAGCTAACATAATTTCACTTAGAAAAGAATCTAGATGTAGCTATATTTTAAGATGAATAAATTGTATTTTCATGGATTGACATTTTGTAACAACTGGTGCGGTGGAAAGCTCCTCTTTTTCCACGACACTTTCTACGACTTACACGTAGGCCGGTAAAGAATTAAAAAAAAGTATCGTAGAAGCTAACTCTTTCAAAATCTTTCAACATTTTTCGCAAAATGTGTCCTATTGGTGATGTAGGCGTGCCTGCGGCTTGCCATCCTAGCGACAAACATGAAGGAAATGTCTTCTTTTGTAACAAACAAATAATATGGATAACACGTAATCACGTATACATTAATATACATGGCTTCCAACTTCAAGTTGGTGCAAGGACACTGAACACGCTAGGATGCCCCATTTCGGGACTTGAGTATCGGTATATAGCTTAAAAAAAATTATTGTAGCGCTAAAGAACTTTCGGTAGTATACACTTTCTTTTGCTGCTCTAGGTGTCTTTGGGACTGCTATGGTAATCTTAGGATTAACTACGTGTCCTTGTAATGTTTCAAACTCTATTTCCCTTAATGGAATAAGTATCTCAATGGTACGGTCACGAAAAAAAAGAATTTTAAGGGGAGAGAAAGAAAAGCGCAAGAAATATTATTTTCTTCGTTGTTGCAAAGTCAATCAATCAAGCACCACTATCAAGGTGGTGTTCCTAGTACTCTATGCTCTACCATATGGCATCCATGCTTAGGACACCTTCAATATTAGAATTGACTTGCTAGCTCATATGAACTTAAAAAAAGATAAAAATGGAGTAATCTAACATGCTAGTACCAAAAAAAAATGTATAAACATAAACACGTGAATTATAGAAAAATGTATGAGTTTAACTCTTCATGAAAAGTTAACTTATCCTTTTATCTTCTTATTGAATAAAATATTCTATGAGCTAGTCGTTTTAGGGCATCTTTAGTGTGCGTTCCAAAAGCGGTGCCAAGTGGAGAGAGAAGCCTCTACCAAACATTCGAGTGCAGAGGTGTAAAGGAGAAAGCTTTGCATATGTGCAAAAACCTTACCTACGGGTGCAAACGATTAAAAACTTATTTCATTCACTGAAGAGTGCCTACCAATTGAGCTAGCAAGTTGATGGAATTTTGAATGGAAGAGTATGTAGTTGGCAATGTGAGTTCCATAGCAAGATGCTAACCTGTTTACACACGTCGAAGAAATAAGCTAAGCAAAGCACCACATAACATGATAGACCTTAACCTATCTCTTTCAACAATACGTTGAAGTTACTTGGAGGGCAGCTCCAACCGTGACTTATAAGCTAGCTTTACATACTTAATTTTATATTTTAATAGAAGAGAGAGAAAAACTGTCTTTTGATGAAGAGCTAGTCCTGTACACATATTTCAAGTTTATTTGAGGTTGTCATGTGGGCCTAGTTATATTACGATCAAAGATAAAAATTAACATCATTAAAGAGGTTGTCTTAGAGCTGGCAACTGGCTCGTAATGTGAGCTCTAATAGTTCAGTATACATGGTTAACCCAACCAAGTCAACACAAATAACAAAGTTCTAGCTAATCAACACAATCTATGATTAAATCTTTAAAATTTAACCAAATTTCATGCTTCAAAAATCAGGTAGCCACAAAAACTTCAATCAGTTGCCTTTTCAATTGTTTTTTCTCCTGCTCTTCCAACTGGAGGTCAGGAATCCATCAGCTTGGAGGGAAATGCTTACGTGGCAAAGCCCAAGCCAATTGGCACCTCTCCGGATTCCAAATAAACAACCACCCCACGTTACCGCCACGTAACAACTCCCCCAATCAGTCGGCCGGCATGGCGACCGCCACTGCCGCCACCGTCCCCGCCGGCGGCCGCCCGTACCGCCGCGCCCGCAGTCGCTGCGGCCCACCGCGCCTGCACCGCCTGCGCTTCCCGGCCGCAGCCGCGGCCGCGGCCGCTGCCGCTTCGTCTTCCCCGCCCGCCCCGTCGTCGTCCACGCTGCCGCCGCTGCCAGCAGACGGAGGCGGGCGGCTGGTGGCGGAGCTGGTGTGCGCGTTCAACGAGCTCACGGAGCGGATGGGGGAGGACCTGGCGACGTCCTCCTCGTCGCGCCTGCTCTTCCGCGCGCTGAAGCTGGCGCTCCCCGCCCTCCGCGACGTGGACGGCGGCCGGGCACTCGCGAGCGCGCTCGCCGTCGGCGCGACCCTCGCTGACCTTCAGGTAACGTGCCATAGCTGAATGCCACCTCCTCCGTACCGTTTTTGGTGCAAAAGTTTTCTTTGGAGTACAGGGTTGGGTTTGTTTGTTATCTGATGATCTGAAGTCAGCCTCTTATTTTTGGGTCTCTTGGCTCCAGTTCTTCTTTTATTGTGTAAAACTTGGATATTGGAACAAGAATTATAGCTTATCTAACAAACGAGTGTTAGCTTAATTTTCCAAGTTTGGTGTAATGTATAGGTATTTCATTCTGAGATGATTCATGGATAGGATTTAGGCATTATGATCGTTCCAACAAGCCATCAACATATACATTATCTGTCTCTTAAATGAGTGAAAACTTTCTGATAGAGAGCATGCATTAGCTTGTTGACTAACACATGTTTCCTCAATGTTATGGTACAGATTACTCTGTTCACTTAACAAAGTTAATATACTTCCGTTTCCCAATGAAATAAGGGGCCTCTCTTGAATCAGAACTCATATTTCCTGCGTTTCGTAAATTGCACATCACCCCCACCCCCACCCCCCCACAAGCTCTCAAATCTTACCAGGCTTTTGAATTGAGTGTTGGAAACAGATGGATGCTGAAGTCATATCAGCCGGCATACTAAGAGAAGCATTAGATGCAGGAGCTGTAAGCATGAGGGATGTAAAAACTCAGATTGGGATCAGCACAGCTCATTTGCTGCATGACAGCTTAAGGATTAAGCATGCTCCTTCGAAGCTTGACGTATTGGATGATGAAAGTGCAAGCGCATTGAGAAGGTTTATTCTTTCATACTATGACATCAGGGCAGTGATATTGGAGATTGCACTGAAGCTTGATATGATGAGACACCTTGATTACCTCCCTAAGTATCTTCAGCAGATAAAATCTCTTGAAGTCATGAAGATATATGCCCCACTTGCACATGCTGTTGGAGCGGGTAATCTATCACTGGAACTAGAGGATCTTTCATTTCGTTACTTGTTTCCTCATTCGTATGACCATGTTGATCAGTGGTTGAGAAGCCAAGAAACTGACTGCAAGGCCATAATAAATTTGTATAAGGAGCAGTTGCTTCAAGCACTGCAGGCTGATAATGAGTTACAGAGGATTGTACAAGACATTTCAATTCAAGGGAGGTACAAAAGCCGTTTCAGTACTATGAAGAAGCTAGTAAAAGATGGGCGAAAACCAGAAGAAGTTAAAGACATACTAGGTTTGCGGGTAATCTTGGAGCCTCGATGTGATGACAATTCATCTGATTGGGGTCCTAGGGCATTTTACAGGACACATGAAATTATTCAAGCTATGTGGAAGGAAGTGCCGGGTAGAACAAAAGATTATATAACTCACCCAAAAAGAAACGGTTACCAGAGCTTGCATGTGGCCATCGATGTCAGTGAACCTGGGAAGGTGAGGCCACTAATGGAGATACAGATACGCACCAAGGAGATGCATAGGTTTGCTGTTGGTGGAGATGCATCTCACTCTCTCTACAAAGGTGGTCTTACTGATCCCGAAGAGGTAAAAAACTAGCCTAGTTCTAGTTCTGCTCCTTCTATCACATTACACTCAATTCTTGGATTTAGCAAGTTTTGAAAGTTAGCTTTTGACATAAACAAGTGTTTTTCGATGACAAGTTGACAACAGAAATGGAAAACTCTGTACTAAACTGAATGATGTTATATGGGTATTGCTTAGAACCACCATTCCTTGTTATGTTGTCCAGGCTAAAAGGCTCAAGACTATTATGTTGGCTGCAGCGGAGTTAGCAGCTCTGCGCCTACGAGACCTACCAGGCAGTGATCGTGGAGTTGGGAACTGCAAGAACCCGGCTTTCTGTCAGCTTGACAAAAATGGGGATGGGAGAATCAGCATCGAGGAGCTGACTGAGGTGATGGAGGATCTAGGTGCTGGAGGCGAAGACGCAACAGAGCTCATGCATCTTCTTGACGCAAACAGTGACGGCTCCTTGAGCTCTGACGAATTCGAGTCATTCCAGAGACAGGTAGTTTTAAGTTACATATGTGCAGTGATCATTTAGTTTAGGTACATAATTGTGAAACTGGCCTTGAGGGAGGAAGTGAGATTTTGATATCCTGTACATGTCTTTTTTTATCAGATTGAAATGATGAGAAACTTGGAGGACGATGATGATCACTACAGGAAGATTTTGAAGGAGAAGCTGCACACAATCGACAGTGCGGGTCTTATTCATGTCTATCGCAAGGAGCTCAGTGACAAGCTACTTGTGGGCTGACCTGGAACTCAACACAACCTACCAAACCGAACAGCCATCTTACTGAAGTTTTGCATGTATACCGCACCGAGAAGTGACCCGACCCGAGCGATGATTTGTAAATAGTCGTCGAATGTACATGGTATCGTATATGATTGAGAAAAATGAGGGGTTGGCTGAATGTGGATGGTGTTGTATATGATTCAAAAAAGGGGCGGGCTGTAATACTCGCTGAATTATATGATCCAGAAAAAGGAGGTGCTGTTTGTTGAGTTCTTTGTTGATTTTTTTAGCTTGGTACTGAAACCGGAGTGGTGATTCAGAATTCAAGGGTTCTATAGAAGAAAAACTTATTTAACTTAGTATCCAGGAAAACAGCAGGAAAAGGAGATGGTGCACAGAAAGGTATAGTACAGCGAAAAGATTCATAATTGTAGAGCACTATTTGTTTTTCACTGCAAAATAAAACATCATGTAGACCTTATATGTTAAATGTAATATTTGTGTCTAAAAGGACATGTCAGTAACTGAAAACCAGTGGAAAATTCTTTGATAATATGTTGACACGCAATTAATTCCTGATCAGCAACAAGAAAGGTAGCCATAAAGATGGCATCATCTGCATTGACATTAGGGAATACTACCTTGTTTTTTTTAAAGTAATTAGGGGTAATTAGGGAATACGACCTTATTGTCACTGATACCAAGAATCCATGATCTCTAGATCCAGAACCTTTTTGATGGAAACTAATACTTGAATTTATATAAATGTGTTGCATCAACTTGCACCAGTTGCTCTGTTTTCATAGACCAGAGGTTAAAAATCTTTGGAAAAAACAATTGATCCTAGTCTATCTAATGCTGGTGTTGTGTCAAGGGCTCCGGTTGTAAGTTGTCCATTCTGTGTGCAATGAAAATGGGAGCAATCTCGTGCCATCTCAGTTTCGTTAAAAACAAATTCTGGGTAAAGTCAGGTGCAGGTACTTGCATTGTTTGACCAAGCTTACAGGTATTATTTGTAATTTCTTCAGTTTTAATTGTCGTTCCCTGTTGTAACTTTCTAGAGCAAGGAAATCACTATGATCCTGAGGAAGCATCAATATTGCAATGGTTCTGGGTTTCCAATGGGCATCAGTATTCCACAGATACAGTAGAGAGATACTTATTGCATCACACATTGACACATATTCACACTAATTAACTAGACATCATCACTATGCACACTGACACACATACACTGAGAATCAGTTTGCAGCCAATCCAGTGGATCCTGCAGAAGAACCTTGCCAGGTAAGGAGACGATGAACGCCAGCGGCGGCGGCGGCGGCGGCGGCAGAGGTGGCTTTAAGAGGGTTGATGATCCTGCAGTTGCGCCTGATCTCGCCCTGCGTCCCGGTGAGCACCTCGATCTGCCCCATCTTGACCATGGATCTCGCGAACTTGATCTTCCAGGTCGCCTCGCTGCGCACGAAGGAGTCCACCAGCGCCTTCATCGTCGCGTCGGTCAGCAGCGCCGCGTCCGACTTGAAGAGGCCCAGGTTGTTGGTGAGGCCGACGTAGTACTTGTTGTCGAGCTTCGTCGGCGTGATGAGGTCCATGGACGTCGTCGTCGTCGGGAAGAACTGGCCGCTGTTGGGCGGGCAGATGCTCTTGAGCAGCAATGCGTAAGCCTTGCTCAGTGCCGGATCAATCTGTTCATGTTCATGCGTGTGCCAATGAAATCTTCAGCATTATCCTAGTTCTTGGAGATGGAATAATGGAAGTGCTGCCATGCTGCTTAGTGCTTACCCCGTCAGGTGAGCCGCTGAAGTTGTAGAGCCGGTCGACGGGGCCGTTGGTGGCCACGGGGCCGGTGAAGCTGCTGCAGTGGGAGACGCCGATGGTGTGGGCGCCGGAGAGGACGACCATGTCCTCGAGGCTGAGGCTCTTGTTGGCGAACATGCGCACCAGCGTGGTGGCGTTGGCGAACGGCGGGGGCAGGTCGCCCGTTTGGTTGGCAAGGGAGATCCGGCCGTCGCGGCGTCCGGCCGGCACCTGGTAGCCGAGGCCGCCGGCGAGCACGACGCTGTCCCGCGCCGCGAAGGCGAGGATGTCGGCGCAGGAGACCACGCCGGGGCAGCGCGCCTCCAGGGCGGCCTTGGCGCGGTCAACCACCTCGAAGAACCGGAGGCTGGGATTGTTGGGGACCGCGTCCTTCTCCGCTTTATTGGTGGGCGTGGAGTCGATCAGGACGGAGCCGTCACAGCCCTACAAGTTGCAAGTTTAGGTGTCACTTTGGTGAAGTGCTCATTACTTGTTACTTTGAATTTTGCTTTTACGGGGAGTTGGTTTCGCTAGAATGCCGTTAAATTTGTGGGCTTCGTTAGATTACTCTTATAAAATAAGTGCTTCACGCTACTTTGCCATATCATAATTTTTTTGCAACTTTATAAATTTCTGAGCCCATTGCTTGAGCTGGCGCGACCGTTTTGCCCCTACCTCCTTCTATCTTACCCTCGTGCTCCCTCTTCTCACGGTGACGACATTTTCTTCTTTCTCTCCCGTTCTTTCTCCGTCTCGACCGGTGTTCAGGCAGAGCCCGATGCCGCCCACCGCCGCCCACTGGCCGTGTGCCACCAGGCGTGCCGCCCGTCCCTGTGTCCCGCCGCTCCCTACGCGTCGCCCTAGACCAACCCTACAGCTGTCTGCTCGCGCCGTCGGCCAGCGGCCAGGCTGGGTCGTCCCCAGGCGAAGGCTCCCGCAGTCCAGGACGCGCGCCCGCCTCCGAAGCCTCAGCCGCGACAGCATCCTCTCCCCAGAACTAAGGTGAGGCTTGAAGGCGCCCGTATCCAGGATTGATTTGTGGATTTTTTTCTCGAATACGCAAGAGTGTTGCGTATCATTGTATTAAGTAGGGAATAGAGGTTTTGTACAGTGCACCGGCCAAGGCCAGGCTCGAGCTGTTGTTTACATTGAGATCTCGGTGAGTAGCGGACTAAACCCCCCCCCCCCCCCCCCCCCCCGAAGCTAGACTCCCTAAGTTCTTTGCTCCAGCTTGGATCCACAGGTCGGCCTCCGCCTTGATGAGCAGGATATCGTTTACCAAGGTCGTGGCATCCTTGAAGCAACGGGCGTTCCTCTCTTTCCACAATTGCCAAGAGACCAGCGCGAATAGCGAGTCGATGCCCTTTCGCTGGTGGCCGTGCCAGCCCCGGCGAACTCGCCTCCACCAAGCTAGGACTGACAGCGCTGGTGCCGGTAGGTCATGTCCTAGGGTTCGGCAGATGTGGAACCAAACCTCCCTGGAGTAAGGGCAGCTGCACAAGATGTGGTCTATCATCTCCGACACAAGATTTGTGGATTCAGTGGGTAAAGTGTTAACTTAGGGTTTTACAGGAGTAAGAAACAGTGATTCTCTTATGTGCTTGTGCTATGGATTGCAATCGGAGTGATCTAGTTACTGGGTATGTATCATTATTTACTCTTTGTTGTACAAATATATCTAACTACGACTAGTTGTATGGCATGCGTGTAGTGTTCTAACTCTGTAATGGGTGTTTTTTTAGGCTCTGTAATGGGCAAAATGACTTGAATTACCAGTATGGATGGAGTATAAAATATATGTAATAATCATCGCCTAAAAGAAAACTAAATTTATGCACATGAATTTTAGCAAATCCCATTTTCTTGTTTGCCCATATTAAATAGCTTCGATAGTCACCCCAGTATACAATCTTAATGACATAAACAAGATTTGAACACCTAGAAAACAATATGTCCACCTCATAAACAAGACTTGAACTCCGGGAAGGAATATGTACCCTTGGAAAGGCTTTAGGACTTGTTTGATAGAGATCTTGTTTCTATGGCAAAGTGATTCTATATCGTGATTGCGGGAAAGAATTATTTGAAATAATCACTACTACAAAAGGATTTTCAGCAACAACAGGTTCTTTTGGGCAGAGCGCCTCCCAAGATGAGGCGGCTCCAACCCCACTCGTCTCTAAAAATATATTTTCAGAGGTGGCTGGTGTTACCAGCCGTATCTGAAAACATGGGGATTTGTTTGAAGATGAATTTGTAGAGGCGGCTGGTATTGGATTAGAGGGGACACAGAGGCAGAGATGCGGACTCTCAGGAGAAGTCCAAAAAATAAGATTTTTTTTCATTCCACACGAATCCAATGAATTGATGGTGATGAAACACAGCGTATAAAGTGGAGGTACTCTCACCCATTATAAACACAACATATAAATCATTTTGTCTTTTTTTAATACATAGCTTTTGTTATATACTTAGATGTAGGCTCTTTCTATATATATATATATATATATATATATATATATATATATATATATATATATATATATATATATATATATATATATATATATAGTAAAATTGTGTATCTAAAAAATGTAAAACAAATTATAATTTAGAATGAAAAAAGTATATATTTTTCTGAAGTACTTTATGCCCAACTCTAAAAGAACATTTGTTTGGAATAACTAGTGTGTAAAATCGTTTGATCATGTGTACTTACTCTGACAAAGCAGTCATGGAAGTGCATGCGGATGAGTGCCGGAGCAACGCCGGAGTTGTTCCTGAACGCGGCGGCCACGGTCTGCTGCACGATGGTCTCGGCGGAGGGGCACGTCCTCCTGTAGAAGCCGACGTCGAGGCAGGCGGCGGCGGTGGCCGAGAGAAGCGACGCCGCCAGGATGACGACGGTGGCGAAGAAGCTTAAGCACCGGTGATTATTCGTCATATGCATGGCTAGCTGTGAGTGAAGCTCACCTTAGCCCTTGTTGCTGCTTTTCTTCTAGGATATGATTCTGGTTGTTGTGTTGCACCGGTGTATGTGTTTATAGGACATCAGAACGATGGTTGTGGCATGTAGATTGTGGAAGATGGAGGTGCGCGTGTCACAGTTTGGAAAGCAGTCGCATGAGTGACGACGACTGCATGTTGTTGGGTGATCAAGACCAGCACCTAAATGGTGGTCAAAAGAGAGGCGAGATCTCATTTTCCAATTGTGTCATAACTCACATCTCGCTTGCTGCAGGTTGAACAGCTACTGCCATGTACTATACAAAGTACGAGCCTTTAAATAGAATCATAGTTTTACATATCCTTTGACAGTGTGTGCCAACGGTTGGAACTTGAAAGATATGGTGTAGAGTCAATTATAGGATCAGTACGTGGAAGTGGAACTTGTGTCATGCCTTGTCCTTTGCACACTTTGGATCGGAGGTTGCAATATCGATCGTTTTCTCAAAACACAATACAGAGACTACATTTACATCCTTTTCTAAAAAAGAGACTACATTTACATGTGTTGATGCTCAAATTTAGGTCGATCGAGGAGATTTTAGAATCAGAAAGGGAAAGAGAGATCCGCTTCCCCCGCGTCGCCCCCACGCAGGCGACTCATGTGGCTTCCGACCCGCCGCCGCCTCCAACCCTCCTTCCCTCTTCTGCCGCGCCGCCGCCGAAGCGGGCTGCCGGCTAGGCTAGCGCGGCTCGCCGGGATGGCGGCGGCGGGGCCTGGTGCGCGAGTTGATGATGGCGAGCCTGGGGAGGTGGTGTGCGAGGTATGGGCGTCGGCATTGAGGGCGTCGTCGCCTTCGACGGCGAGGAAGACGCCGGCGAACCTCCCGTCATCATGTGCCCCCATCGGGTTACCTGAGGACGGCGGCGCGGCGTGGACGCCGCGAGCACTCGCGGCCCGAGCGCGGGCGGCGCGCCTTGCGGCAAGGTGAGCGCACGTGGGAGGCGTGCGAGCATCAGCTCACGTGCAGGAGAGCTGCATCAGCTCGCGTGGAGAAGGGCTGCATCAGCTCGGGTGGAGGAGGTGTAGGATATCTGGAAGAGGAAATGGCCTAGAGGGGGGTGAATAGGCCTGTAAAAATTCAACTCAAAACACTGTCAGAACAGTGGGCGGCACTGCCGCTCCTCCCAAGGGCGGCACTGTCGCTCAAGCAAATGAAATCTGCTGATCTTGAAACTTTGCGGACAGAATCTATATACTACTAACAGTTTACAGCTGCAACAGAAAGGTAAACACCAGCTCGAAGACTGGTTTTCACAGAAAGTTCTCAAGATTAAAAATCTAACTTCCAAACCTTAAACAGCACAAGCACAACAAGTGGAACTGCAAAAATGTAAAGATGAAGCACACGAGACACAGAGATTTATCCCGTGGTTCAGCTCGCCACCAAGGTTCGCCTAAGTCCACATTGTTGAGGTAGCCACAAAAGGCTTAGGCTTGCCACCAAGGCTTGCCCTTTCCTCGTTCTCAAGTCAAGAGAGTGAACTCTTGAGATGAGGGGTGATTTCTTTGCTGCAAGAGTGAGGTTACAGACCTCCCTAGGCTGCCACACAAGGGGGCAAGCTCAAGAGCGACGCCTAGTCGGCTAGGAGCAAGCCCCAAGAGTAACAAACCCTAGAATCACCGGCCAAACGTGAACCAAATGCTCTTTAGACTTTGGGAGGATCTGCTCTCTAATCGAGTTTTGCTGCCTTTTCTTTCAAGTTTTGATGGTTGGAATCAAAGATTAGCTTGAGTGATGGAGAAGCAACAATGGAGGGGAGAGAGAGCACTGGTCTGTTCTTTTCGAAGTGAACGCGCTGAGGAAGAAGGTGACCGTTGTGGGCTGAGCCTGGTGGTAGTATAAATACCACCAGTGGCCCAACGGTCACTTGAGGGCGGCACTGCCGCTCTCTTAAGGGCCGCACTGCCGCCCTAGCTAAAATAGCTAAGAATTGGATGAATTTTGGCTGTCTGCTTTGACTGGGTATGAGGATGTGTTTCTGGAGTTTTGAGCATCTGGTTGCACAGTTGACTAACTGTTCTAAAGTCTCCCTTTATAGTACGACTTTTCCTAAACTCAATATTCAAAATGAAAATGAATGTAAAGCTTCTTTGAGTCCAGCAAGGCCATCCATTGAAACTTTGGGGTACCTGCAACCTGTACATCATCCTGTCTTTCGAATCCCTGTTTATCATCTCAATAAATCTCACTAGTCTTCTAATTTGGTGGTCATCAGCGCCAAAACCCACATTAAGGCTTGATTGCACTTACAATCGCTTCATTTTTGGTGATTGATGACAACCCAATTAGAGCTTACAAAAAGATATGAAATAAACTGAGATTTATGAGTCATGGGTGTAGGAGCCTCTCCCTGAAAATGTAAATGGAGATTTGAATTCTCAAATTTGGCATAAAAGCCAAAGTTCACATTTTTAGGTGAAAAGGGGCCTCCCCCTACATCCATGCCAGCTGTGGGTAACTGAACATGATACAACCGATATAAAACAAGTGCAACACAAGAATCATGTCAGTTCAAACAGATCAAAGTTTGGCTGCTAAAGCACAGGGCGGCACTGCCGCTCTGGGGAGGGCGACACTGATGCCCTAACTTAAACAATCAGAACACAACCAACTTTACCACAACAGGAAATATAAAACTAAAGCAGTTAACACATAGAATATGACAAGCTAAACATTAACCTCAAATACATGTCCATGTCTAAGATGAATTAAGACTAAAAGTAGCACTATTACATTTAAAATAGTTTTGAGCGACTCTCAAACTCACAACCTAACAACTACTCTCATCAAATCTGAACACAAAGTGTAACAACCCAAAAATCCACACACCAAAAATACCAAATACAAATTTTTTCTCAAAACTTCTATGTGATGATGAGTGTCATGTATGGTAACCCAACCTAAGAGATGCATTAGGTCTAACCCAACCCAAGTTAGCATATAAGCATGGCATGCCTTTGACTAATTATGTTTATTTAAATTCTAACAAATGAAATGTTGCATACATAGTTAACTCAAATTGTGATTTGGATTTTCTTTTGCTTTATGTTATGCTTAACAAATTTTTCTAAGAAACACATCATAAAATAATCACTATTCAAATCCAAGGATAATTGTATAAAAGAAAAACTAATTCTATATATATAACAAACTACACCTATGTGGATATACAAAATAGCTAAACAAAATTCCCTAAACACCAATGAATAAGTTACATAAGTTTGAAATTCAAATTTCAAACCAAATTTGAATTCAAAAAAAATGGAAAAGAAATGAAAAACAGAAAAGAAAAAGAAGAAAGAGAGAAGAAGGCCTCCCAGCCAGCTGCTCGGCCCAGCAATTCAGCCGAAGCCGCCGCTCGCGCGCTCAGCTCCAGCGCGCACACACGCGGCCCAGCTGCCGGCCTAGGCCTCGCTCACGCCCGCGCGCCCAGCTCGCCAGCTGCCGCTGCCACTTGGCCCCACGCGACAGCCACATGACTTCCACGCCCGCGCGCTTTCCGTTCCACTTGCAGCCACTACCACGCGGGCCCCGCACGACAGGCTCCTGTTCTTCTTCTCCACGCCATGCTCAACCACCGCGCGACCGGGGGCCGACAGCGTTGGCAGAGGCGGGCCAGGGGTCACGCCCGGGGCATGCCCTTGTTCCCCCTCTTGCGCCGCACCCACGCAACCACACGCCACCGTAGGATGCGTCGCATGCTTCTCCACCGATCGATCGCCACCGCCATGGAAGCTTGGCATTCGACTATAAAGGCCTAGCCCCGATCACCCTAGCGCCCGAGCTCTCAACGCCCCGCCACCACCGGGTGGCTACCCTCTGCACACCTGAGCCAAGAGAAAGAGAACCAAGGGAGGAAGAAGGAGGGAAGAGGAGAGAAACAGGGGAAGGCGCCATCAGAACACCTTCGGAGCCGCCGGAGCCAAGGGAGACGTGGTCGTCCTCATCACGGTCGTAGGGTCAGCACTGCACGACTTCCAGAGCTACACGGCCACAACCCGCCACTGCACCACTATCCTCTCGCCCTCAACACCGATGGTGAGCTGGACGCCGCTGAGACCCCTCCTAGCCCATGGGTTCGCCTAGACCTCCATGAACGGACCGCGCCGGAGCATGAACTCTTGTTTCGGTTGGCCAAAACGATAGCCTAGAAGGACCACCACAGCCCCACGCCCTTCCCGCACGCCGGTGGTGCTCAAGCCGTCGTTCACCGTGGCCAACGCTCTAGGGAGCCTCGATTGCTACCCAGACGCCACCATCGGGCTCGCCATCGCGGGGAAGCTTTTCCCCACCTTAATTGGATGACCGCGCCGCCGTAAGACCACACCGGTGAGCACAACACCGGCGGGAACATGCCGGAGATGGAAGCAGAGGCTTCCCCTCGCCAGCCACTCACACATGCACCCGGTGCACGCGGACCACACAGAGAGAGAGAGGAGAAGGGTGGACGCGGTTCACCGGAAGAAGACGCGGTCCACCGTGGACCAGCGCTCGCGTCCACCGTAAACCGAGCTTATGGACCAAGCCCAGTAGAAGCCCACGGCTACGACGTGGCAGCACCATAGCTTGCCACGTGTCCGACCCAGCCCAGACCGGCCCAACCCGAGCCCAACCGGCCCAGTTTGGACCCGACCCGAGTTGACCGTTGACCGGTCAAATGTTGACCATTGACCTGGGCCCACATATCAGTGACACAGAGCCGCGGGACCCACTTGACAGTGGGTGATGTCATCCTGACGTCATGCGGGACCCACCTATCAGTGATAATACAATCAGGGGTGACGTCACGCTGACGTCACGATACTGATATCAGCAGCCCCGGACCCACATTCCAGTGACCCAAGAACCCTGGCCCCACATGTCAGCCACAGTGATGTTGATGACGTCATGATGACGTCAGTAGGACCCCACTTGTCAGCCACAATGACGTTGATGACGTCATGCTGACGTCATGATGATGTCAGCAGGACCCCACCTGTCAGCCCAGAGCCGGGACGATGACGTCAGCTAGCCACGTGGACCAACCATAGCACGACACGTGTCAGCGAGGAATAATTCAGCCTTTTTCATTTTTAGAAATAGATTTAATCTTCAGAAATTCATAACTAATTCATACGACCTCGGAAAAATATGAAACTAGGACCAAAATTCATCTAAAATCAAGCTCTACGCAATAAATCCATGTTTGAGTGAATTTGGCTCTTTTGAATTTTCATTGCTTTTTTGTGCTATTCTATAGACGTCGCTAACGTGACTATAATGCAAACGATGCAGACTCGGAGGAGAACCTGACGGACGAGGACCGTGAGTACCGTGAGGAGAACGGAGACGACTACACTGAAGGTGCCACATCCCACCCAAATCTCATAGCACCTATTACGCATGGCTAATATAGAACTGCTATCGCTTTACTCTACTTTATGGTAGGTTTTGCATGGTAGTATGCTTGCTTGAAAGCCTTTACCTTGACGCAACCTTACCCCTGCATACCCTGCTATAGGCTAGACACACGCTTATTGCTCTATAATTCCTTATTTATACTTCTACTACGCTTATACTATGTGCGTGGTGGAAACTGGTGTTACCTGGACTTTAGGGAGAGTGTTGCGTGTGTGACTTGGGTGTGTGGAGGGTGAGGGTTGAGTCGACCAAGTTGGAGTATACGACGAGCCTGGGGCAAGTCTTATCATGGGATGCTACCTGGGCACCCCTAGAAATGTATACCTGTGGTGGGTAAAAGGTATATGAGGTGGACCTAGTTGTGAACCTGTGATGGGTGGAGCCCGGGTTGGAGGTGCTGTGGTGGCACGGTAAAGGAAACCCTGATGGAGACATTCTGGCTTGGTCATCCCTAAGGACTTACTAGTACTCAGATTCACTAGGAAGCCTTACGTACTGCTCGCCCTATGTGGTGCGGGTCGGCTAGACTACTTGGTAGGATTTTGCCACTACTGCTAGGTTGATAGCGGACAGTGTAAGGAGGTACGGGGCACAGAGGATTTCCCCCACACCCTACCGAGACTTCATGGAGACCTTGTGGACCCGGCTCATGACTCACAGTTTCAGCCACCCCATACTCGACTTGGGGTGAACCAGGGCTGAATGGTAGAGTGGCATTATCCTAGGTTAGCAAGCAGCCAGAATTAGCCCAGTTGACGACGGTCAGCAAGGAAGGCGGATCTTGTGGTTATGTAAAACCTCTGCAGAGTGTATAGTTGATCGATCGATACATGTGCCGACTCGTCGTCTATGGACCTTTCCTGGGTTTCGCTTAAACTAGATAGAGAGATGAGTCCTTCTCTTCTTCCCCCAAAAGAGAGTGTCGGTCTTAGCCAGGGGCTACAGGCTTTGAGACAGTGCCGAGAGGGAGTTGGCCTGTCGATTGAGCGATGGTGTGGAATAGTGTGGAGTTGGTGGTATGTTGATCCCAGGATCGTAACCTGGCTCAGAAAAGGGAATGGAGTGGAATGAGTGTGGGAATGGTGTTAAAACTTGATCAATTATATTATACACTTGATATACTACTGCATAGGAAGCCCCAGCCCTATAGGTTTCTTTTGAATACAACCATGTTGCATCTAAATCCACAAAGCAATGCTCATAGGGATGGGAGTGGCCAGTACAAATCGTACTGATAAGTTTTTGGCACAGGTTCTGCTGAGGAGTATAGCTCCGAGGAGTTTGATGGTTGAGGGGTTTATGCCTACGCTCGAGTTTGGCGATCTTATCTTCAAGCTGTTCTGATTAAATGCTACTTTCATTTCCGCCAATGCGGCGATGTAATAATTTATGTAATTCCGCACTATTTGTACTCTGATATTATCATTGTATGGATGTGGTATTCGACTGGAATTTGGGTAATAAGATCCATCGCGGACTTAATACACTTCGACTCTGTGGATTTCCCTTCGTGGAAATTGAGGTCGTTTCAGTTGGTATCAGAGCCATACTTGACCTTAGGATGAAACCCTTAGAAATGGACGATAGAATAAGACGTGAACAAACCTTCCTTCGGTTATATACCGACCCTGCATCTACTTTTATGCAAGGCTTTTCTATTAATGGACCTGCTAACACCTGATTTCCTTGAAACATGCAGATGGCAACGAACATCGACTGGCCCCCTCTAGGACCACTACCTCTGGACCACGCCAAGCTTACCCTTGACCTACGTGAGCTCGGGGGTTTTGCACAGACCCTCTGCCGAGTTCTCATCACGTTAGGTGTCCCCGACGAGCTTATCAAGGTCACCTGCATGGGCAAAGCAGCTCAGGGAGGAGGAATCGAAGGACCGATTGCCACCTCAGTGGAGTTCCCAGCTAGCACCACCTTACCTTCCATCCCAGCCTTCACCGAGATGACGATAGAGGACACAGTCGAGGAGGGACTGCAAGCTATCTCACACAAGGCACTTCACAGAGTGATGAGGGACCACTATGAGCATCTGAAGACGACAGAGTTCCGTCTACTTCCCCAGGCCCTCGACCTCAGCCTTACCCCCAGTGAGCAGAGTTTCGCAGCAGGCAGAGTTATCCTTGCCGAGGAGGACAGATGCCTTCGTGTCTCAGCTATTCACCTACTAGAGCAGGACAGGTACGTGACCCAGCTGGAGCAGAAGAGACGTCAGGACTAGGCCCTCCGGTGGGAGTACCAGGAGCGAGATTCGCATGGAGCACATGAGCGAGCTAGACTACTGGAGACAATTGCCAAGCTGCAGGACGAGCTCAACCGTCGTGAGGAGGACCACAGAGCCGAGGTCGCTGACTTACAGGACAAAGCAGCCGACCTAGGCAACAGGAATTGCTACCTCGACTGCATGGTCTTGGAATTACAGAGTGAGTTGGATGACAAGAAGACCGAGTTCAACCGCAGGGGAGACAGAGAGAGATCCAAGGGGATTGGTATGCTAAAGATCCAATCTCGGAACAAGACCCTGACTCAGGAGCTAGAGGAGTTCAGGAAGAAGGCCGTTCGCAACCAGGGTCACCTGATCGAGGCACTCAGGCAGACCGAGTACCTACAGGACAAGTGTGAGAGGACTTGGCAGGCTTGGCAGAAGTCTGACAGGAAACGTCTCAGGGAAATGAAGGGTATGTGGGATCAGCTACCCAAGGAGATCCGCAGCAAGACAAAGCCTAGGATAGAGGAGTTTGAGTTAGCCCCGACTCGCCTCAACCTAGACGCCTGCCCTACCCTACCTGGAGCCAAGGCTACCGAGGAGCTCGCCGAGGCCTTGAAGTACGTATCCCGACTCCACAAGTCTAACGAAGAGATCGAGATCGAGGACAGTCGTATCCCAGCCACGGTGTACGAGTTAGAGTAGGTGACCCTGCATGGTCATGAGTTATGTCTAAAGTTTCCATGAGTTGTACCCCCCTTATGAGATGATTTATGAGACTCTCTGCGTAGCACGATTCTCGCACATCTTCTAGTGTAGCTGCTAAAGATGATGCTATGCAATCAAACCCTTGTAATGAATGTTTTTGGATCTTATGGCATCTTTTGGATCTTGTCGCTTCTTTGTAATGAGTGTTGGATAGTGTAACTGTTCTATTTTAAATCATTAAAATCATGTAATCATATTGAATTATAAAGCACCTTGGCACAAGCATAAAATTTCAATGATCCGAGTTACAGATGCCGAACCGCCGATCGAATCGCCTAATGAATCGGGGGCGTGCGCCCATCCCCGAACCCAATAGGGGCCGTGGTGACAACAACCGTGGCCGTGGTCGTGGCCGTGGACGTGGACGTGGAGGGATACCCTTCGACTTGGAGAATACCCCACCACCTATTGAATAGAACATCCCGCCGCCACCACCGAACCTGGCAGAAGTGATGGCGCAGCAGACCCAGCTTCTTGCAGCTCTTATTGAAGGAGCCAATCGTCGCCAAGGAGGTCAGCAGAATGATTTCCAGAGGAAGCTGGAAGGTCTCCTGAAGCTAAGACCACCTACCTATGATGGCACCGACCCTGACCCATTGGTAGCCGATGACTGGCTTAAGGAAATGGAGAAGAAGCTTGATCTCACTACATTCACCGACGATGAGTGTGTTGGAGCTGCCGCACACCAGCTCACAGGTGCAGCACGCGCCTGGTGGGATAGTTTCAGTGACTCCCATGAGGACTCTGCCAACATCTCGTGGGAAGAGTTCGCCGAAGCATTCACTGAGTACCACATTCCCAAGGGTATCATGGAGGCCAAAGCTGAGGAGTTTCGCAACATCAAGATGGGAAAAGACAGAGTGATCGAGTACACTACTCGTTTCACCAACCTTTTGCGCTATGCGCCTTCCTATGTTGTGAACTCTGAAAAGGAGAAGCTGTACTATTACCGCAAGGGGCTTAACCCGCACATCAAACTAAAATTTGGCGGTATTAAGAGTAACACATTACGTGCTCTGGTGGATCGCTGCATTCAGATTGAGAAGGACCGTGATGAAGCTGGAGAAGAGTACAAGGGAAGAAAGCGAAAACCTGAGGAGTCCCTCTGTAGCCGTGATCGCAAGAGGATCCGTAGAGATGCACCATCCAGGGAACGCTCTCACTACAACGGGGATGACAACCCTGGATCAGGTAGGGGAAGTGGAGGCTACTTCACCAAAAACTCCCGCCCTGCTCAGGATCGTTACACCCGAGATCGTTATGCTCAGGATCGTAACACCCATGACCGTTTCAACCATTCCCGCTCTGTGAATGAACGCCCAACACAGAACCGCTCCGTACCAGGCAATGGAAAATGGAAGGCACCCGCGCCAACCCCTATAGGCGGTGCACCTTTCACCTGCTTCGCTTGTGGCCAACCGGGTCACAAGGCCGCTGAATGCCCTTAGAATTCAGCTATTCAGAAGTCTCAGTTCAAGGGGTCTGCTACCCGTGGATGCCTCAACCATCTGGATGCCGAGGAAGCTCAGGCTGCACCAGACATCATGTACGGTATGTTTCTAGTTAATGGCAATACTGCATCAGTTCTTTTTGACTCTGGAGCAACTTGTTCATACATATCAACCAAGTTTGCACGAGAGTATGGCCTGCCCGTAACCCCATGTGAGAAGCCTATCATTACCAGCTCGTCCTTAAGAGACCTAAAAAGCACCCACATCTGTAAGGGAGTGAGTCTTACCATCGAGGGTCTTATCTTTAAAGCCAATTTAACCCTGTTACCTTCCACCAACCTAGATATCATCTTAGGCATGGATTGGTTAACCATTCATCGAGGCATCATATCATGTTCCCCTAGATATGTCCAAGTGACCCACCCATCAGGCCAAGTCATTAGATGTGAACCCTAGATCAAAAGGTCCACCTCTATCCTATGTGCCCTTAAGGTGAGATCAGAATCACTAAAGGAGGAAAAGATAGTTTATGATGTGCCTGTGGTCAGAGACTATCCTGATGTATTCCCTGAAGAATTACCAGGAATGCCACCGGACCGTGATGTGGAGTTCATCATTGATCTTTTGCCGGGAACGGGACCCATTGCCAAGAGACCCTATCGCATGTCAGTTGATGAACTGGCCGAACTCAAGAAATAGCTAGAAGAGCTCATCTCGAAGGGATATATCAGACCCAGTGCTTCACCCTGGGGATCCCCTGTCCTGTTCATTAAGAAGAAGGATGGCTCAATGAGAATGTGCATAGATTACCGTAACTTGAACACAGTCACCATCAAGAACAAGTACCCCCTACCGAGAATTGATGATCTGCTTGATCAACTTCGAGGTGCCAAGTATTTCTCCAAGATCGATCTTAGATCTGGCTACCATCAGATGAAGATTCGAGGGAGTGACATACCGAAGACAGCTTTTGTGACTAGGTATGGTCAGTTCGAGTTCACCGTGGTATCCTTTGGACTCACAAATGCTCCCGCATACTTCATGAATATGATGAATAAGGTTTTCATGGACGAATTGGATAAGTTTGTGGTGGTATTCATTGATGACATCCTGGTCTATTCATCCACCGCTGAAGAACATGAACATCATCTAAGAACGGTGCTTGAGAGACTAGCCCAACATCAGCTCTACGCAAAGTTCAGCAAATGTGAGTTCTGGCTACAAGAAGTTGCCTTCTTAGGCCACGTATTATCAGTTGAAGGTGTTGCAGTGGAGCCAGCTAAGATTGAGGCTGTGAAGGAATGGGAACAACCCCGTAATGTGACAGAAGTTAGAAGTTTCTTGGGATTGGCTGGGTATTATCGCCGATTCATCGAAAACTTCTCCAAGATAGCCCGTCCGATGACCAACCTGCTGAAGAAGACTAAGGAGTTTGAATGGACGCCCGAATGCGAACAAAGCTTCCAGGAATTGAAACAGAGACTTACCATAACTCCTGTGTTAGCATTGCCCGATATCGACAAAGATTTCATGGTCTATTGTGATGCATCTCGTCAAGGACTTGGGTGTGTATTAATGCAAGATGGAAGAGTGATAGCTTATGCTTCTCGATAGCTGAAAGAACATGAGAACCGATACCCTACACATGACCTTGAGTTAGCAGCAGTTGTTCATGCTTTAAAGATCTAGAGGCACTACTTGATAGGCAATAAGTGTGATATTTACACCGATCACAAGAGCTTGAAGTACTTTTTCACTCAAGAGGATCTGAATATGAGGCAACGTCGATGGTTAGAGTTGATCAAGGACTATGACTTGGAAATTCACTACCATCCAGGAAAAGCTAACGTAGTCGCAGATGCTCTTAGTCGCAAGAGTTACTGTCACACTTTGATCACTGAATCCGTACCACCTGAGCTCAAGGAAGAGATTGATGATTTCCAACTTGAGATACAACCACATGGCTTGCTGAATGAGCTCCGCATACAGTATGATCTCATGGATCACATTTGTCAAGCTCAGAAAATGTGTAAGGAGATTGACTATCTCCATGGTCTAATGAAACTAGGCTATAAGACCAACCACCATGAAGATGAACAAGGAACCATTTGTTTCAAGGACAGAATCTGTGTGCCTTCTGATCCAGTCCTACGAGAGGAAATTTTGTCAGAAGCTTATGATTCTAAGTATTGTATTCACCCTGGAGGTTTAAAGATGTATCAGGACTTGAGAAAACACTTTTGGTGGAAAGGTATGAAGACAGACATTGCAGGACACGTGGCACGATGTGACACCTGCAATAGAGTCAAGGCTGAACATCAGAGGCCTGCAGGATTGTTAAAGCCTCTTGACGTCCCGGAATGGAAATGGGAGGGCATATCCATGGATTTCATAGTTGGATTACCCCGTTCACTGAAAGGCAATGATTCCATCTGGGTGATTGTTGATCGTTTAACCAAGGTTGCTCACTTCGTACCAGTGAAGACCAAGACCAATGCAGAAAAATTAGCAGATCTATATATTGAGCATATTCTCAGGTTGCATGGAGCTCCCTCTAGTATTGTATCTGATCGTGGTCCTCAATTTGTGTCCCGATTCTAGGAAGCTCTACACAAGTCTTTTGGAACCAAACTTGATTTCAGTACCGCTTACCACCCACAGACAGATGGACAGACAGAGCGAGTAAATCAGATCTTAGAAGACATGCTTTGCGCTAGTGTACTGAATTACGGCTCTGATTGGGAGAAATGTCTACCCTATGCAGAGTTTTCTTACAACAATAGCTACCAAGCCAGCATCAAGATGTCGCCATTTGAAGCTCTATATGGCAGACCTTGTAAGACACCTTTGATGTGGTCCCAACCGAGAGAAAGATCATTCTTTGACTCTGCTAAGATTCAAGATGCAGAAGAAGGAGTTGCTTAGGTAAGAGAGAATTTGAGAATTGCCCAAAGTCGATACAAGAGCTATGCGGACAAACAAAGAAGAGAACTGGAGTTCAATATGGGGGACTTCGTATATCTCAAGGTATCCCCGCTACGTGGAACGGTCAGATTTCATGTGAAAGGCAAGCTTGCCCCTAGATTTGTTGGCCCATACAAGATTTGCAAGAGAATTGGAAAGCTCGCCTACAAACTTGAGTTACCTGCGGAATTGACGGGTGTACATCCCGTATTCCATGTATCCTAGCTACGCAAATGTTTAAGAGTACCCGATGAAGCAATCCCAACTGGTGCACTTGACATTCAAGATACACTTGAGTATAAAGAACATCCTATCAGGATTCTGGACAGAGATACCAAAGAGACTCGAAGCAAGACTATTCCTATGTGCAAGATCCAATGGAGCAATCACACAGAGAGAGAAGCAACATGGGAGAAAGAGTCTGACCTCCGGCTACACTATCCTCATCTTTTCAAGGAGTACGTTACGCTTTAATCTCGGGGACGAGATTCTGTTAAGGGGGTAGGACTATAACAACCCAAAAATCCACACACCAAAAATACCAAATACAAAATTTTTCTCAAAACTTCTATGTGATGATGAGTGTCATGTATGGTAACCCAACCTAAGAGATGCATTAGGTCTAACCCAACCCAAGTTAGCATATAAGCATGGCATGCCTTTGACTAATTATGTTTATTTAAATTCTAACAAATGAAATGTTGCATACATAGTTAACTCAAATTGTGATTTGGATTTTCTTTTGCTTTATGTTATGCTTAACAACTTTTTCTAAGAAACACATCATAAAATAATCACTATTCAAATCCAAGGATAATTGTATAAAAGAAAAACTAATTCTATATATATAACAAACTACACCTATGTGGATATACAAAATAGCTAAACAAAATTCCCTAAACACCAATGAATAAGTTACATCAGTTTGGAATTCAAATTTCAAACCAAATTTGAATTCAAAAAAAAAATGGAAAAGAAATGAAAAACAGAAAAGAAAAAGAAGAAAGAGAGAAGAAGGCCTCCCAGCCAGCTGCTCGGCCCAGCAATTCAGCCCAAGCCGCTGCTCGCGCGCTCAGCTCCAGCGCGCACACACGCGGCCTAGCTGCCGGCCTAGGCGACCGCTCATGCCCGCGCGCCCAGCTCGCCAGCTGCCGCTGCCACTTGGCCCCACGCGACAGCCACACGACTTCCACGCCCGCGCGCTTCCCCGTTCCACTTGCAGCCACTGCCACGCGGGCCCCGCACGACAGGCTCCTGTTCTTCTTCTCCATGCCATGCTCAACCACCGCGCGACCGGGGGCCGACAGCGTTGGCAGAGGCGGGCCAGGGGTCATGCCCGGGGCATGCCCTTGTTCCCCCTCTTGCACCGCACCCACGCAACCACACGCCACCGTAGCATGCGTCGCATGCTTCTCCACCGATCGATCGCCACCGCCATGGAAGCTTGGCATTCGGCTATAAAGGCCTAGCCCCGATCACCCTAGCGCCCGAGCTCTCAACGCCCCGCCACCACCGGGTGGCTACCCTCTGCACACCTGAGCCAAGAGAAAGAGAACCAAGGGAGGAAGGAGGGAAGAGGAGAGAAACAGGGGAAGGCGCCATCGGAACACCTTCGGAGCCGCCGGAGCCGAGGGAGACGCGGTCGTCCTCATCACAGTCGCAGGGTCGGCACTGCACGGCTTCTGGAGCTACACGGCCACAACCCGCCACTGCACCACTATCCTCTCGCCCTCAACACCGATGGTGAGCTGGACGCCGCTGAGACCCCTCCTAGCCCATGGGTTCACCTAGACCTCCATGAACGGACCACGTCGGAGCATGAACTCTTGTTTCGGTTGGCCAAAATGGCAGCCTCAAAGGACCATCACAGCCCCGCGCCCATCCCGCACGCCGGTGGTGCTCAAGCCGCCGTTCACCATGGCCAACGCTCTAGGGAGCCTCGATTGCTACCCAGACGCCACCATCGGGCTTGCCATCGCCTGGGGAAGCTTTTCCCCACCTTAATTGGATGACCGCGCCGCCGTAAGACCACACCGGTGAGCACAACACCGGCGGGAACACGCCGGAGATGGAAGCAGAGGCTTCCCCTCGCCAGCCACTCACACATGCACCCGGTGCACGCGGACCACAGAGAGAGAGAGAGGAGAAGGGTGGACGCGGTTCACCGGAAGAAGACGCGGTCCACCGTGGACCAGCGCTCGCGTCCACCGTAAACCGAGCTTATGGACCAAGCCCAGTAGAAGCCCACGGCTGCGACATGGCAGCACCATAGCTTGCCACGTGTCCGACCCGGCCCGGCCCAGACGGGCCCAACCCGAGCCCAACCGACCCAGTTTGGACCCGACCCGAGTTGACCGTTGATCGGTCAAATGTTGACCATTGACCTAGGCCCACATATCAGTGACACAGAGCCGCGGGACCCACTTGATAGTGGGTGACGTCATCCTGACGTCATGCGGGACCCACCTGTCAGTGATAATACAATCAGGGGTGACATCACGCTGACGTCACGATACTGATATCAGCAGCCCCGGACCCACATTCCAGTGACCCAAGAACCCTAGCCCCACATGTCAGCCACAGTGACGTTGATGACGTCATGATGACGTCAGCAGTACCCCACTTGTCAGCCACAATGACGTTGATGACGTCATGCTGACGTCATGATGACATCAGCAGGACCCCACCTGTCAGCCCAGAGCCGGGACGATGACGTCAGCTAGCCACGTGGACCAACCATAACACGACATGTGTCAGCCCAGGAATAATTCAGCCTTTTTCATTTTTAGAAATAGATTTAATCTTCAGAAATTCATAACTAATTCATACGACCTCGGAAAAATATGAAACTAGGACCAAAATTCATCTAAAATCAAGCTCTACGCAATAAATCCATGTTTGAGCGAATTTGGCTCTTTTGAATTTTCATTGCTTCTTTGTGCTATTCTATAGACGTCGCTAACGCGACTATAATGCAAACGATGCAGACTCGGAGGAGAACTTGACGGACGAGGACTGTGAGTACCGTGAGGAGAACAGAGACGACTACACTGAAGGTGCCATATCCCACCTAAATCTCGTAGCACCTATTACGCATGGCTAATATAGAACTGCTATCGCTTTATTCTACTTTATGGTAGGTTTTGCATGGTAGTATGCTTGCTTGAAAGCCTTTACCTTGACGCAACCTTACCCCTGCATACCCTGCTATAGGCTAGACACACGCTTATTGCTCTATAATTCCTTATTTATACTTCTACTACGCTTATACTATGTGCGTGGTGGAAACTGGTGTTACCTGGACTTTGGGGAGAGTGCTGCGTGTGTGACTTGGGTGTGTGGAGGGTGAGGGTTGAGTCGACCAAGTTGGAGTATACGACGAGCCTGGGGCAAGTCTTACCATGGGATGCTACCTGGGCACCCCTGGAAATGTATACCTGTGGTGGGTAAAAGGTATATGAGGTGGACCTAGTTGTGAACCTGTGATGGGTGGAGCCTGGGTTGGAGGTGCTGTGGTGGCACGGTAAAGGAAACCCTGATGGAGACATTCTAGCTTGGTCATCCCTAAGGACTTACTAGTACTCAGATTCACCCGGAAGCCTTACGTACCGCTCGCCCTATATGATGCGGGACGACTGGACTACTTGGTAGGATTTTGCCACTACTGCTAGGTTGATAGCGGACAGTGTAAGGAGGTACGGGGCACAGAGGATTTCCCCCACACCCTACCGAGACTTCATGGAGACCTTGTGGACCCGGCTCATGACTCACAGTTTCAGCCACCCCAGACTCGACTTGGGGTGAACCAGGGCTGAATGGTAGAGTGACATTATCCTAGGTTAGCAAGCAGCCGGAATCAGCCCAGTTGATGACGGTCAGCATGGAAGGCGGATCTTGTGGTTATGTAAAACCTCTACATAGTGTATGGTTGATCGATCGATACATGTGCCGACTCGTCGGCTATGGACCTTTCCTGGGTTTCGCTTAAACTAGATAGAGAGATGAGTCCTTCTCTTCTTCCCCCAAAAGAGAGTGTCGGTCTTAGCCAGGGGCTACATGCTTTGAGACAGTGCCGAGATGGAGTTGGCCTGTCGATTGAGTGATGGTATGGAATAGTGTGGAGTTGGTGGTATGTTGATCCCAGGATCGTAACCTGGCTCGGAAAAGGGAATGGAGTGGAATGAGTGTGGGAATGGTGTTAAAACTTGATCAATTATATTATACACTTGATATACTACTGCATAGGAAGCCCCAGCCCTATAGGTTTCTTTTGAATACAACCATGTTGCATCCAAATCCATAAAGCAATGCTCATAGGGATGGGAGTGGCCAGTACAAATCGTACTAATAAGTTTTTGGCACAGGTTCTGCTAAGGAGTATAGCTCCGAGGAGTTTGATGGTTGAGGGGTTCGTGCCTACGCTCGAGTTTGGCGATCTTATCTTCAAGCTGTTCTGATTAAATGCTACTTTCGTTTCCGCCAATGCGGCGATGTAATAATTTATGTAATTCCACACTATTTGTACTCTGATATTATCGTTGTATGGATGTGGTATTCGACTGGAATTTGGGTAATAAGATCCATCGCGGTCTTAATACACTTCGACTCTATGGATTTCCCTTCGTGGAAATTGAGGTCGTTTCACAAAGCGCAGCTACAACAGATACATGGCGACAAAATCGAATTGACCCCTCTAACTTCTCTAATTTTCTCCCCTTTTGGCATCAAGTACTAAAAAGAGCGAAGAAAAGAAGAAAAAGTCACTCCTCATCATCACTGTCAATGCGAGCACATCCAGCAATGTGTGTAATAGAGGTGAAGCGTCATGAATGACGAGGTGAAACTGAAGAAGAGATGCCAGCCTGATCTGCTGGAGGAGGATGAGGCCTCCTAGAGTAGGTGTGAAGCAAGTGCTCCTAAACGACCGGGTCTGCCTCAGCTAGGTGTATCTCATCATCACCACCTTGCTGCCCCTGAGGATATCCAGAGTATTCACTGCCATGATACTGACTAAATAGCTCAAATGACTGCCCAAACTGCTGTCCATATAGCTGGTAAGACTGCTGAGGTGGATACCCATGGTACTGACCATACTATGATCCCTAGGGCTGCTAAAAAGGCTGCTCACGCTGCTGCTCCTATGGCTGCTCATCCTCAGAAGAAGTGTCAGAAAGACTAGGCAAGTCAGGAAACTGAGGTGGAGGACGAATGGGTGGAAGAGGTGGAAGTCCAGCTACCTCTCTAGCTACCCTGACGGCCTCTCGACTCTCCAATCTATCCTCATAAGCACATTGAGACGCATAAGCACAATGAGCAAAGATTCCCTTGATATACTTGCTCAATTTGTTCCATTTTGATGACTTCTTCCTCCTTTGTGCCCTAGAGGACTGAGGAAAGTCCTCATGAGCACCAAAAGAGCCTCCTGTGGGATCTCCAGAAGGATGCTGAGGAGCTGAACTTGATCCTCCAAAGCCAGCATGGATCTTCTTAATCTTGTAGACCCTGTGCTCACAATCCTATAGAAATCTCATGCCTGTCACCCTCTCAATCATGTGCATAAGGTAAGGAGCATAGGGCAAGGATCTCTTCCCATCATCCATAGCATAGGCCAACTTAACCCAAATAAACCTAGGCACATTAAACCTTTCACCATCTGAAAATCTGGACAACACATTAGTGATATAGCTATTCAAATCGGTTGTATTGTCCTTTGGGTTAATAGTGACTCAAATCAGGTTATTCATGATGTAGTAGAGACTCTTGAGCTTGGTTCTTGACCAATCTAGTACAGCTAGATCTTGATCTTCCCACATGAAGCTCACCTCAAAGGGCTCAAGATGACGTACATTATGAATACGATCAAAGTCCCTGTGCTCATGTCCAAAGCCAAGGATGTGACAGAAAGTGACAAAATCAACTATATAGTGACGACCATCTGTCATCCAATGCATCTCATCCCTATCTTGATCCCAGAAGTAGGTGGCATGGAACTGTGCTAAGACTTCTTTGTTCCAATCATGCCTAAAACCCATGATCTCAGTCAAGTCAAACCTATCACAGGTCTTGAGTGCAACATTGAACTCCTTCCTACCTTGCAAATCTCCAAAATCAATGAACAACATGTTGCTGATTTTTCCTTTCTTCTTGAGCAAGATGGTTGTGGCATAAAAATCAGATTGGAAAGCATTCCAAAATCTATAATCAAGATCATCATTTCTCTCCACAGCATAAGGATTGATTTCCCTGGCCGCTGCAGTCCTCTTCACACTCAAGGAATAATCAAGTACCCTGTGATTGTCATTGTCATGAGGTGGAATGAACACAAACACACCATTCCTGTCCCTCTTATAGCTGTCATCAAACATTGAGATGTGTGGAGGGGAATCAACTGCCACAGGTATTTTCCTCCCAATCCTATCAATCCTTTGTTCCTCAGCAAAATCCTCATCAATGGTCCTGTCACTAGGAACATAGGATGCCTATCCCCTGCCTCTCTTTGGCTTGTGCTTGGATGCTAGCTGCTTCCTCTTTCCTCGACCTTCTCCACTTCCTTATCCATGCTCCATCTATGCATACAAGTGAGACTTGATAAGAAACTACATATTGATGAAGTATCAGAGGAGAATGCAAGCAGAGGTTAACTAGGGAAGGAATTCTAAAACTGAACCAGGAAGCTTTGCTGGATTTGGAATCAGCATTGAGGGGCGGCACTGCCGTCCTACTGAGGCTGGCACTGCCGCCCTTAGTTCCTTCGCCGTTTTAGTCTCAACTTTCTCGCTCTAGCTAAATCCTGCTTCCATCTACCTCTGTCTTTCACCACAATTCTAGAAACCAAATCTATGAAAGAATAATGTATAACCCTAGTGATGACTTGAAAGAATAAGTATGAAGAAATTTTAGAAACGATCTCAATCGATGAATCCAATCTATTCTGAACCTTACTACTTGAATGACTTAGGGATAGCAGTTTGAATCTGCTGAGGACACCATGAATGGTCCCCTTAATGGCATTGCCATCCTCCCCTTAAATCATTCAACCGGTGAAATTCAAAATCGACTCTATTCAACCACTAAAACCCTTTCTAAACCCTTCATACTCCCCCTAGAAACTAAAATCCATGGCCAAAATCAACACATTGCATAGATCGAGTGAGGTTAGGGTTTCACCTTGAGTCAACCATTGGAGTGGAGGGAGAAGAGGAGAATGCACCCATGCCCTTGGATGCCTGGGCCACCAGTAGTGTGGAGAGAGTGCTGGAGGTCGGTACGACACTACCAGGGTGGCTACCGCGGGCAGTGGAGGTCGAAGTCACCTCTATCCTCTTTGGAAGAGAAGAAGAAGATGAGAGGGGCAGCTTCGGGGACGAAGATGAGACTAGAGTCACAGGCCAGAGAGAGAATAGACAGAGGAATATAAGACCCGTGGCAGCCAAATTTGGCCCGATTCCACTGTGGAATCAAAGGGCGGCACTGCCGCACCCCCAAATTTGCAGGGTTACAGCTGAAACTTTTAGACTAGTTCACCTCAGATATGGACATATATTCTTCCAAGTTTCATGACCAGTAAGCATACAACATTACATACAATGGTCATGTCCCTTGGTTTGAACCTTTTGAAATCATTTTGAAACACTTGTAATTAAAATTTTCAAATCTTTGCCTATCCATACTAGTTGATCAATCAGAGGCATGTTAAATTTCAAACTATGTTACTAGAATCAAGGATGTTTAGTTCACCACGCAGCTCACAAAACCTTGACTCATCGAGAGGCTTAGTGAAGATATTGGCTATTTGTTTTTCGATACTCACATAGTGCAATTCGATATCTCCTTTGGCTTCATGGTCTCTCAAAAAGTGATGTCAGGTGTCTATGTGCTTAGTTCTTGAATGGTTTACAGGATTGTTGGCAAGTTTTATGGCACTTTCATTGTCACACAAAAGTGGGATTTTGGTGAATCGACATCCGAAATCTTGAAGGGTTTGCTTCATCCAAAGTAGTTGAGCACAACAAGCGCCGGCTGCAACATACTTGGCTTCAACAGTGAATAGGGATACACAATTTTGCTTCTTAGAACTCCAAGACACTAGGGACCGTCTAAGGAATTGACATGTCCTCGAAGTGCTTTTTATCTCTACCTTGCAACTGGCATAATCGGAATCCGAATAGCCAAGTAGAGTGAACTTGGAGCCCTTGGGATACCACAAGCCAAGGTTAGGTGTGTGAACTAGATATCTCAAGATTCTTTTAATAACCGTTATGCGACTTTCTTTTGGGCTAGCTTGAAATCTAGCACACATGCATACACTAAGCATTATGTCCGGCCTAGATGCACAAAGGTAAAGTAGAGAGCCGATCATAGAACGATATACCTTTATGTCCACGGCTTTACCTTTGATGTCAAGATCAAGATGTCCATTGGTTGGCATGGGAGTTTTGATAGGCTTGGCATTCTTCAAGTCAAACTTCTTGAGCATATCTTGGGTGTACTTGGTTTGACTTATGAAAGTTCCTTCCTTCATTTGCTTGATTTGAAATCCAAGGAAGAACTTCAGCTCACCCATCATGGACATCTCAAATCTCTTAGTCATGACCCTACTAAACTCCTCAACATACACATGATTAGTACTACCAAATATTATGTCATTGATATATATTTTGCACACAAATATATCATTACCAATTTTATGAGTAAAGAGTGTAGGATCAGCTTTGCCTATTTCAAAGCCTTATTTGAGCACAAATTCCTTAAGGCATTCATACCATGTCCTTAGTGCTTGTGTTTAGCCCATAGAGCGCATTTTGGAGTTTGTAGACATGGTTGAGGAAGTTGGGATCTTCAAAACCCGGTGGCTGCTCAACAAATACCAACTCTTGTATTGGGCCATTGAGGAATGCATTCTTGACATCTATTTGGTACAGCTTGAAGTCATGATGGGCAGCAAAGGCTAAAAGCATCCGAATTACTTCAAGCCTTGCCACTAGTGCAAAGGTTTCTTCAAAGTCTAAGCCCTCTACTTGAGTAAATCCTTGAGCCACCAATCTTGCCTTGTTCCTTTTCACCACGCCATTCTCATCTTGCTTGTTGTGGAAGACCCACTTGGTACCAATGACATTGGTATTGGGTCTTTCCACCAAGGTCCATACTTGATTTTGTTCGAAGTTGTTGAGCTCTTCTTGCATGGCCATGACCCAATCCGAGTCTTCAAGTGCTTGCTTTACCTTGAGAGGTTCCAAATAGGAAACAAACGAGTAATATTGACAAAAATTTACTAAATGTGAATGAGTTGTTACCCCCTTTCAAATACTCCCAAGTATGTTGTCAACGGGATGGTCCTGTTGTATAGTTTGGCGTAGCCTTGGATGCTCAACGACTTCCTGTTCTTCTTCTAGACCTTCAGCTTCTTTTTGTTCAAAGATAGGCTCTAGGTTCAGCCCTTGAAGTGTTGTTGCAGGAGTTGGAGAAGCTACTATCAAGGTGGAGGGGGCGGCATTGCTACCCTCAGGGATGGCACTACCGCCCTACTAATCTTTAGCAGGTGGGTGCTGCCCTTTTCGGTGGAGTACGTCAACGAAAATTGGTGCAGTAGTAGCTTGAGGATCCTCATCATCACTGGCTTGATCTTCTCATGGCCTAACATCGCCAATAGCCATTTGCTTGATTGCCTTACATGGTGAATCCTCCTTTTCTATAACACTTGAATCAACTTGCTCTACTCAAGAGCCGTTAGATTCATTAAATGTCACATCTACCGTGACTTTAATTCTGCCCAAGGCTTTATTGAAGACACAGTAGGCATGCTCATTTGATCCGTAACCAAGAAGAATGTCTTCATCAACTTTAGATGCAAACTTATAGGTTTTAGGCCTTTTGTTAAGTATGAAACACTTGCACCCAAACACTCTAAAGTAAGACACCTTTGGTTTGTTACCATTTAGAAGTTCATATGAAGTCTTCTTGAACTTCTTGTGTAAGTAGAGGCAGTTGATGGCATGACAAGCAGTCTTGATGGCATTGACCCAAAAGAGGTCTAACGTCTTGTACTCATCTAGCATTGTCCTTGCCATATCAATGAGTGTCCTATTTTTTCCTCTCTACTACACCATTTTGTTGAGGGGTGTAAGGAGTTGAAAACTCATGCTTGATGCCCTCTTCATCAAGAAATTCTTCAACTTAGGTGTTCTTGAATTCGGTCCCATTGTCACTTCTTACTTTCTTGATGGGGAGCCCGAATTCTCTTTGTGCCCTTCTAATAAAGGTTTTCACCTTATCTTGTACCTGACAATTATCATAAACAAAGAATACCCAAGTAAAACGGGAATAATCATCAACAATTACTAAACCATACTTATCACCCTCGAAGCTGAGGTAGGCAACCGGTCCAAAGAGATCCATATGAATCAACTCTAAAGGTTGAGTGGTGGTCATGATACTCTTTGGTGGGCGAGGTACGCCTACTTGCTTTTCGGCTTGGCAAGCGCTACAAATCCTATCTTTCTCAAATTGAACATTTGTTAGTCCAAGGATGTGGTTGTCTTTTAAGAGTTTGCCAAGTTCCTCATCCCAATATGAGCTAGTTGGCGGTGCCATAGCCAGCCTATGCTAGATTTTGCCACTAAACAGGTTTAAAGCTTAACTTTACTTTTGCTGAAATCAATTAAGTAATGCTTGTTCTTGAGTTTGCCCGTAAAGACAATAGAGGAATCCTTCCTCTTAGTGACCTCCACACCCACATCAGTGAAGAGACAATTGAAGCCCATCTCACATAGTTGTAAAACAAACAACAAATTGTACTTCAAAAAGTCAAAATGTAAAACATTTGAAATTGAATGCTCAAGTGTGATAGCAACTTTACCAAGTCCAATTACTCCCCCTTTAGAGTTATCACCAAAAATGATATTCTCACTAGGGTTTGTAGTTGGGGAGTAGGATGAGAACATACTCTTTTCTCCGGTCATATGATTTGTACAACCACTGTCAAGCACCCAACTTGACCCACCGGAGGAGTATGCCTGCAAAACAAGTTTAGTTCCTTGATTTAGGTCCCCAATCATTCTTGGGGCCTTGCATGTTAGTTACAAGAATTTTAGGAACCCAAATGGAGGTGTTAAGATAAATATTTTTGTCATTGCCAATATATTTGGCAATCACCTCCCCTTTACTGTTGTTCTTCAGCACAAAGCAAGAACTCAAGCTTTGTCGAGGTGCTTGAGCTTTAGGTTGATAAGCGTATTTATTTGGAGTGCCCCCAAATTGAATTCTTTGGTTTTTGGGCCACCTGCTTTGGCTAATAGACCTTCTTCTTGGGCTTGTCATGAGCAGAGGAAATAGAGGTGGTGTTCCCTTTTCTATGGGGGCGGCATTGCCACCCCTAACAGCAGTGGCACTGTCGCCCTTGGTAGGTCCTGCTGTTTGGGGCTGCTGTGCCACCTTCTGTGTAGACCTTTCTATACCTACCTTTCCTCTGCTGATGAACTAAACACACTCATAGCCATTTACCATGTTTATGCCATTGGTTTTGGCTCCTTTTGTGTGCCCAAGCCCATCCTTAATATGTGGCTTTCTCCCATTCTTGAATTATGGCATCTTTGGTTGATTCTCTTTGCCACTTGCTGACTTGTTCATGCACCTTTGTTTACAAGCTCATTTAGCCTAGCAATCTCCTTTTTCATAGGCTCCATGTTTGCAAGGTTAGTGAAATAAACATTCAAATCAAAGATTATAATATTTTCCACAACCTTGACTAGTGGAGGGAGTTGAGTTGTCCATTGCCTTAGAAAGCTATGGGGTGCTCTCCCAAAGAAGACTATATTGCTCCTCAAGTTTGTTGTGCTTTTCAACTAAGACACAATACTTGTCATTGAGTGCAATATTTGCCTTCTTTGTGAGAGCATGTTCTCTTTGTTCATTGGCTAAGGCCTTGTTTAAAGAGTCCACCTCACTTCTCTTTAATGCAAGGGCTTCATTGCTAGCAATATACATCTTTTCTTACTCAAAAAGATCATCATCTCTAGCTGCTAGCTCTGCTTGGACACTCTCTAAATCCTCCATTAGCTTAGTGATGAAGATTTTAGTCTTAGGATCCAAATTTTTAGTTATTTTAACAAATTCATCATTGTCACTAAGATCATCATCACTAGAGCTATCATTTAGTTTACTACTAGAGGCATCACTAGGAGGTGGAGAGACTTTAGCTTTAGGTTTTACCTTCTCACCCTTTGCCATAAGACAAATGTGAGGGGAGTGATGGTCATCATCATCGGACATGTTGGAGCAAAGTCTTGGTGTAGAGGATGACTTTTGTATAGCCACAGTTGCCATGTTCATATCCTCATCACTTGACTCCTTAGTTGAGTCCCACTCATGGCCAATGTGTGCCTCTCCCAATTGCTTGTACTTCTTATGCTCATGCTTGTACTCATGTTTGTCCTTGTAATTGTTCTCTTTCTTTTCATAAGGACACTTTGCATAGAAGTGCTCGGTGCTGCCACAATTGTAACAAGTTCTTTTCTTCTTGTTTGGGAACTTCCTTTGCACAACTTTGTACCCATTTTGCTTCAGCCCCTTGTGATACTTCTTCATAAATAAGGCCATATCTTCAATCTTCTTGAAATCAACTCCATTGTCTTCTTCACTTGAGGATGAAGTTGTATCATCATTGGGTGGCACTTGCTTGACTTCCTTGGGCTGACTTGTTGAGCTTGCTTGCTGCCCTTTGCCTTGTTGGAGGTGCCTTGTTTGCTTGACTTATTGGCCTTGAGAGCTACATCCTTGATTTTCATGCCATCTAGCTTGGCTTGCAACTCACCAAGCTTTCTCCTCTCATTTGCTTCTTCTCTTTGCATGTCAAATGTCAATAATCTTCTAAGCACATCATTTGGAGTAAAGTGCTCAAACTTCTTGTCTCTAATCAAGGTGACTACGGTCTCATTTCTAGGTGAGTAAGCTTCTAACATAACCTTCACCACCTTGTGGTCATCAAGCTCATCACCACCATAGCCTCTAATTTGACCAACCAAGGTCATCAACCTATCAAACATCTCTTGTGGCCCTTCTCCATCAACAATCATAAATCTATTGAGCTTGGCCATCAATAAATCAATCTTTGCCATTCTCACTTTGTCAACACCTTCATGAGCAAGGTGCAAAGTGTCCCAAATGCACTTTGCCATGTCTTCATTCATCACTCTATTGTACTCATTTCCATCTAGAGCACTAAGAAGGATACTTATGACTTGACCATTGAGATGGACAACAGCAATTTCTTAATTTGTTGGCTCTTCAGGGTTCTCCGATGGCTCAAATCCACTACACACAATTTCCCAAAGACTGGGGTGAAGACCGATAAGATAAGCCCTCATCAAGTGCTTCCACTTGGCAAAGTTAGTCCTATCAAAATGAGATAACTTGCCCGCGGGTACTTGGATGAAAGACTTGTGATCACGATTAGTCAAATGAGAATAATTAAAGAATATGGCTACATATTTCTTCTTGTTGGTGGTGCTGCCCATATCCTTGTTCTTGTTCTTCTTGCTATTCTTGGAGGCATGATATGACACATCATCATCACCATCATCCAAGCTAGTGGATAGCTCGCTAGATGATGCATCATTTGACTTCTTTTCCTCCTTCTTCTTTATTGCTGCCCTTCTCTTCTCTCGTTCTTCACGGATGCATCTTCTATCTTCTTTTCTTTGCTTCTTCTCCTTAAGACGTTGAGCTTCTTCATCTTTTTCTCTTTTCTATCTTCTTGAGGTCTTTGCTACTCTTCTTTCTTTTCTTTCCTTTCTTCTTTCCGCATCAGTGGTCTTGAGATCTTTGAGCGTAGCACTGCTTGCTGTCAAAAGTGACAGCTCACTGCTACTCCTAACATCCTCGACCTGCACCTCAGCGGCTGCAACAGCCTCACCGGCTGCCCTCGAACCGTCTCCTTCAACCATACTTCACGCGGTGAAGCGTATACAAAGCAATGAGGCTCAGATACCACTTGTAGGATATCTAGAAGAGGAAATGGCCTAGAAGGAGGGTGAATAGGCCTATAAAAATTCAACTAAAAATACTGTCAGAACAGTGGGTGGCACTGTTGCTCCTCCCAAGGGCGGCACTGCCGCTCAAGCAAATGAAATCTACTAAACTTGAAACTTTGCTAACAGAATCTATATACTACTAATAGTTTACAGCTGCAACAGAAAGGTAAACACCAGCTTGAAGACTGGTTTCCATAGAAAGTTCTCAAGATTAAAAATCTAACTTCCAAACCCTAAACAACACAAGCACAACAAGTGGAACTATAGAAATGTAAAGGTGAAGCACACGAGACATAGAGATTTATCCCATGGTTTAGCTCACCACCAAGGCTTGCCTAAGTCCACATTGTTGAGGTAGCCACAAAAGGCTTAGGCTTGCCACCAAGGCTTGCCCTTTCCTCGTTCTCAAGTCAAGAGAGTAAACTCTTGAGATGAGGGGTAATTTCTTTGCTGCAAGAGTGAGGTTACAGACCTCCCTAGGCCGCCACATAAGGGGCAAGCTCAAGGGTGACGTCTAGCTGGCTAGGAGCAAGCTCCAAGAGTAACAAACCCTAGAACCGCTGGCCAAACGTGAACCAAATGCTCTTTAGACTTTGGGAATCAGTGGATCTGCTCTCCAATCGAGTTTACTGCCTTTTCTCTCAAGTTTTGATGGTTGGAATCAAAGATTAGCTTGAGGGATGGAGGAGCAACAATGGAGGGGAGAGAGAGAGCACCGGTTTGTTCTTTTCGAAGTGAACGCACTGAGGAAGAAGGTGACCGTTGTGGGCTGGGCCTGGTGGTAGTATAAATACCACCAATGGCTCAATGGTCACTTGAGGGCGGCACTGCCACCCTAGCCAAAATAGCTAGGAATTAGATGAATTTTGGTTGGCTGCTTTGACTGGGTATGAGGATGTGTTTCTGGAGTTTTGAGCATCTGGCTGCACAGTTGACTAACTGTTCTAAAGTACCCCTTTATAGTACGGCTTTTCCTAAACTTAATATTGAAAATAAAAATGAATGTAAAGCTTCTTTGAGTCTAGCAAGGCCATCCATTGAAACTTTGGGGGTACCTACAACCTGTACATCATCATCTCTTTCGAATCCCTGCTTGTCATCTTGATAAATCTCATTAGTCCTCTAATTTGGTGGTCATCAATGCCAAAGCCCACATTAAGGCTTGATTGCACTTACAGGAGGGCACTAGCTTGCGTGGAGAAGGGCTGGTGCTGGAGCAGCTGTCTATGGTGATGTCCAAGAAATCTGGGCACTGATCCTCGACCTACGCTGCCAGCCAGCCAGAGTGGATCAACCCCATGGCATGAAGTGCTGCAGGGAAGGTGACTCTTGAGGCTCTAGCGGGGGTGCAAAGGGTTCTAGAGGTTGCTGCGAGGTGGCAGTGTAGGCGATCTCCAAGGCTCTTCTTCTTTCGTCACACAATCTCGCGCGACAGTGGAGTGGTGGCGCGAGTGATCATGGTTCGGTGGGATATGACTGAGCTAGGGCAGTGTGGCGTTGGCCAGAGCCCAGGCTGGTGCTTATAGCGGTGGAGCTTGGTGTGTTGCCCTGCGAGGCTACGACCGGGGCAATGCTGCGGGTAGGCGCGTCTAGAGGAGAGCAGCGCAGTGACATAGATTGAGCGACGATGAGGACCAGATTCAGTGCATCGTGTTTCGGTGAGGCGTGGAGGGATTATTGGTGGTGGAGATGGTTGCTCGCCATCGAGGTCTTCGGTCTTCAGATTTGGACTCATGGACAACAAATCCATCTCCGCCAGTCAGATCTAGTCTCATTGACGCATATCGATGGTTTAGGGTTGGCGCGTGGGGATCTGGCAAGGGCGTGCTGGCTGGAGAGGCCAACAACTATGATGACGGATGCCAGAACTAGTAGCGGCAGTCTGCAGTGACCTCAATGTGCGGCGGTGTTGCGTGGGTTAGATCTGCCGGTCGGTAGTTGTTGCCAAAGGTTTGGTTGGTGGTAGCGGGGCCATGTTGGCTTCGCTGATGGGTGGTGGCTAGCACAGTGAGTATGGCCATTGGCCAACGCCGCGCACGGGGGTGAGATGCCATGGCGAAAGCTGTGTCCCTGGGATCGATGACGGTTGTTGACATCGGATGTGGTCCGAATCACACACTAGAAAGTGCATTGGATGCCCGGGCCACTACAGATCGGAGAACGTAGCAAGATATCACTCTTTCATGGTGAAGCATGGAGAGGTTTACAAGCAAACCACCAAAGGATAACCAATCGTGCTTACGTGATAAAGAATTGGCTAGTTTTTAGGCAAACTAGCAAAGAAACAGTCGAAGCTCTCGCCCAGGAGGGACCCCATCAGGTCAAGGATGTCACTGGGTTGCCCTAGGTTGGCCGATAAGCCTAGGGCGTCATCCTTGGTCGTGGATCAAGGGATGAATAGCGTGGAGGTTGAAGGAGAAGAGAAAAGGGGTAAAAGGAGTAGATTGATTTGTTTGTATGATGATTGGATAGATAGGAACTCAATCATCCATGATCCTCTCATATATATAGAGGGGGGTGGTCTTATCCCAGTAGGAAACCTCTCCAAGGCTTATTTTCTAAGTTTTCCACGTCCAAAAACTGATCTAGAAACAAATCGGTTCGAGATCTGAAAGTCAGATTCGGAATAAACACCTATCGGTACCTCCAGTCAGGCTCCACCGGTAGTACCGGTAGTTCATTTTCACACCAAACTATGCCACCTACCACAATCCATTGGTAGTACTGGTAGTTCATATCTGCACCAAACCTTCTCGGACCGGTAGTACCGGTGATCTCATACCGGTAGTTCATACATTTTCTCAGAGGCATAACTCTCTCATCCGGACTCCAAATTGGACGTTCCATATATGTTTTTTGACCACCTCGATGAGAGGAACGCAATGATGAAGACCATTACACATTTTGACAACTTCACAAAATGGACATTTTTGGTTGTCAACATATGTCCCCCTATTTTCAGGTTTATGATGCATGAACCTGAAAACACTTGATCAAACAAACATAATTAAACCAAACAGCAACGATACCCATCTCATCGGCAGCATGGTGACTAAGGGCGATGTATACATCAGCCATTTTTGTTCTAAGGGCGATACATGTATCGACCATTGTTTGGAGAGCACTTAGGCTTCTTACCAACCACTTGGAAAATACTTTTTCAAGTATCTCCCGTTGAATGCTACTTTGAGACGTTCACCTTGCAATGTCTCTAGCAAATAAGAATTACCGCTCATGACTTCAATCACTTTATAAGGACCATCCCAATTTGGTGACCACTTGCCAAACTGATTGCTCTTCGTCCCAATAGGTAATATGGTTTTCCATACTAATTCACCCACTTGGAATGATTTGCTTTTGACTTTCTTGTTATATGCCTTGGCAACTCAAGCTTTGTCTTTCTCTATTTCCTTGAGAGCCTTTAATCTCACATTAATCACATCATCAATATTATCCATCATTAGATCATGATACACAATAGCTGATAGATCATTTTGTTTAGTAAGCCTGTATGCATCCAAATTCACTTCGACGGGCAACACGGCCTCTTGACCATATACTAGCTCAAAAGGAGTAACTTTTGTAGCACCATGCCTTGAAATACGATGTGCCCAAAGAGCTTCAGACAATACTTCATGCCACCTTCTTGGATTCTCCTCAATTTTCTTCTTGATAAGCTTGATCAAAGTCTTATTACTAGACTTAGCTTGGCCATTAGCTTGAGCATAATATGGAGATGATTTGAGCAACTTGATCTTATATAATTCGGTGAAGTCCCTCACTTCCTTGGACATAAATGATGTCCCTTGATCTGTAGTTAATGTTTAGGATATGCCAAATCTATGAATGATATGCTTAGTGATGAACTCAATAACCTTCTTATGTGTCATATTCTTCAAAGGAACAACTTCGGTCCACTTAGTGAAATAATCTGTAGCAACCAACACAAAGCGATGTCCCCTTGGAAGATGGGGGATGTATTTGGCTAATGAAGTCTAGCCCCCAACCACGAAAAGGTCATGGTTTGATTATAGGATGAAGCATAGCAGCAGACACTAGCTGAATATTTTCAAACCTTTGGCACTCTTCACATCCTTTGTAGTAGCGAAAGCACTCGGTCATCATAGTAGGCCAATAGAAACCGGCTCTACGCAATAACCACTTCATCTTCAGGGCTGATTGATGCGTACCACAAATACCTTCATGGACTTCTCCCATAGCTATTCTTGCTTGATCAATTCCTAAGCACTTTAGCAGCAAGTCTTCGGCGATTCTTCGGTAAAGATCATTATTGTGCAACACATATTTGAAAGCACTTCGCCGAACACTTTTATCAACTTTGGCACTTGGATCTCATAGATATGCCAATAAGGGAGTCCTCCAATCATGTAAATTGGCCCCAACATCACTAGAAGTTTTGCTAGGCCGATTTGAGAGTTCATCTTGCATATTGGCTGGGCTGGCCACAAGGGAGTCGGCTAGGCCAACTAGTAAAGTCAGCCAAGCCGACTGGCTTGCCAGAGAATCAGGGTCGGCTAGACCAACTAAGGCAGTCAGCTTAGCCGATTCTTTCGCACTTACATGACAAAAATATAAATCTTTATGCATCAGCTGTTCTTGAATATGAAAATTATGCCCACCAACGTCATAGCCAGATGCTTGCTGAGCTAACATGTTGGCCTTTTGATTTTCATGCCTTGGAATATGTCAAATTTGAAATTTGGCAAAATAACCAATGATATCATGGCAAGCATCAAGACAAACTTGTTCCACCAGCAAAGAATCACCGCAGGCTTCAACATGCCATACCTCATGGATCGCAATATGATCAAAACGAATAAGAAAATCACATTCGGTTTGAATTTTGGTGCAAATGTAATTTTTAATCGGCTTGATGTCTCTAATAGCACCATTGGGAGAAATAATTATCATGCCAACACCTTGGTCTTATTTCAAGCCGATTAATCATATTGTCTCATCCATGAAGTAAATCAAAATACATAAATCATGCCATCGGGCCTGAAAATCATCAAAGTGAATTCCATGGGGGCTTTTCTAATAGCACGATGGTTGCAAGCATTCATCGGCTATATTTTATACTAAGGGCAATATCAAAATATCGGCCATATGAATTCATCCACAAGAGCATGCATAACCAAAATAAATATTTCGGCTCTTGATCATTGATAAGCAAAATAATTTGGCAACCCTCCGAAACATACAGATCTATACCAAGGATCAAAATAAGGAGCTGAGGGATAACCATGCATACCAGGGGATGAATTCCATATAGGCATAGGCAGAGAGTATGGATGATGCCATGACCAATGATTTTGATGATTTGGTGCAAACCTCCAACTTGGCAATTGCTTCTCGAATCTTCTTCTTCTTTCTTCTGCCTTTGTCGAATCACTTACTTGAGCATCATTCTTATGAGCTTGAATACTTCCTTTAGGAACCCAGGCAAAGCCTTCTTCTCTGAGCTTCTCTGCACTAAGCTTTTGCAACTTCTTTTTTTTCCTGTCACTTTGGTAAACCGATTGAGCATGTTGGTTTCGCTTCTATTTTGGACAGCGGAAATTCTTTCTTGATTTTAGGCACTTTCATCTTCTTTTGTTCAAATTTGGCACCTACAACATCAATAGATGATTTATCTACTTCTTTGCCATCATTAGCCAGATTTTTCAACAACGTAATAGACTTTTCAATAGTTGAATTTAGATCTGAACTTTTATCTTTATGGCCATCATACTTCACGTGGTAAACTTGTTTTACCACTTTCTTCTTTGCTTGAGCTCCGGATCGATTTTGATCAAATCGGTCTTTATAAGAAGATGGTTTCTCTGAATATCTAGGAGCTGCATACTCTATGTATTGTGGCCTATAATATGATGGCAGATGTGTCTCTTCATCAAACCAGCCCCAAGGTGAATATGTATGAAAATATGTGGGCTGTGGTCCATAATACATGGGAATTGGATGCTCAAAAGGATAATATGTTGTTGCTGCGTGAGATCCATTCCCTTGCCAATTCCACTCTTGAGATTTGTGCTTTGGAGGTAATTTTGATGATTGGACTTTCTTTGATCGGTTGGCAATATTTGCTTCTCCTATCTTTTCATATTTAGCTAGAAGTTTCTCGAAGCTAAGCTCCAGCCTTCTAGTCCTTTGTTTGCCATGACCCTTACCTCCATTAGCTTTATGAGCATCATCCCCCTTCTTTTCATCTTGACAAACATGTTCTAAAGGAGGATTCTCAGCCGATTCCCCTTGCTCAATGGAATCAATCGGCTTTTGCTCTAGTCGGAGAGATTTCACCTGCCCCTCAGTATCTTGTGAAATTGTAGTGACATTATCATCCACTAAAATATCTTCAACTTGCAATTGATGGACAATGACCTTGTCATCACTTGAGGACTCCACATCTTTCTCCTGTGCAACAAGGGGTGCTCCAAGTGGCTTCGCTGTTCCTAGAATGGCTTAGTCATCTCTGGCACCTCCAGAGGAAGTAGGGTCGTCCTAGCCGACTCTACCTCTGGCAGAGCAACAACATCCTCTCTAGACAGCTTAGCTGACCACTGGGTCGGCTTAGCCGTCTTAGAGACAGCAGGGGTCGGCTTAGCCGTCCCTAAGGGTGGCTAAGCCGACTCAGCAGCAGCAGTAGCAATTGGCTCTCCTAGATGACTTTCTTGATCTGTGGGTTCCATTACTTGATTCTCAGTCATCATAAGAGCTTTTGGTGAATCGGCTAAGAATGCAAACCGATTTGAAACATGTTTGCCATCAAGACCAATTGAATCCAATTTGTCCATCTATTGAGCTTCAGAAAATTTCAATCAGCCTTTATCAATGGTGGCTGATTGGATCACACGACGAAACATATTGCCATCACAAGTATTATGATCAAACAAATTATGCCACTTGCAATATGTAAGCTCTTCTAAGTTTTGAATTGATAGCAAAACATTGTGATCAATGATTCTAATAAAATTATTTTTGAGCAAGATATCAAAGACATGATCACAAAAATAAAGTCAAAGCTATATTTTAATTTACTAAGCCAATTCTTTTGTGGAGTCGGCTTCAAAGCTAGGCAAACGAAAGGATCAGATTTATTATCAATCCATTCGGCCATAGCTTTGCAATTGCTCTTTGAAGGCCTTAGCTTTGACAAACTAGAATTATCGGCCTTGCCATATGGCAGAATGTGTTGGCCGATAGAATCTGAATTTAATTTATTATTAACAAAGAAATTGTCATTATCAATCGGTCTATTACAACTACTTTCAAGGATATCTCTAATAGATGCAGAAATTGAAATAGTGTGACCGGATTGGAATTTAAGCAAAATATTTGTGTTTTGTACCTTGTTGATCATGTCAGAGAATTGTATATCCTTGATTTGAATAATGTGATTCTTTATATCTGAGGAATGATCAACAAGTGCCGAATCATTCAGAGATGCATCAACAGCTGTAGGAACCAAAGAAATCGGCTTAGCTGTAACACCCCTGGGTGTTAAGCATGCATTAGCATTTCAAAGCATAAAGCATTCAGCATCATTTCATGACTAGCATTGCATGAAATATAGCTCTTTTAAATTTAAACTTGAAAAGCAAATAATTAGAACCCTAACTTTGATGTAAGTGCCAAAAAGGTAGTATACTTTTGGGTATTAGCAATTTTAAATAATCTAGAATAAATTAACATGATTTTTGGAGCAATTCTTGAATTCAAGTTTTTCTCAAATTTTGTTTTAAAAATATTCTAAACAAATAAATTTTTGATTAACAATTTAGCTTTAAATCCTAAATTCAAAATCAATTGAGAATTTTGAAAAGTGCCCTACATGAAAGTTGTAGAGAATAAAATTTTGAACAACTTTCATTTTGGGCAAAAGTTCAGAAAACCTCTTTTTCATTTTCAAATTCAATTTCAAAACAAATAAGAAAAATCTGGAAATATTTTTGTAAAAGAAAAATTAGTTTTCGCTTTAGTGGGCCGCGGCCTCCCTTTCGGCCCGCGAACGGATGCCGGCCTGGCCCACTCGCCCCCGCCTTCTCCCGCGTGTCCGCGCCCGCGCCGTCTTCCTCTCGCCCGCGCGCGCCCCCGCACGCGACGTCGTGGCGCAGCGGTGGCACTCGGTCGCCGCGTGGCCGAGCGACGGCAACGCCGCGCGACACGCGCCCTGGTGGCCCCCGCGTCCCCCACGCCCACTTACCCCCTCCGCGCTCCCTTCATTTCCCTCCCATTTTCGCTTCTCCGAGCGCCAGCCACAGCCGCAGCGGAGCCGCGGCCGCGCGCCATTGCCGCCGCCCTTCAAGCTCCCCCACCGCCGCGCCTCGCTGGGTTGCGTCTCGCCGGAGCCTCCACCCTCCTTTGCTCATCCTCGACGTGCCCTTATTGTGCCAAATCCGCAGGTGAGGAGGCCGAATTTAGCCGTCTTCTCCCCCGCCGGTGAGCCCGCCGTCGCGGCTCTCGTCGGTCCCACCTTCCCGCCGTCTCATTTCCCTCCTCCCATTGCGCACCATGATCACCTCTGCTCGCTGGAGCTCGTGCGCCCGTCCGTGACCTCCGCCATGGCCTGCTCCGGCCTAGCGCCGGCGAGCCGCGCCACCGCCTCTGCCATGGCCGCTTTAGCCCGTGCTCCGCTCTTCCTCTCACCCCGATAATCACATCGTTGGGTTCGCGCGATTGCGGGGAGTCGCCTGGTACTGACCTCGTCGCTGGCGACCTCGCTGACGGCGAGTTTTCCCCGGTCAGCGCCTTCCTCTGCTCGGCTCTGGCTGACCGGTGGGGTCAGCTGACCCGTGGGACCCATCTGTCTGTCTCTCAATGGGAGTTGGGGGTGAAACCGCGGTGTGCGCATAGCGTTGAAGGCCGGTTAAATTTTCGGTTTTAAAGAAATTGGTTTTCTAGAAAATTTGAAAAGGCTTCAAAAAATCATATCTCAAGATTTATAGCTCCAAAAATGATGAAACAAATTTTGAAATGTTCCTCTTGAATAGATCTACAGTTTAAAAATAGTTCATGTTAATTTTGTGACACTTTGTTGTGCAAATTTATTTAATTGCTATAAATGCTTATATCTTAGAAAATATGTAGTAAATATAATAATGAAGGGAAAAATATGATTCTTGTTGCTTTAATCTTTATTAGTGATTTACTTTCTAGAAAAAAAATATTAGTGAAGCATGTTCTGTGAGAAATTTTTGAAGTGTAGTTCAAATGATTTTAATTGATAATCTTTGTTATTTTTAGTAGAGAGCTAAATTTGTATAGAACATACATGTGATAATTTTTCTAGTATGTTAGATTACTGTTAGTAACATAGAAAAAATGTGAAATCTATTGTTTGATACTTTTTCTAGTACAAAATAATTTTATGCTATAACTTGTTTATTTTGTACAGGCAGTTTTACATATGCAATTCTCATGAAAATTTAGTAGTAGGTTAGTTAGGGTAAGAGTAATCTACTGTAATTTTTGTAGATTTTTATCTACACCAGAAATAGGTGTTGCTGTGTAACCCTAGTTAAATAGGGAATAAAAGATTATACTTTATGAGAAATTAAGAGAAATAAAATATGTTTGGTGTATCTTTGGAGCATCATTGTGCCTTGCTGATGTTATGGATGAGTTAGGTTGGTAAGCTTTGGTAGCTTAGGTTCACTTGTATATGTAAATAATAGGTTAGCTAATAGAAGAATAAAGTGCATGTTTTAGGGTATATGTTCTTGGATGACGTTGACTACCTTGTAGAAGAAATAGTTATATTCAAACTGCTCATTCCATGTGCTCATCTGCATCTCATGTCATCAAAGCACTCCACCACAATCCGATGCATCATTCGCATGATTACTTATGCACTTGCATCATACAGGATCGCAGGAAGAGTCGCAGGTAGCAGTACAGGAGGAGCAAGTTTGGACGGGTCAGCAGGAGCTATAGTTGTTCCTTACTACATGAACTATAGTTATATACATAGTTGCATTAAGTTATAGGAATTGAGTGAAACCGTTGTTGCATTATTACCTTGGCCACCGGATTATCTTTCACCCTGTTAGGTCAGGATCGAGTGAATTGCTTAGCCATGCTTAGACCGGTAGAAGTCGGGTGATTTCCTGTCACCTGCGAGTTATAGGTGGATACCGGGTTATGGTTAGCTATAATTGTGATCATAAAAAGTAACCAAGTGTTGATGGATAAATGAAGACCGGGCGGAGTCTTATAGGGTTTTGGACTATAGTGATTCCGTCTGTGTCGATTAAGGACCGATCTTTGCTCGTCCCTCTTGTCATGTTGAACGCATGCCTCACATTTAGCTGGCCGAATAAAGTACCTTTCGACCGCGAAGCTAGTGACACTTTTCGAGTCGGGATAAACTCGGGTTGGCAGACTAGTGTTGAAGTGGGTGTAACGGGGATGCGAAGAGTGAGCCCAAGGTGCGTCCTGGCAGTCAGGTGGTCCCTAGGTAGTGCGATCCATGATTGTTATCTCGTGGCTTCTTGGAAAGTGTCATTGGTGATCTACGCGACCCTGACGGGGGAAGCAGGGTTTGTGTGAGGAATAAATCTCCAGCTGGATAGGAATTCGATTCGAATCGTCGTCGCTCTCGGTTAGTGAGCACTTGACTCGAGCTATGGCATCGTAGTAACATTAATGGAACACTGATGGTTAAATGAATGATGTTGGAAATGCTAAACCTGATATGGTAATCTAGATTGTTAATGATGAATCAAGTGATTGTTCTAGCAGTAGATGCTTACCTAGCTTGAATAGGTTATACTAAAAGTGATGCAAAAAGTACTGGTATAGTTTTTCATAACAACTTATGCTTTTTGCAAATGAGTCGAGCCAGTCCAATCTATAAAGCCTTGCATGATCCTTGGTGTCCTTTATTTCTGGTTTATGACAGGTAAGTCTAGCTGAGTACATTCTCGTACTCAGGGCGTTGTTCCCATTGTTGTTGCAGATGGTCAGTTGTACTATGGGTACTGCTCCAACTGTCTGTATCTGGCGATGGGCGACAACTAGGACCTTGGGCAAGGGTCACTCTGTTCGTCTTATCTACTGCTTTTGTGGACCATGACTATCTATTGGCATTGTATTTGAACTAAGTGTGGGTGTAAAACTACTTGCTTCCGCTATGTTATTTTGAACTGTGTTGTAATAACTTTTATTCTAAACTCCGATGTACTCCACTTTTATTGTGAACTCTACGTATCATGTGAACTATGGCTGCTAAATCAATACAATCTTGGTTGTATGATGGTTGGTTTGAAATCCCTCGTGATTTCACGGAATCTCGAGTTATACGGGTTTAAGTTTGATAAATTAACCGCCTCGGTAGAAGATTTTCTTACTTAATCTCGTATAATTACGTTGATCCGTTACAGCTGGCATCGGAGCATGGTTTAGCATGTACTGTTCACATGGGTATTTAAAAACAAAACTGTGTTTTCAACTAAGCTTTCAAATTTAAGAGTGTGCCAGTGGTCATATCCTTTATGCCCAATAAGGACTCTAGGTGGCTTAATTAAGTACTAACTTGGGGGTTTGCATCATATTTGAAATTTCGTCGCTCATACGGCGTGCTATTGTATGAGTGCCATTCAATTGAGTGGTAATGTATGGATCAATTCCCTCTACGCCCTGGTAAGTGAGAGTTGTGAGAGCATGGTCGGATACACTGCCGATCTAGGGGAGTGCTTATGTGATACCGAAATACTTACGTGCCATGCGCATGTTCGTATGAGGGTATTCAAATGGTGGGGACTTCCGTCATGCGGTGACGATGCCGTCAATAGGACGATGATTCGGGTAGTTGTTACCGTTATACTCGTATCTGGGGATGCGTGTAGAGCGAGTAACTTACTTTACTGCTTTCTTGCATATTTTCATACTGTGAGGTTTGGGCTGAAGTGACTTTCTGCAGGTACATAACAACGCTTTCGAGTAGTACGTATTAGTTACGTTACAAGAGATCGTTGTATGCCACCGTTTATTTCGTTAGTAGTTATTAGTTTTCTAAGTTTGTGAGGACGTACGGAACGTGCATGTATCATGTGGTGCATTTCATTCATGGCATTGTTCCTCCCCTTATAAGTTGATTATCTCATTTTGATAAAAATGCCAACTTAAAAATCTGTTCTCACCACGGTAATAAAATTTTGCTATAGATGGCACGTACCAAGCAGACAGCCCACAAGTCCACCGGCAGAGCTCCCCGTCATTAGCTTGCTCCACGCACTCGTCAGCGCCACACTTTTCTTGGAGAGTTTGGGATGCCTACGCTCTTGTGGAGAGTACTTAGCTATGTAGGCTATCCTGATGGGATGGAGCCCCGCTACTTTTGGTCGAATGAGCGGTTGGGGGAAGGACTTTTGGTGACTGTGGCAGCAGTAGTTCGTCCCTGAGGTGATGGTTCTGAGTGGACCGGTTGGCATTTGGAGTCAACTGGCAGGACCCCTGAAGAAGCCGCTGAGAGGGCAGCCTTTGGGATCCTGAGGGATATCATGGATCGCTTTCCTCAAGAGTTGGCAGCAGCTATAGTTGGAGTCTTTGCGAGGGGCAACCCCTCCACTGACTCGTGGCAGCAGGCAAGAGGAAGATCTCTGGAGATTAGCACCGTAGAAGCACAGAACAGTGACAACCCCGCTATGAGTGCCATGTTCGCAGTGATGAGGGCCTTTGATGGAGTGGAAGGTAGTCTGAGACGTGTGTCTAGTGCTCTTGGTCAGGCTCGTGATGACCGCCGTCAGCTTCAGAGAGATCACGACGCCGAGATTGAGAGGCTTAACACAGAGATGGCTCAGTTGACTCGCCAGAGAGATCAGGCTACCCAGAGGACTGTGGCTTTCGAAGGAGATGTGCGTGTCCTGAGAGAGCAGGTTGGGCGACTGACCACCGCCAACAGGAACGCTGAGCGCATGTTGACTCATGTGCTCCATCAGAGGAATGAAGCCTGGTCCGCAGAGAATGTGTTGAGGGCTAGACAGTTTGAGCTAGAGCTACAGCTGGCATATGCAGAGGAATATAATGACAATCTGCATGAGGAGGTTCATCGGCTGAACAATCAACTCAACCCCTATGTTCCTCCTGGTGCGGCAGAGATGGATTTGGATGAAGACGAAGATCCTAAAGAACCCGAAGCACCAGTTGAGGAGCACCACGACGTTGCTAATGGCGACAATGCCAACGTCTCAGACTTAGACAGCGACCACGATGAGTAGGCTAGTAGTTGTTACGCTAGCTACTAGGTTCCATCTACATGATCTTTTGCTTTGTTGGCACGTTGGGCATGTAATAATGAGTAGAAAGACTAAGGCTTTGATGTAATGTTGGAAAGCTTGGATGTGTTTGTGGCGGTATCCGAACGTCAAAAAGTCCAGTGTATGTATGCTGGCAACTTGGTTGTAATGGACGCGATGTGTGCGCTTTAAGTAATCTAATTAGTGATGTTGTGTTAAGTGGAATGACTTATTGTGCCCCTGTTTTATTGTATGAATTTATTCTCTCCAATAAATTCAGTCAGCATGATTTTTCATTCGGTCACAATTCCTACAACATCACCTAATCATTACTGTTGCTAGAACATGCAGATGCCGAACACTCGTCGTACCGTGTATGGTGCCGCTGAGGCTGGTGGCAGTGCAGCTGCTAGTGACGACCGTGATCCACAACCGCCTCCTCCACCCTACACTGCAGAACAATTTTTCGCACAATTTCTTGGAAGCCAATGTAATATGGAGGGCATGCAACAGAATATGGAAGCTGCGTTGCGCAGTATCGCAGACAACACCCGTCGGGGAATAAACCCGGGTGGGCACGAAGCAAATCAGTACAGCAGTTTCAAGGACTTCATGGATACTCGTCCACCGATCTTCAAGGAAGCCACAGAACCCTTGGATGCAGAAGAGTGGATTAATACTATGGAAGACAAGTTCTGTGTCTTGATAATGACTGAAGTGTTGAAGACTGAGTATGCAGCTCATCAGCTTCAAGGTCTAGCAGGAATGTGGTGGAAACATCACCGCACCACTTTTCCTCCCTATGCTCACATCACTTGGAGGGAGTTCACTGAAGCTTTCCGTGGAACATACATTCCACCTGGTCTGACCGAGATGAAGCTTGGGGAATTCCTGGCACTGAATCAAGGCACGAAGACTGTAACTCAATATCTACATGCATTCAATAACCTGAGCCGTTATGCTCCTGATGTGGTGAATACCGAGGCCAAGAAGATCGCTAGCTTCAAGAGAGGCCTGAATCCCAAGATGATGAAACATGTGGGTACAAATATGAGGACTGGTTTCAATGATTTCGTTAGTGACTGTCTGAAGCAAGAGAAGAACAACAATGTTTATGCTGCTTCCGAGATCCGTAAGAGAGCTTTCGAGTCGGGTTCGTCCCAGTCCAGAGCCCCAGTGGCCAACCGTCCAGCTTATCGATCGCCTGCCCCAGGTGCAAGGTTTAGGCCACCGCAAAGGAAGAACCAGAATGCTCAGCAACCCCAGAGGAACCAGAAACCATTCAAGATGGCATTGCCTCAGGCGAAGATAGGACAAGGCAGTTCATCTGGAACTGTGGCTCAAGTGAAGGGACCGTGCTTCAACTGCAACCAACCCGGACACTTTGTGAAGTTTTGTCCCTACCCTAAGAAACAGCAGACGCAGTATCAAGCTCGTGTGCATCACACCTCCGAGGATGACATCCCTGAAGGAGAACCGGTAATAGCTAGTATGTTTTCTATCAACAATCATCCTACAGTAGTCTTGTTTGATTCTGGATCATCTCATTCCTTTGTAAGTCAAGCATTTGTTAAGAGGCATGAGCAAGGGATAGTCGAATTGGAATGTGCATATAAAATCAGTTCAGCCGGGGCTGATCTGTTGACTAATCAGATAGTTCAGGGAGTAACCCTAAACATATCAAACCGACAATATAAGCTTAATCTGATAGTCATGCCAGGGTTAGTTTTGGATGTGATCATGGGTATGAACTGGATGAATAAGATGGGGGTAGTAATCGATGTTGGAGGAAGGAGTATCTCTCTTAAGGAACCAAGTGGAGAAGGCACCTTTCGGGTGGTCCTACCTCGGAAAGTAGACCTAGCTAGCACGACTTGTGCGGTCCAAACTACTCTGCTAGCCCAGGTTCTAGTGGTCTGTGAGTTTCCAGATGTGTTTCTGGATGAGTTACCTGGACTTCCACCAGACCGAGATGTTGAGTTTGCCATTGAGTTAATTCCGGGAACAGCCCCGATCTCGAGAAGGCCCTATCGAATGCCTCCCAATGAGTTAGCCGAATTGAAGAAGCAACTCCAAGACTTACTAAAGAAAGGTTTGATTCGTCCCAGCTCATCTGAATGGGGATGCCCCGCTCTATTTTTGAAAAAGAAGAAGGATAACTCCTTACGCATGTGCGTGGATTATCGACCACTGAATGCAGTGACAATTAAAAACAAGTATCCTCTTCCTCGGATTGATATCTTGTTTGACCAATTGTCTAAAGCCAAAGTGTTCTCTAAGATAGATTTGAGATCAGGATACCACCAGATTAAGATTAGGCCGCAAGATGTGCCTAAGACTGCGTTCTCTACCAGATATGGCTTGTACGAGTATCTTGTCATGTCCTTCGGATTGACAAACGCTCCTGCATACTTTATGTATCTGATAAATTCTGTTTTCATGCCAGAGTTGGACAAGTTTGTGATTGTGTTCATTGATGACATTCTAATATATTCAGAGAATGAAGAAGATCACGCAGAGCACCTCAGGATTGTCTTGACTAGACTTAGAGGACATCAACTGTATGCGAAGTTTAGCAAGTGTGAGTTCTGGCTTAAGACAGTTCCTTTTCTCGGCCACGTGTTGTCTGAAAATGGCATTTCCGTAGACCCTAGTAAGGTGCAAGAGGTTATGGACTGGAATTCACCAACCTCAGTGCATGAAGTTCGCAGTTTTCTTAGTTTAGTCGGTTACTATCGTCGCTTCATACCGGATTTCTCGAAGATTGCCAAACCAATGACAAGCCTGTTACAGAAGGATCATAAGTTTGTATGGACAGAGGAGTGCGAGGCAGCTTTCTGCACCTTGCAAAAGTTGTTGACCACTGCTCCTGTTCTGGCCCAATCGGATATAGAAGAGTCTTTTGATGTGTTCTGTGACGCATCTAAGAATGGGTTAGGATGTGTACTAATGCAAAATAGAAGGGTCATTGCCTATGCCTCACGTCAATTGAGGAAGCATGAAGTTAACTATCCTACACATGATTTGGAGCTTGCAGCAGTAGTGCATGCTCTAAAGATTTGGAGACACTACCTGCTGGGTAATGTGTGTAATCTCTTTACAGACCATAAGAGTCTCAAATACATTTTTACCCAATCTGAGTTGAACATGCGATAGAGAAGATGGTTAGAGCTGATAAAGGACTATAATCTAAACGTGCATTATCATCTCGGGAAGGCTAATGTAGTAGCAGATGCACTGAGCAGAAAATCACATGCTATTGATGTGCAACCGCTGTTTGAAGAAAGGTTCAAATTGTTACATCCTGCTGTGTTGCATAATATTCAGATCAGTTTTACTCTGGAAAACCAGATCATCGAAGGTCAGAAGACAGATAAGGGAATCTTTCATATCAAGGAGAAGATGAAGAGGGAACCCACCAAACACTTTCGATTGGATGACCAAGGAGTGTTATGGTTTAAGAATCGCATGGTGGTACCTAAGGATAGGGAGCTTAAGAACAAGTTGATGAATGAGACCCATCATTCCAAGCTATCTATTCACCCCGGAAGTAGTAAGATGTACCAAGATTTGCGACCCCATTATTGGTGGACTAAGATGAAAAAGGAAATTGCAGTATACGTTGCTCGTTGCGACATGTGTTGTAGAGTTAAAGCTCTTCACATGAGACCCGCAGGACTTCTGCAACCCTTGTCTGTACCCGATTGGAAATGAGATGACATAAGTATGGATTTCATCACTGGTCTTCCCACCACACAGAAGGGACATGATTCTATTTGGGTAATAGTAGATCGTCTCACCAAGACAGCTCACTTTCTGCCAGTTAAGACAACATTCCGACCACCTCAATATGCAGAAAAGTATATTGCTGAGATTGTCCGATTACATGGTATACCAAAAACGATCGTGTCTGATCGTGGTTCATAGTTTACCTCTCATTTTTGGGAGCATCTTCATAAAGGTTTGGGTACTAGTTTGATTCATAGTACAACTTACCATCCATAGACAGACGGGCAGACAGAACGAGTTAATGCTGTACTTGAAGATATGCTTAGAGCTTGTGTACTGTCATCCAGAGGCTCATGGGAATCCTGGTTACCATTGGCAGAATTCGCTTACAACAACAGTTACCAAGAGAGTATCAAGATGGCATCTTTTGAAGCTTTATATGGCAGGAAGTGCAGGACACCGTTAAATTGGGTAGAGCCTGGAGAAAGAAGGTTTTATGGAATTGATTTTGTAAATGAGGCAGAGAAGAAGGTCCGTATTATCCAACAAAACATGCAAGCTGCACAGTCTCGTCAGAAGAGTTATGCAGACAAGAGAAGGAGACCATTGGAGTTCCAAGTGGGTGACTATGTCTATTTGAAGGTTACCCCCACGAAGAAGAAACGGTTTGGAATCAAGCAGAAACTGTCTGCAAGATATATAGGACCATACCAGATCATAGAGAAAAAGGGTCCCGTGGCGTACAAGTTGCGATTGCCAGAAGGGATGAGTTCGATCTTTCCCGTCTTTCACGTATCCCAGTTGAAGAAATGTCTGCGTGTTCCGGAAGAGAGAATAGAACCGCAGGGTATTCGGATCAAGGCGGACTTGGAATATCATGAACAACCAGTTCGAGTTCTGGATGCAAAGGACCGAGTCACTCGGAATAAAGTGGTAACAACCTACAAGATTCAGTGGAGCCATCATGATGAGAGTGATGCTTCATGGGAAACGGGAGAATATCTTCAAACTGCGTATAAAGATTTTTACGATAAATGGTTCGTAACTCAAAAATCTCGGGATGAGATTCTAATAAGGGGGGAGGGCTGTAACACCCCTGAGTGTTAAGCATGCATTAGCATTTCAAAGCATAAAGCATTCAACATCATTTCATGACTAGCATTGCATGAAATATAGCTCTTTTAAATTTAAACTTGAAAAGCAAATAATTAGAACCCTAACTTTGATGTAAGTGCCAAAAAGGTAGTATACTTTTGGGTATTAGCAATTTTAAATAATCTAGAATAAATTAACATGATTTTTGGAGCAATTCTTGAATTCAAGTTTTTCTCAAATTTTGTTTTAAAAATATTCTAAACAAATAAATTTTTGATTAACAATTTAGCTTTAAATCCTAAATTCAAAATCTATTGAGAATTTTGAAAAGTGCCCTACATGAAAGTTGTAGAGAATAAAATTTTGAACAACTTTTATTTTGGGCAAAAGTTCTGAAAACCTCTTTTTTCATTTTCAAATTCAATTTTGAAACAAATAAGGAAAATATGGAAATATTTTTGTAAAAGAAAAATCAGTTTTCGCTTTAGTGGGCCGCGGCCTCCCTTTCGGCCCGCAAACGGATCCAGCCTGGCCCGCTCGCCCCCGCCTTCTCCCGCGCGTCCGCGCCCGCGTCGTCTTCCTCCCGCCCGCGCGCGCTCCTGCACGCGACGTCGTGGCGCAGCGGCAGCACTTGGCCACCGCGTGGCCGAGCGACGGCAACGCCGCGCGACACGCGCCCTGGTGGCCCCCGCGTCCCCCGCGCCCACTTACCCCCTCCGCGCTCCCTTCATTTCCCTCCCATTTTCGCTTCTCCGAGCGCCAGCCACAGCCGCAGCGGAGCCGCGGCCGCGCGCCATTGCCGCCGCCCTTCAAGCTCCCCCACCGTCTTCTCCCCCGCCGGTGAGCCCGCCGCCACGGCTCTCGTCGGTCCCACCTTCCCGCCGTCTCATTTCCCTCCTCCCCATGCGCAACATGATCGCCTCTGCTCGCTGGAGCTCGTGCGCCCGTCCGTGACCTCTGCCATGGCCTGTTCCGGCCTAGCGCCGGCGAGCCGCGCCACCGCCTCCGCCATGGCCGCTTTAGCCCGTGCTCCGCTCTTCCTCTCACCCCGATAATCACATCGTTGGGTTCGCGCGATTGCGGGGAGTCGCCTGGTACTGACCTCGTCGCCGGCGACCTCGCCGACGGCGAGTTTTCCCCGGTCAGCGCCTTCCTCTGCTCGGCTCCGGCTGACCGGTGGGGTCAGCTGACCCGTGGGACCCATCTGTCTGTCTCTCAGTGGGAGTTGGGGGTGAAACCGCGGTGTGCGCATAGCGTTGAAGGCCGGTTAAATTTTCGGTTTCAAAGAAATTGATTTTCCAGAAAATTTGAAAAGGCTTCAAAAAAATCATATCTCAAGATTTATAGCTCCAAAAATGATGAAACAAATTTTGAAATGTTCCTCTTGAATAGATCTACAGTTTAAAAATAGCTCATGTTAATTTTGTGACACTTTGCTGTGCAAATTTATTTAATTGCTATAAATGCTGATATCTTAGAAAATATGTAGTAAATATAATAATGAAGGGAAAAATATGATTCTTGTTGCTTTAATCTTTATTAGTGATGTACTTTCTAGGAAAAATATTAGTGAAGCATGTTCTGTGAGAAATTTTTGAAGTGTAGTTCAAATGCTTTTAATTGATAATCTTTATTATTTTTAGTAGAGAGCTAAATTTGTATAGAACATACATGTGATAATTTTTCTAGTATGTTAGTTTACTGTTAGTAACATAGGAAAAATGTGAAATCTGTTGTTTGATACTTTTTCTAGTACAAAATAATTTCACGCTCATATTTAGGCTATAACTTGTTTATTTTGTACAGGCAGTTTTGCATATGCAATTCTCATGAAAATTTAGTAGTAGGTTAGTTAGGGTAAGAGTAATCTACTGTAATTTTTATAGATTTTTATCTACACCAGAAATAGGTGTTGCTGTGTAACCCTAGTTAAATAGGAAATAAAAGATTATTCTTTATGAGAAATTAAGAGAAATAAAATATGTTTGGTGTATCTTTGGAGCATCATTGTGCCTTGCTGATGTTATGGATGAGTTAGGTTGGTAAGCTTTGGTAGCTTAGGTTCACTTGTATGTGTAAATAATAGGTTAGCTAATAGAAGAATAAGGTGCATGTTTTAGGGTATATGTTCTTGGATGACGTTGACTACCTTGTAGAAGAAATAGTTATATTCAAACTGCTCATTCCATGTGCTCATCTGCATCTCATGTCATCAAAGCACTCCACCACAATCCGATGCATCATTCGCATGATTACTTATGCACTTGCATCATACAGGATCGCAGAAAGAGTCGCAGGTAGCAGTACAGGAGGAGCAAGTTTGGACGGGTCAGCAAGAGCCCCAGGCACAGGAGGTGCCCGAGGAGGAAGAGTCAGGCGAGGAGCTGCCAGAGTGCGTCGACCACCATCCTAGCTCGTTCGAAAAAGGCAAGCCCCGGAGCATTTTAAGTCTCCTATTTTATAAAAGTTCTTCCTTACTACATGAACTATAGTTATATATATAGTTGCATTAAGTTATAGGAATTGAGTGAAACCGTTGTTGCATTATTACCTTGGCCACCGGATTATCTTTCACCCTGTTAGGTCAGGATCGAGTGAATTGCTTAGCCATGCTTAGACCGGTAGAAGTCGGGTGATTTCCTGTCACCTGCGAGTTATAGGTGGATACCGGGTTATGGTTAGCTGTAATTGTGATCATAAAAAGTAACCAAGTGTTGATGGATAAATGAAGACCGGGCGGAGTCTTATAGGGTTTTGGACTATAGTGATTCCGTCTGTGTCGATTAAGGACCGATCGTTGCTCGTCCCTCTTGTCATGTTGAACGCATGCCTCACATTTAGCTGGCCGAATAAAGTACCTTTCGACCGCGAAGCTAGTGACACTTTTCGAGCCGAGATAAACTCGGGTTGGTAGACTGGTGTTGAAGTGGGTGTAACGGGGACGTGAAGAGTGAGCCCAAGGTGCGTCCTGACAGTCGGGCGGTCCCTGGGTAGTGCGATCTATGATTGTTATCCCGCGGCTTCTTGGAAAGTGTCATTGGTGATCTACGCGACCCTGACGGGGGAAGCAGGGTTTGTGTGAGGAATAAATCTCCAGCTGGATAGAAATTCGATTCGAATCGCCGTCGCTCCCGGTTAGTGAGCACTTGACTCGAGCTATGGCATCGTAGTAACATTAATGGAACACTGATGGTTAAATGAATGATGTTGGAAATGCTAAACCTGATATGGTAATCTAGATTGTTAATGATGAATCAAGTGATTGTTCTAGCAATAGATGCTTACCTAGCTTGAATAGGTTATACTAAAAGTGATGCAAAAAGTACTGGTATAGTTTTTCATAACAACTTATGATTTTCGCAAATGAGTCGAGCCAGTCCATTCTATAAAGCCTTGCATGATCCTTGGTGTCCTTTATTTCTAGTTTATGATGGGTAAGTCTAGCTGAGTACATTCTCGTACTCAGGGCGTTGTTCCCATTGTTGTTGCAGATGGTCAGTTGTACTATGGGTACTGCTCCAACTGTTTTTATCCGGCGATGGGCGACAACTAGGACCTTGGGCAAGGGTCACTCTGTTCGTCTTATCTACTGCTTTTGTGGACCATGACTATCTACTGGCACTGTATTTGAACTAAGTGTGGGTGTAAAACTACTTGCTTCCGCTATGTTATTTTGAACTGTGTTGTAATAACTTTTATTCCGAACTCCGATGTACTCCACTTTTATTGTGAACTCTACGTATCATGTGAACTATGGCTGCTAAATCAGTACGATCTTGGTTGTATGATGGTTGGTTTGAAATCCCTCGTGATTTCACGGAATCTCGGGTTATACGGGTTTAAGTTTGATAAATTAACCACCTCGGTGGAAGATTTTCTTACTTAATCTCGTATAATTACGTTGATCCATTACATTAGCCGACTGGGAGTCGGCTAGGCCGATCTGGGCACTAGCAGTAGAGGCAGACGGCTTAGCCGGCGTAAGTGTCGGCCTAGCCGACTCATGTGAAGCAGCGTGGGTAGTCGGCCTAGCTGACTCGGGGCAGGCTGCATGGGCAGTCGGCCTAGCTAACTGAACTTAGCCGACTTTGAGCAGGCAGGCAGTGCTTCATTCTTTTTTGCGGGAACTTGATCTTCACTAATGACATAATAGTCACTAGATAAGTATACAGACCCTTTAGCTCCTGAAAAGTGAAGTCTAGCTGATTTCTGCCGCTTTTCATGTTTTTCTGTAGTCAGACTTGCCTTTTGAGGGTCTAACAATCCTGCTTTAGCCAATGTTTCAATTGTGATTGGCTTTTTCTCATTGGTCTTTCCAAAAAATTCATAGAATTTCTCCTCTAATTGAGACCATGAATCAATAGTGCACCGGGGCAAAGATGTAAACCATGCAAAGGCAATACTAGTAAGGGATAAAGAAAAATTACGTATTCTCATATAATCTTCTTTACCAGCAAAACCTAATTGTGAGATATATACATTAATGTGTTCCACAGCGGTCTTATCATCTTCACCACTAAACTCATAAAAATCAGGTATCCACCAACCATCAGGAGTTTTCAAGTAATCAATGTGTAATGGATACGGTCTATGATATGCGGGCACCTTCCATTTAGAGGAGCCATATGGATTTCTAGTGTGGGCTAAATCTTCATTGATTTGGCTTGTTTTAAGAAAATTATGTTTAGCCGAATCATATGCAATAGCTTTCATGCCCCTTGCTGAATTCTCATTGATTCGGCTAGAATTAGTAGTAAAACTTGAAGTTGAATTATTAGTATTGACACTTATCCACCTCTCATCAATTCAGCTTGAGCTTTGAGCTACACATGAAGCTGAATTGTTAATATGAGCATTAGCATAGGGTGCTGAATTTGGAGAGTAATTGGCTAAGTAGTTAACATCATCATAGCCAATTCTCTCATTCATCGGCATGTGTTGTGGTGGAACCACATAATGTGAGCTTATAGCCAATGAATATGGATTTACATGTTGTGTGTTGCTAGAAGAATTATAGCACAATGAATTTTCAGCACACATCAGCTCTTGGTCATAATATTCATTAAAAGTATTAGCCGATGCAACATATCTAGGATTATCATAGCTAGCAACACCAACATAAGAATTTATATCACTTGCAAAATAATTACTATAACCATTAGATGCATTTGCAACTTGTACCTCGAGATAATTGTAGTAGTATTGTGATGAATCCCCTTGGTATTTCATGGTTTTGCACTCGACCGCCTTGATGAAATCTCTAATGAACAGCATGACACGTTGCAAAATAGCAACCTAGATCACAGCGAGTCAAAACTAGATGCAATCGGACTTTTAGGGCCGGATTGGACGGTAATGGCAACCACAAAAAGATAGATCAGCGAAGAATAGGGCTAGGGCAAAGAGATTTGGCAACAAAAAGTGAAGCTGAAGCGATCTTCTTCCCTAGCTGAGTCGCCAAAAAGTGTGTTGACGTCAGATGTGGTCCGAATCACACACCAGAAATGGCATTAGACGCCAGGGCCGCTACGGACCAGAGAACGCAGCAAGATATCACTCTTTCATGATGAATCATGGAGAGGTTTACAAGCAAACCACCAAAGGATAACTAATCGCGCTTACATGACGAAGAACCGGCTAGGTTTCAGGCAAACTAGCAAAGAAACCGTCGAAGCTCTCGCCCGGAAGGGACCCCGTCAGGGCAAGGACGTAGCCGGGTTGCCCTAGGTTGGCCGGCAAGCCTAGGATGTCATCCTTGGTCGTGGATCAAGGGATGAACAACATGGAGGTTGAAGGAGAAGAGAAAAAGTGTAAAAGGAGTAGATTGATTTGTTTGTATGACGAATGGATAGATGGGAACTCAATCGGCCATGATCCTCTCATATATATAGAGGGGGTAGTCTTATCCCAGTAGAAAACCTCTCCAAGGCTTATTTTCTAAGTTTCTCACGTCTAAAAACCGATCTAGAAATAAATCGGTTCGAGATCTGAAAGACAGATTCGGAATAAACACCTATCGGCACTTCCGGCCAGGCTTCACCAGTAGTACCGGTAGTTCATTTTCATGCCAAACTGCACCACCTACCACCATCCATCGGTAGTACCGGTAGTTCATATCTGCGCCAAACCTTATAGGACCGGTAGTACCGGTGATCTCGTACCGGTAGTACCGATAGTTCATACATTTTCTCAGAGGCATAACTCTCTCATCCGGACTCTAAATTGGACGTTCCATATATGTTTTTTGACCACCTCGACGAGAGGAATGCAATGATGAAGACCGTTACACATTTTTACAACTTCACAAAATGGACATTTTTGGTTGTCAACAACGGTGACGCCTTCGGGTGCTGCATTCTTCCTTAGAAGCGTCTATCGATCGGCTCTCTCTCCCCTTTGTGTAGCGCGCTATTCCTGGGTGTAATGCCTTGACGTTCTGGTCAGGTGACGGTGGCACCGATGACATCACGTCCCTCCTTGGAGGCGTCGCTTTGGAATCCCGTGCCTGTCAATCTGTGATGGTCGTCATTGTTGTGGCGAAAGTTGAATATTGTGATGTGTGCACGTGGATCTTGGCAGGTCAAGGCCGTTTTGGTGTGCGTCTATGGTAGCTGCTCTTGCGTTAGGTTGTAATGTTGGTGTCTGTAATAAGAAATAGCTATATGCATCGGTCGATGCAGAGGCTAGGATATTTTTAATATATATTCCCTTTTCTAAAAAAAATTTGGTCGATCGAGCTATATTTTACATGAATATCATATAGCCAAATTTAACATATAAATTAAGTTATATTTAGTCATAGATGCACTAATTTAAATATTCTGGCTCTCCTATATGCAACATCACGTGCATAGCGTGTTCACATCCAGTCTTTCAAATTGGAGTGCGTAAAGATCAAGAAAGTTGCACAGGGGCCCCACATACATCAAGGTTTACACAAGGAATGAAAAGTCCTGAAAGTCGCGCTAGTTTGTTTTGTTCTCGGAAACTTGAACATGACTGAATCCATATACACGATAATTATATTCTCCCGCAACTAAAAACAATAAAAGGGAGACAATTGTTTGGTGCGGTAATTTTTTTTGTTACCAACATCCGCGTGCGACAAAACGATGCGCCGACAGGTGGGACCAATCTTGCGATCCATCCCCTCCGCGATCCCGCTCCAATCACAACTCCCTCACGCGCACGCCCACGCAGCCGCCTCCTCTCCCACGCTGCCTCCCCCTCGCACATGCCGTCGCGCTCGCCCACGCCTCCCTCCGTGCCGTGACTGATGGATTGCTGAGAAGACCATTCAGTGGCCTCGCCGAGAAGGAGAATGACCCGCGCCGTCGACCTTGCCATTTGAACCCATACAGTCGTCCTTGTTCCGCTCCGATCACGCGCCCACGAGCAGATCCAGCTCCATGTACGCTTGTGCCTATCCGTCTTCTTGATCCTGTTCCTCCGCTCCACCTCATCCTGCCTCGATCTCTTTGCCGCGAGCGCTCGGGTTACTTGTCGCTCTAGATCTGACCGTTGTTTACTCTCCTCGTGTCATTTACAGGAGGAGACGCTCGACGACTTCGCCGACAATGGCGACTGGCGTCGATGACTTGGTGGTATGGCTGCTGCTGATCGAGAAGTACACGATGCATATCTCTAGGTCCAATGGCCTCCTCAGCCGCCTGTCACTGTAGGAGCGCCGCTTCGCCAAGAGGTACTTTCTGCGCTCGTGCGTCTGCGGCAGTTGCCACATTCGTTTATGTTGGCAGTGTTGCCTTATAAAAATAACCATGGTTCTGATGGGGATGGATTTCTCATGTCTGCTCTGTTAGAAGTTGCGCTGAGATCATGGAGAAGCATCTAGAGGAGTAGTTGTTGTCTAGGCTCCTGTGCGCCTATGGTTCGGTTAACCAGGCAGTCATTGTCCAGCACTGAGGATGAATGGGTATATATTCCCGCCACTTCATCTCCCAAATTACCGTGTTCCTTGTTCCTTCCTACTGTTACTGCTATACCGTTCTTGTCGAGTTTTTGCTGCACGCAGCTTCAGTAAAGTGTGTGTATGGTCGGTAGAAATTTTTGCCGTTTTAATTTTAAGTGCGCAGCCTGGCATGTATCCTTGGGGACTCATCGTTAGTTGTGCTCAAAAGTCTGAGTTACTATGTAATAAAATTTAGTTGTCAAATTAATCAGGCTGTCAAATTATAAAGAACATATTTGTGGCCATATGTGCAAGTGTAATTTTATCTGTGCAAGTTGTCATTTTGTCTGTGTAATCTAAATTAGGGTATTGTACATAGGGTAGGAAATTAGTTGCAGAAAAATTGTACGTTCCAATCGGAATATTGTTTATCTATGTGTTCACCTGAGACATGTGAGAATTATACACAATGTTGTCTCTGGGCAATTTTTGTGTTTAACTATATGCTCTTGCTTGTTGAGTGAGTCTCAATAGACAATGAAATTTCTGTTTACCCAATAATTCAAACTGCATGATTTTGGCTTTGCCATCATATATAATGTGTATCTTATAAATTCTTAACATTTTCTAGGGAAGTAACTGAGCATTTGATGAACTTGTTGGGACAGAAATTGTGTAAAACATGTCTCTTGCTGGATGGTAAAAATGGAGGCTTGCTAAAACTAGGCATTATTGGAAGGACCAAAGTGCCTGATCCTATTTTATAGGAATTATTTGGAAGACAAGCACAATCATGGAGTGTTTGCAACGGATTGTAGGGATTGTATAGATAAATAATGCGCCTTGGGTATGGTTCCATATGTTATTTGTCTAATATGCCTTGCGCCAGTGTCATTTCATAAAAAATAGAGTCCTAACCTGGTTGTATTTGCAAAACAATGAACTTTCAGTGCTCAGTTCAGTGCTATGAAAACAATGAACTTCCAGGTGGTCTACGCCCTAAAAACTCACTGTTTCTGCAGTTTCGGTGCTCTCCTGTACTTAGGCTGCTACTTTTTTTTTTACAATTTCATTATTTTCATTCTGCTTATAACAACTAGATGTAGAAGTGCTTTTTAATCGGTGTGCTATGTTTTTCATGTTACATTTCATTCGGCAAACAACTACAAAACTGCTTCGGAGGAGAGACTTGGGCAGTTCATCCAGAAGTTGAAAAAGGTGTTAATCCTAAGCAGTGGAGATTTGGAAATTTTCAACGCATGTTATGCCCACAGGTATGGAGCATCTGTTTTTTACAACCTTGTTCTGCTACTTCCAGTTTAGTGTCTTTTTCATGAATTATATCTAGCTTTACAACCAAGCAGTCTAATTGATTTAAGACATAAATGATAAGAAATTGCTCCCAAGAAGTGACGCATCCCTAAATCATCCATTCAAATTGACTTGATTCAAGATAACATTGCAAGTTACTGTTGTATCATTTCTTTTTAGTGATCCATTGCATTTCGGGTCAGTGAGCTATCTAGCGACAAATAACGAACTATAACTTACACCAACCCTCTTGTTGCTTCTCACGCCGGACAAGACCAGCAGCTAGAGGTGGGAGTTCATTGGGGGAGTCTAATTAGACACATCGTGGAGACATTCGGCCAGAGGAGGATAGAGATTTAGATTTTGTTTGTTTCATGAGCTTTTTTGAAATAGATCTACATGTCCTCTGCTTGGTGGGGTTGCAGGTGAGGACGCACGCGATCCGGACGACGCACTAGAACATTGATAGTACCATCAAGGCCGCCAACAGCATCCTCTCCCAATGGATAGCTGAACTCATTGCATTGAGAATATAGTAATCTTGCAAGTTACCGTTGTTGGCTTTGTCAGGCTTCAAGTGCAAATGTTGCAGTTTTGCACCTTCACTTAGCTTCTGTGATTTTGGGCATCGTGTTTTAGGCTTCGTTTTATGTCTATGTGATAAATAAAAAATAATAGCTCTCTCTTTCTACGAGAACCTTGTATCTCATTCTATGCTTGATATCAAGATATTCATTGCCTTTTGATTGTTTGACTTGCATTATGAAATATCCTATAGTGTTAGCACGGACAATATTTCTACCATGAGCTTGGTTGCTTGATTTAATTTATATGATGATCAAATTATTCGAAGCAATGTTGTTGCTTTCTGCTTCACTATTTTTCACAAAATTAAATATGGTAAATATCTTCTAAGAAGGAAATGTTTATAGGAAACTGTCGAATCTTGGTTGCATTCCGGCCCAACACTCAAATGTTGCCATCGAGTTCACAATTATTGTCGCCATTATCTTCTCTCTTATAAAGGAACACTTAAAACTATCCTACATACACCTCAAAAATTATCCACTGTTGAGACGCCCCAAACACTATACACCAAAAAAATTGTACCTAGGATTCCAACATTATTAAAATCTAAGGCTCATAATCCTCTTTTATAGGCTTTAACTTAATCCGATGAATCCCTCTTCTGTCCGAAAAAAACTCTACACCTGCATCTACCGACAACATGATTTATTTTATCCACGTGCATCTTGGATCACAAATTCTTGATCTAAACTCTGTCATGGCATAAAAAATTACATTAAAAACTTAAAAAAATAAGTTGTAACGATATTGGTTATTAGTATCCAAAACAAAAAAAATCATTTAGATTTTTCATATATACTCAAACCTATGTAGATGATGGTATAGAGATGCGGCGAAACTTATTTGTAGATTTATTAACGCATAAAAGAAATGGATATCAGAGATTTCGTTCTGCCGATATAAAACATTATCTTAGTTGCATCACAGGAAGGTCTATACAGTAGAGTTTGTGAGCCTGCAACGCCACGCTCTCTGTGACTAGGTTAATTTCACGAACTTTACTTTTTTTGGATTAAATGTCACTTTAACGTTGATATTTATTAAATATCACAGTATTATTACCTTATCGTACGACCCGAGTGTTTTTAGTACAAAAGTTTAATTGTCCCGTAGCAACACACGAGCATGCTACCTAGTCTAAACTTATTTTCTAGGAGTAGATCGATTTCTGTACTTTTACGCAAAGACTAGTCGCCCTATATTAATATATAATAAAGATAATCAACACAATTGACATATCAATTTACTATTCTACTTTATCATGTCTTTTGTCTAGAACCCTGTTGTGTTTTTTGTTCTTCGTTTCCAATCTACAGAGCCAATTATCAAATTGACCATGTATGGACTTTGGATATACATATTTTTCTTCTTGCTTGGGCAGGTATTTACACTTGTGTTCAAGCTCTTCGACTCATCTATCTATATCTACATCTTTTACAATGCTAATTTCCACTGCAAGTCTATCTCAACATGCAAGCCGTCCACATCATCCTCCATTACCTATCCACGTCATCTTTCACAAATAGACATATCGTCCTACTAATAAGCCGCGGTCGGTGTCCACTCTGTGTCGTGAGGGGTGAGGCCGAGGTCCGAGGAGTAGATGCAGTGGATCCTCGAGCTGCTCCCCGGGGAGCTAGGCTACCACCGCTGCCAGCGCTAGGCCACTGTCGCCGTCAAGTCCATGGCTGGGGTCTCCTCCACCGCTCGACCTGCGCACGCTTGTGGCCGGGGCTGCTGTTGTCGCCTGTCCTGTGAGTAGCCATGGCTGGATCCGCTCCAGGAAAGAGATGTGGTGGGAGAGAAACAATTTTTTTATTCCCTCTTACCCGATAGTAGTACTACTACTGGCAGCAACTATTGCCCATGTAACACCCCAGCTGTTTGGCTTCCACATTTGTACTTACATTTCATAAGCATGAGCATCATTTATCTCATTTATGCATTTATTGAACTGAAACATGAGTATGCAACGTACTCAAATGTACTTGTTTCATAATCGATTGCTTATGAAATGTGGTTGGTGTAACATGTAGATGTAACATGAGTTTCTCATACATTGAAGCATGACAATATTGTTAGTATGGCATGACAAGCTTAATTGTTGCAACAAAGTCTTGAAACATATGAAACATGGTATTGAAACAAATGGAGTGAATTGCTTGTTTTTCTTGTCTCAACATATGGGACACTTGGAAATTTGTGTAACCAATGTGTAGAGGGGTTAATTATGTCCTAACACACCTTAACTATACTTAGAATAATTAGTGGAACAATGTTCATGTTAACCAAAATGACCAAATTGCACACCTAAGTGATTGACCTCTAGAGTAATTTTGTTTGACTGTTTAAAAATTCCAACCTAGAGTTAATGCATGGAAGTGGAACCTTAAGCAAAGTTGTAGACAATTTCTTAAGGAACAAAAGTTGTAAAGGTGCAAACTCATTAAAATGATTCTATCATGCTCAAAATTCTAGTTTTCCAACAGCCTATCTGCTGTCTGTCAATTCTTGGACAGATTGCACAATTTTACATGTAACTCCATAACCATCTTGATTCAGGCATGGAGCTCCACATGAAGTTTGTAGGGAATTTCATAAGCTACAAACTTTCTGTTTTGATCATTTCATGAAACTCACTCTAACCTGTTCAATTTTGGCAATCTTTGCAATGCTGAATTTCTGTTATCACCAAAAACCAGTTTTGGAAAAATTGCCTATATCTCCCAAACCGTTTGGATCCAGCTCTTTCTTCCTGAATTGCAATGCTGAATTTCTGTTATCACCAAAAACCAGTTTTGGAAAAATTGCCTATATCTCCCAAACCGTTTGGATCCGGCTCTTTCTTCCTGAATTGCAATGCTGAATTTCTGTTATCACCAAAAACCAGTTTTGGAAAAATTGCCTATATCTCCCAAACCGTTTGAATCCAGCTCTTTCTTCCTGAAGATGAATTGTAGAGAATTTCATTCTTTACACTTTTCATTCTTTGGTCATCTTCTAATTCGAACTGTAGATAGAGCTTTTGAGCAAATCAGTGAACTGCTGTGGTATGTGGCATATGTTGCAGCTGCACGTGTCACATGTTTCACGATTTCAAAAACCTCAGTTCAGGTCATGGCCGACCGGGCGCTGCGCTGGCTTGCCACCCGTCGTCCTTACGTCACCGGCGCCCCCACTGGTCAGGCCGAGGGGAGCTACATGGTCGCCACGACACGCTGCAGCTGCTCTTATTCGCTCCCTCCTCCATTCTCTCCTCCTTCCCCACCAGAGAAGCCAAGGCGGGTGAAGGGCGACACCATCGCCACCGCAGCTCCGCCCTGCTCGCACGCCACCGTCACCGCACCATTGCTCAAATCCCACCGCACAAAGCTCTGCCATCACCTCCTCTAGCTTCTCCATCCCTCCGTTGAGCCTATCGTCACAAGGTGAGGGAGTAATCGTCGATTCCGCCGCCGCTGCCACGAGCTTGACCTCACCGGCATCCAAGCTCGCCATGGTCGGAGTAGTTAGGGAACCACTCGTCATTTCTTTTCTTCCTCGTTAGCTCCGTCTTGGTCTGGTGGAGCTCATACCGAGCTCAGACGAGGCAATGCGGCCTCGCCGTCACTGGAGCGCTGCCGTGCATTGCGCCGCCGCTGCTGCTCTCGACGGCGGTGAGATTAGGGTAGGAAGTGGGGTCCATTTTCTATGTGGATCGACTTGGTTCGTCGCGGTGGTCACGTTGGTGGCCGGGGTGTCGCCGGAGTCCTCGCCGGCAACGAGCTTCGCCGTCGGTTCTCCTCCCCTGTCTCTGTGTCGCCGACACGCGGGTCCCGGATGTCTGCGCAGGCGTGGGCGGGATCCATCCGCGGGCCACGTGGTTAACCGGGCCGGCCCAGTAGCCAGTGTAGGATTTTCGTTTTGTTGTTTTCTTTTATTATTTTCACAGATTTAAATGCTAGATTTAAAATTTCATATCTCAAGATTTGTAGATCCAATTGTGGTGATTCAAATTTTGTAGCATTCCTTGGGAAGCCTAGTTTTTATTAAAAATATAAAATGTATATGTGTTAATTAAATTCTTGAAGAATTAAATAGAAACTTGAAATGCGTTTTAAAATAGATTTAACCTTGTTAATTTTATAACTTGAGTTCTAGTGCTCCAAAAATTATGAAATTTGGTGAGTATGCTATGTTAGGTATGTGCTAGCTCTGATAAAAAATTTGAAGGTCAGTGCTTAAGTAGTTTTCAAGTTATGCATTTATAATTTTATAATTGGTGATACTTGAGGGAATTTTCATAATTTTTCTATATGTCCAATAATCATGAAATTTTGTGGAGTGTATCCTGGTACTTTAAGATTGCTATAAAAAAATATTGTTTCTATTGTTTGATTTTTAGTCGAATTTCTTAATTATGCTAGAATCAGCCCTGCTAGCTTGATAATTTTGTGTAGGAAGTTCCTGTTGGTAACCTTGGCTCAAATTTTTAAAGTAGTTTCCTGGTAGTGTATAGTATTCACTATAATTTTTGTAGAATTTTCTGTATAGTTGGCATCTAGGTTTATTTTTCCACTTAATTAACTAATTAAATTAAGAAATGGATTAAAATAAATGATTTGGGTTGACACACCTTACTTTCTGGTGGTTTTGTGTCACTTGTGAACTAGTGGTGCCATTGGTTTGGTCTAAAAGGTTGGTTTGGCACATAAGTAAATAATTAATTTTAGTAATTATAGGCATTTTGGACAGTTTATAGCATTCTTTGAATTAAGCTATAATAAAAGTGTTTGTCAGGACTTTTGTGAATACCAAAGTTGTAGTAAACTTGTTAAGCTAGCTTGTATAAAAATTTGGTGGCATTTGGCATAGTAGTTTAGGAGTTCTAGTAGTTTAAAGTTGCTGTCTAGAAATGGCTGCTCTCTGTTTGGAGAGGACAGATTTCTGGAACTTTTTGAATTCGACTGGGTAAACTTGGGAATCAGGTCTTGAAGTCTGAAAATGATTTGTAGAGAATTTCACGAGCTTTCCAGATTATCTTGTGTCATGTAATTTGGATTTGTAGATCTCCAGTTATGGTTAAAACACTGAGCTGCTATCCAGATTCTAGTGTTGCTGAAATGTGTATGTGTTTGTGGGAGCTTAAGTAATGTTGCTCTTATTGGTTGTTTAGGTGCTAGGTCCTTAACTAAGGAAGAGCAATTATACATTAGATTGTGTAGACTTGGTAAGTACTTCTCTACCGGAGAAGAGATATGCACGTATTATTAAAGTGATTTGAATATAGCGTTAAGTTGTTACTACAGTCCGCATACGCATTCACAGAGCATGTGCATTCATTCTTATACATCCATGAAATTTATCTGTGCATCCATGCAATAGGTGTGCCGGAGGGGGTGACGCTTCTAGAGTTCGAGGGAGCACATTAGGAGGAAGAGCAGGAGTAGCCGGAGGAGTCCGAGGTACTGGCCGGCGAAGGAGTTTCCGAAGAAGAGCTGTCCGAGTGCCCTGATTATCGTCTCTCTTTCTTTCTAAAGGCAAGTCCCGGTACATGCTAACCCAACTTATTTATAAATAGTATTTGAATACTTTCATATCTTTGATGCATTAAGTGGTAAGGATTGGTTAGAGACACTTGCTGCATATATCCTTCTTTGTCCAGAAATTATCCTGCAAATCCTATTTACATTTCAGGAACGTGGTATATGCTTAGCAATGGTTAGTACAGTAGAAGTCAGGTGATTTACTGTCATCTGCAAGCTTTAGGAGAAAGTGAGTCATGGTTGACTATATTTGCTATCATGGAAAGAACCATGCTTAAAAAAATATGACCGGACGGGAGTTCGATAGTGCAGTCGCAAGGCACTTCACGTCTTGGGTATGAAGCTATACCCGTCTTAGTCGTTTAAGGATCGATTCGTTGTACGTCCTTGAGTCATGTTGAATGCAGTCTAACACTTAGCTGGCCGGATAAGTCGTTCTGACCGCGAAGCTGAGTAATACAGTTCAGGCCAGAAATCGGAGGGTCAAGCGCGCATCTTAGAGGAAGTAAGGATGTGCTTAGGAACATTGACATAAGACCAGGGGGGTTAGAGTCCCTATCATCTAGCAGAATGTTGCCCTTGGGGATGCGGCATCAGTCGAACCCGTGATTTCTGAATTGTACCAAAGGTGACTTGTGCGACCCTGGACGGGGCCTGTGCGGTTTATGTTAGAATACCTCTCCAGCTGGATAGGAATTCAATTCGAATCACCGTCGCTCCTGGTTAGTGAGCACTTGACTTGAGCAGCGACAACGTAGATTCATGTTAATTGAACGGATGGTTGATCGGATGATGATTTAAACGCTACCTCAATTTATACCTGCTATGGTAAATAATGTTTGCTTAATAATCAAGTGACTGTTTAGCACAGGTGCTAAGATGGATGACAGGTTAATGCTAAAATTCACTACTAGCACAGGTTAAAAATGGTTACTACTACTTATGCTTTTCTGCAAATGAAATGTCAGCTAGCTCCACTTAAAGAAAGTCTTGCATGATCCTTGGTGTCCTTTATTTCCATTTCAACGGGTAAGTCTAGCTGAGTACATTCTTGTACTCAGGGTTTATTTCCTCCTGTTCAGATGGCATGCTTTACCAGGGCTTCTGCAAGCACTGCCTCTACCCGATGGATGACGAGGACTAGATCACTTGGGTGTGATCGTCTAGTAGTCTACTTTTCTTAATGCTTTTGTGGGAATGTGATCCGTAAGACTGACAGTCGTATTTGAACTAAGTGTGTGTAACTTATGCTTCCGCTACTTTCTGAATTTGGTTTGTAATAATTGAGACTCTGATGTGTTGTAAGCTTCTTCTGAACTACTTGTGAAATGTAACATGTGATGTGTTATGTTGAATGATGCGATCTTGGTTGTAATCGAGTTGGTTTGAAATCCTTTATGATTTCGATTGACTACTAGAATTATATGGGCTCAAGTTCACAAATTTAGGCGTTTCGGCGCTTGTTTTTGTACTTGTGCTCTTATAATTTGGATGGTTCTGTTACAGCCCACTTCTACTACTATCTCCACAATGTATCTTACTCTTACCTATTGAAATCCCTTACTACCCCCTTCTTACCTCCCATTGTGGACGCCCTAACTTCTAGCCTCTTAACTGCGAGCTATCCACATCATTTCCACCTAATTCCATTCCAAATTCTTCGCGATCCTTGGAGTAACACATGGAGTATCTTCTACTTTATTGACTCGTTGATCATCATGTGAAATCTAATCCACTTTTAAGTCAGCCAATGAAGGTGAAAACTACTAATTAGGGCCATCTCAATAATTTTAAGGCCCTTGGGCAAGTTATTAGATGATAAGGGCACAACATTTAATTTTTTAATATAATGGTTAAAATATATAATACTACTAAAAGAACAGTAAAATAACTAGTGTGGGCATGGGGCCCGTCCCTCATCGCGTGCGGACAAGCGCCATTAGCATGTCGTGCCTTCGCGGTGAGAAAATTGCAATTATAGGACTGCAAACAATGCACTTCGCAATTATAGGACTACAATCGTCGACTTCGTTAAAATGACCCTTGAAACATTGGCTTCTTGTTTTCCATGACATTTGGTATATTTCAATTTATTTTTAATCCAAATACATGTATTTCTCTTCTCATGTGACCCTTTTGCCCTTCTGCCTTTTGCACTTGCATGAGATGAGATCGATCGTTCTACCTTCCTATCGTTTTGTCTACCCTATCTACGGTTCCCTAACCCCGACCTGACACTGCCGCCATTCCTCGACGTGCACTGCCGCCATGGATGGGCAAGAGGCCGATGACTTGGACCTCCTGCCGCTCTCCGGTGCCCTTGCGACCCCAGCCGAAGACCATGCGATGGCCACGCTCGGCTTTGGCCTGCCCGCGGCGGTCTCTGGAGGCGGCAAGAGGCTGGGCGAGTGCACTACCGCTCCTCCTGAGTGCTTGGCCACGCTGGCAGTGGAGGCCTTGGCCGTGCCCGCAGAAGGCTTGGACGCGGCGGTATAAAGCATGTCGACTGCTCTAGCCCTAGCGAGATCATTGCTGCCAACTGCTCCTCCTCCTCCGACAGTAGAGTATAATCTTCCTTATGTTGATGTGCAAAGCTGTTAATTATTTTATGTTACTTTACCTATATAGTAGGAGATCTCATACAGTAGTAGGGTAATGGTATTAAAATTGACTTCACTTGTTTAGGTCCGAAGTAGATCATGTGGAAAGAGTTGATTGGGATAGCTTACAGATAGTGGAGACACATGATGATGAAGGTCATATTGCACTTATGAGTGAAAAGCAGATGTGTGAAAATTCTAGGCTTGATAGAAGAGGAGACACACATTGATGAAGGCCAAATGAATGAACAGGGTGTTGGTACTGAGCAGGGTGTTGATACTGAGCAGTGTGTTGATACTGAGGGTGTTGCCATTCCTACAAGTGATGCTATACCAAGTGAGATGGTGATTTCATATGATAAGAACAGCCCCCAATGAATATTGGTACAATATACCCAACAATGGAGGAGTTTAGGATGGCTGTGCGACAATTTGCTATCAATAAGGAGTTTGATTTAGGAGTTGAGAAGTCATGTACGACGAGATATAGGGCTTATTGCAAGTCCGGTGGTGATTGCCCTTGGAGAATAAATGGTACCAAACATAGAGGCCAAAGCACTGTAGAGGTGAATAAATTTATTTGTTTTCTTTAATTCTACTTTTCCTGTAAATTAATATGAATCTCATTGATTTTGTGTTTTGTAGGTAACAGTTTTGGTCGATCATCATACATGTACGTCTACCATGAGGAGGATAACTAAAACTCCGAATCAGAAGTGGGTAGCTAGCAAGGCTGTGAGTATCATTAGAGATGGTCCAAATATTGGTGCTAAGGAATTGCAAAAGAAGTTGCAGACAAATCACAAGTGCACAATTGCATATGACACTGTATGGCGGGGTAAAGAAAGAGCTCTTGCCGAGATTTATGGCAAATGGGAAGAGAGTTTTGAGCTGTTGTTTAGGTGGAAGGCCGAGGTGATGAAGCGCAGCCCCGGGAGTGTCGTGGAGATTGAGGTACTTGAGGTGGATGGTCAAATATATTTCCACCATTTTTTCTATGCTCTTAAACCATGCATTGATGGTTTCTTGGAAGGTTGTAGGCCTCACTTAAGCATAGATGCTACATCACTTAATCGAAGGTGGAATGGCCACTTGGCTTCAGCTATAGCAGTTGATGGTCACAATTGGATGTATCAAGTCGCTTATGGCTTCATAGCTTTTGAAATAATAGACAATTAGACTTGGTTCATGGAACAATGAAAGAAGGCAATAGGAAATCCTCCTCTCCTTGCTGTTTGTTCTAATGCTTGCAAGGGATTAGAGAATGCAGTGAAGAATGTTTTTCCAAATGCAAAGCAAAGAGAATGCTTTTATCATCTTGTGAAAATTTTTCATAAGAGGTTTAGAGGGTTTGGCTAGATATATCCTGCGGCTAGGGCTTATAGAGAAGACATATTCTATGACAGTATAGCAAAAATGGTAAGTGAATCACATGAAGCAGTGAAATGGTTATAGACCAATCATAAGCTATTATGGTATAGGTGTGCTTTCAATCCAGAGATTAAATGTGACTACATCACTAGCAATATTGCAAAGTCATTTAATAACTGGATTAGAGACCATAAAGACTTACCTGTTGCTGCCCTTGCTGATAAAATTAGAGAAATGATCATAGTATTATGGAACAAGAGAAGAAATATTGCATACAGGCTCCCTACTAGCAGGATACTTCCTGCTATTATGCTTCAGCTGAAGGCAAATACTAGAGGTTTGGGCCACTTGAAAATTGTTACATGTGCTAATTGGAGTGCAGAGGTGTGGGACCATGGCGGCAGAGTTGAGAGGTATATTGTCAAGTTAAACAACAGGATCTGTACTTGTCTTGAATGGCAGCACACTGGTAAGCCATGTCAACATGTATTGGCCTTTGTAAACCATGAATGGGGAGTTGACCTAGAACAGTTTGTGCATGAGTATTACTCGGTTAATAGATTCATGGCTGCTTATGGTAGAGAGATTGAGCCAATGACAGACAAAACACAATGGCCACAAGTTGAGCTACCATTTTTAGTTGGTGCACCTCTTGCTAAATTACCGGTAGGAAGACGAAGGAAACTAAGAAGGAAGGGATGAATGGAAGGTGGCCAGAGGTTCCAAAGATGGTGAAGGTACCAACAATGGTGAAGGTACCAACGAGGGTGAAGGCACTGCTCCAACCAATGCAAAAGGAAAGAAGATGATTAGAGGGATTATGACTTACAAAAAATGCGATGAAAAAGGTCACAGGCAAGCTAGTGCCATGTGCCCACTCAATGGGGCAGCAAAAAAGAGGTAAGTAATTATTTTCTTTATCACAAACTTGAATGAAAAATGTCATTATTAATTTATTTATTATACTTGCTCTAGCTCCGTGGGAACGACATGATCTAATAAACCTAAGCCCTTTGGTCATTTGTCTCTGTTTGCAATTTATGTTGAATCACTACTGCTTGGTTATATAGTACTATCATCAATTTATCACATGTATGCACTACTGCTTGCTTATATATCTGCTTGTACACAATTATTCCTTCATCACCAGCAACGATCATTTGTACTTTGGTTTATAACTATATATACTGAGTTCAGTTTGATTCTTGTCTTCTAAGAACTGAAGATTAATGTATGCATGCGTACTCTAATTGACAATGCTTGCATTGACCAAACACACATATATCACTTGAATAAAAATGTCATGATTAATTTATTTATTGTACTTGTAGAAAGAGTAGGCAACCTACTAAAAATGTTACAAAAGCTGCTCCAGCAGAACTTAGCACCCCACAGAGGCCAACTAGAGAATAAATACTACGGGATAGTCCTGAAAGGGTCACTAGAAGGTAAGTAATACTAACATATTTACCATATACTAATTCTTTTCATACATCTAATTGCCATACCGTATTTATGTATAGCAAGCTTGCATTGTTGTTAGGAGAGAGGGCACCTCTTCGCAAACCGACACCACTAGTCCTGTGAGGATGCCTACTGCGGCTCCACCAAAAAAAGATGACTCCAAAGAGAAAGCTACAAATTGGATGAATTATTTTAGCAATGATGAGATGTAAACTCATGCTTTATTTCATATGAGATGACGTGTGAGGAGATGTAAACTTATGCTAAAATCATGGATTTATGAGATGAGCTCAGATATGTTAAATTCATGGTTTTATCTATTACTTGTTATTGTATATGGGTCTTTTTTTGTTAATTTTTATTATATATTAATCTGTGAATTATTACATGTTACTACCAGGCGGCGGCCAGCCAGCCAAAAGCGCCCTGCAGCAGCCAACCCACGTCAATGAAACGTTCCTAACGGCAGAAGGGCAAAATGGTCATCTTAGAGACAAAATACATGTATTAAGATTCAAAAAGAGGTGAAATACACTTAATGTCATGGAAAACAAGAAGCCAACGTTTCAAAGGTCATTTTAACAAAGTCGACAATTGGAGTCATATAATTACGAAGCGCGTTGTTTCCTATAATTGCAATTTTCTTGCGGTGTCCGGCCTCGTGGAGCGGCGTCACCATGTCTAGCAATAGGGAGGCAAAATGACGATAGATCAGGACGGGTCGACAATCGAGAATAGCTAAATTTCAGAATACACAGCAATGCAAAGGTTGCATGTAAGCCGTGGCATGTGAGGCCATCACCGTCGACCTCAGCGGCGGCGATGACGGACGCCGGACGACAGGGGTTTCATCCGCCGCCGCATCTCCCTGCCCATGCCATTGGCGCCCCGCCGGAGATCAGGAAGTCGTCCGGTGCTCAGCGTGCCCAGTCAACACTCTGCAGGCCACCATCTTTCGGGACCCGGTTGTGGCAAGCGAAGCACGGTCAACTTCACTAAACCTACGACTACGAGAAAAGGCCCTTCGGACCCAACTCTGCTGGAGGCAGTTTCGGGCTAAAAGAGCAACTCAATGTCTAGTTTGTGAAAAAGTTTAGACATTTTGTTGAACTCAAAACGAGGAAACCGAAGCAAAAAAATCTCAAATTGGCAATCTAGTTCTAATGAATAATAATTGAAATTGCATACAACATAAATAATGATAATAACAATAATCTAAAAATATTATACTTAATAATAACAATTAATAAAAAAATATTACTATACTTATTATTAGTAATGACTAATTAATTAATCAATTAAATAAAATAAATAAATAAATTAAATAAACAAATAATAAATAAATTAATCAAAATAAAAAAAAACTAAATAACTAGAATTGGTAGGGGCCGCGCGAACGCGTACCCCGTCTGCCATAAATTATAACGTCCACTCTCCCACTTGGGGAGATGGTAAGCCAGCGCTCCTCCTAGGTGCAATGGAGGCCACTAACTTAGGCCATGACTCTTCTTGATCAACCATATACCCCGTCCAGGTAAGTATAGATCAAGGTTGCACTTGGGGTTGATTTTGTAGTCCTTCCTCGGAGGCGAGCAACGTTGGGAAACCGATATGGAACTAATTAACTGATACTAAACCCCTGTCATGTCCTCCTCGTAGCGCAGGATGCTAAAGCACACGGAAACTAATATTCAGTCATAATATAAGGCCTGGGCTGGTAAAGCCCTTGTTTTGTATTCTCCTCCTTCAACCTAGTTGACGGACAAGCCAAAGACATAAGCCCAAATGGGCCAAAATATTGCCCCAAGTGACCAACTCAAATGTTGGGTGCATTAGCCCCAAAAAATGCCTGGTTTGTTTGACATGTCCGTGACGGTGTATACATTTGTTGCACTCAAATTTGAAATCCACAAGCAGCGAAAAAGTTCAGAGTGGACAAATTAGTGCTCTGTGTCTCCTTAAGTACTGCTGTTGGTGGAAAACAATGTAGAACTAGCCAACGCCCGTGCGTTGCTACGGGTGACAAAACTATGTTAATCAAAGTTGTTGCTCCCATAAGAAGGGTTTATAAAACAATGTTAGCGCCAATAATAAAGTTAAAGTAACAAATGATCTATTAATTTGCATCACTGGTATTGGTCGAAATGAAATATTAATCAAAATATGAGTAAAGTGCACCAGCGGTCCTTAAACTTTCGCTGTTGTGTCATCCCGGTCCCTAAACTCGCAAATCGATCATTTAGGTCCTCAAACTTGTTCATCTGTGTCATCTCGCTCCCTAAACTTATTCGGATGTGTCATCCCGGTCCCTAAACTTGCAAATCGACCGTTTAGGTCCTCAAACTTGTTCAGTTGTGTCATCCCGGTCCATAAACTTGGTTTTGGATCTCATCTGGGTCCAAACTGAACGATTTAAAAACTTGATATCAAACAATAATTCATAACCTTTTCATATGAACTCAAATAAGGACAAACTTTATATCAAAATTGTAGCCTTCGACACGATCTACAACTTTATAGTTGAAAAGTTTTTGAATTAAAACTATTTAGAGTCCCAAAATATTGTTGTATGTTTATAGATTTTGAAATTTTAAATTTCAAATTATCAAACAATCTTGATATTGATATGGTCTATATGAAAGTTATAGTTCTCGATATTATCTAAAACTTTGTAGTTGAAAAGTTTTTTATTTGAAGTCGTTTATTATTACAAAATTTAATTGTAAGTTTACAAATTTTGAAATTTAAAATTCAAAATTATCAAATAATCTTGGATATTGAAATGGTCTGTATGAAAGTTATAGTTCTCAATATTATCTACAACTTTGTAGTTGAAAAGTTTTTTATTTGAAGTCGTTTATTATCCCAAAATTTAATTTTAATTTTTAAATTTTTAAATTTTTTTAAATTTAAAATTAAATTTTGGGATAATAAACGACTTCAAATAAAAAACTTTTCAACTACAAAGTTGTAGATAATATTGAGAACTATAACTTTCATATAGACCATATCAATATCCATGATTGTTTGATAATTTGAAATTTGAAATTTCAAAATCTATAAACATACAACAATATTTTGGGACTCTAAACAGTTTTAATTCAAAAACTTTTCAACAACAAAGTTGTAGATCGAGTCGAGGGCTACAATTTTGATATAAAGTTTGTCCTCATTTGAGTTCATATGAAAAAGTTATGAATTATTGTTTGATATCAAGTTTTTAAATCGTCCAGTTTGGACCCAGATGAGATCCAAAACCAAGTTTATGGACCGGGATGACACAACTGAACAAGTTTGAGGACCTAAACGGTCGATTTGCAAGTTTAGGGACCGGGATGACACAACCGAATAAGTTTAGGGACCGAGATGACACAGATGAACAAGTTTGAGGACTTAAATGATCGATTTGCGAGTTTAGGGACCGGGATGACACAACAGCGAAAGTTTAGGGACCGCTGGTGCACTTTACTCATCAAAATATATACAGCATGTATATCAACAAAATACAACCTTGTCTAAATCTGCCAAAACGGACATCAATCAAACTCTATGACAGCTTGCGGCACCACTTTGTGGCAGCAACAACAGCACTAATCAGCATTCCACGAAACACACCCTTCTTGAGCTCCGGTAGTCCCTGCAGGAGACGTGACCTGATCTTTCAGTTGCCCGGGATGTTTTCCCGTCTCACCAAGGTTGTAGCACCAAGAACCTAAACAACATATATATAATACACAAAAATGTCTATAATAAAGTGCAGACAGCGAATGATATCAACCAATACAACATGGCAATGGTTCCTAGAACGTCATCGAGTTAGTTGACTTGGTTATCATTTTCGGTTGCTCCCTAAGGGGCCTTTTGTTATTGTTAGGTGTTAGCGGGTTGCGCTTCAGTCGGTTTTTATTTCGGTGAGGAGTGGTTTCAGGCTTTTTTATCTTGTTTTGGTGGTTCTTTCAATCCCGGCTGAAGCGCTTAGGTGAGTAGCTCTTTTTGTACTAAAACCTTTTTTTGGCTTTTCCCGTCTAATAAAAATTGCGGCAAAGCTTTTGCCATCCTTTCAAAAAAAAGTGCAGACAGTGGTGAAGTAAACTATGTACATATAATGCATAAAGGAACTCAATTTTCTGAAGCAAGATACAAATGTCTACCATATGGTGGTGACTTAAAAGAATCACAATGCAAATGCAAAGAGTGTATCACAACATATCTCAATGGAATGAATGCTCACTGTTTGAGATGCAAGACCAAGGGCAAGGTCCCAAGGAAATTGTTGACGGTAGTTATCATCCATCATAAACCGTCAATATAATGCATGAATATGATCACCAAGATAGGTTTAGGGGTTTAAACTGACAAATTCCACGAGTTTTGGTGAATCTATGTTTTCAGCAGGGTTTATTCAGAAATCCGTCAAGGTGGACCCAATTGACAGAATTAATCGTAATTATCCGCAATGAAGACAACTTCAGAAGGTTCTAGGAGATACTAGAGGACAGCCCACCGAAGAAGACTGTGACAGGGTGGGCGCCGGCTAGCCCAGGGGTCCCACAGGATAGTCCCTCCTTGCTACGTCGGTTCCCCACCGCCTTAGGGTTTTCATCTCTGCCGTTCTTTCAAGTCAGTTTGATTCGAGGGTCCAGGACTGGCGCTACCCCCTATATATATCAGCCCCTACCACCCCCTGATATAACCCTGATCATCAAGACAGAAAAATCATCGGATCAAAAGTTAGGGTTTCTAGAGAGAATAGAATAGATCTTCAATTCCTCAAAGTTCAAGTATATGCTAGTTATCAAGATTCAAGTAGAGTTGGGTAATTGCTCAGGATTCTGGATTTGTCGTCTGGAAGCTCGTAAAGCTATTGTATCTCTCTATTATTCATGGCTTTGTGCTATTTCAATAATATGATTTTGGATCAAAAGTCATGATTGATAATGAATTTATGCATAAGTTCGCAAAGCGCTTAGCTCAGTACTCGAGTGAGCTAAGTGGTCGATATTATGTAAGCATGGTGCTTAAATACTGTTTACCTACGGATACACTCTATGTTCCGGGCCATGTGGTAGATCGCGAGTGTGACACTCTCATTTAGTCCTTTGTAGTCCACTCCCCGTTTGTAGAACAAGTAAGACCTGATTGCGAAGGGAGTCAAGCTCTGCTCTTGATCTTCCTTAGTAATGTCATTTATGTGAAGATGAAGAATTAATTATGCTATAGATGAAAGTATATATACTAGAGTGTGCAAAAGAGACTTGGTAAATAAGAAATAACTTAGGATTCCTTTATCTTAATTAATCTCCTGCCTAGCCATATTACATTTATGAGTATTTATTTGTATCTCTGGATTATTGTTATCAATGCCTTACACTTATCGTTTATTTATTATTTAGCTTACCCCTGTTATAGCATGAGAGTGGAGTTAATGATCTTATCATAAGTATACATATTTGTCAATATCTCTAGCCACCCCATCGCTCCTCCCTGTGAAAAAAATATAAATAACGATACCTGATATACTCCCGGGTGAAATGCTACAATGGTATACAGAAACTATAAGATAATTTCCATACTTCTAATTAATATAGACATCAACTATGAAAAATATGCTCTCAATAGATAACTTCTACAAATAAAATGTTCAGCTAATAGTCTATCTTCTCTCTCATAGTATCTACATGTGACATCTCTTTGTGTGTTGGTTCTCGTGTAGACATGGTTTTTTATATGAAATTGTTTCCTTCTCTCTTTTTAATATAGCAACACATCAATATTTTGCTTATTTGACACACTAATTACTGGCTATAGAAACCATCTAATTTTTTGGTTAGGAGTGCCCTGATACTAACTAAGAGAGGGACCCCAAATGCCCTATCGGCTATGGCTGAGTGCCGACTGCGCGTCCACACCACACGCCATTCTTTCTCTCATAACTTATGTTATATTTTGTTAGGGCCTCTAAATAGAATATTTGTCAGCTGCGATTCTATTGGTATAAATGTTACGGACACTAATAATCAATATATTAATCAAGACACATGAGTATATATGACCTGTGTTTGAGAATTCTTAAAAGTAGCAACCTAAGTAGACAGTAGATCAAACTCCATATGATCTCTATAATCAGTATGTATACTACTCCCTCCGTCCGAAAAAGATGACATTCTCGCTTTTTTAGAGTTAAACGATTTAAAGTTTGACCAAAATTATATAAAAATACTAACATTTATGATACAAATAAGTAATATTAAATTAGTTATGGAATATATTTTTGTAGTAAATTTAGTTGAAGATATAATAAATATTAATAGTTACTATTTACTATAAATTTGGTTAAATTTAAGTTAGCTTGACTTCTATAAATTCTATAGTTGCATCCTTTTTAAGTTGGAGGACGTATGATCCTAATTTATATGGGTCTTTACTGTTTTGACCCCTAATTAGTATGCGATAATGTCAGTCCATGGGTGTCCATCCAGTCCGGATGTGGCTCATCCTAATTCACTCATCCGCTCTCTCTAAAAAAACCAACACGCACACACAGGGGTGTTGTCCGGAAATTTGCCAAATCGACCTCGAGCCAGCCCATCCGCCTGCCTGCCCCTCTCCACTTCCGCTTCCTCTCCCTCCCTCTAGCTCCACTGCTCAGCTCCGGCGGAAGAACAACATGTTGGCCTCGGCGTTGTCGCCGTCGACGAGTGAGGAGAAGCAAGGAGGTGGCGCCTATCAGGCACTGCAAGGGCGTCAACGACCTCAACAAGGTCGTGCTCCGCGAGGTCCAGGGAAGCTCCGCAGAGGTACCCTTCTGCCACTCCCGCGAGTCACCGGCATGTCATGGTGTTTGCCATGGTGCTGTTCGAAGCCCGATTTCTCGGTTGCTGCCCTAACATTTTTCCTCCCCTATGCTGCATATGTATATTTCAGATGTTTCAGATGTATGTTGCAATTGTTTCATCTTGATGTTGCAAAAGTAGATCGGGGGATGTTGCACATGTTGCAAGTGTTTCAGAAGCATATTGCAAGCGCTTGTTTAAAATATTTCATCTATTTCCAGATGTATGTTGCAATCATTTTTTATCTGGATGTTGCATATGTTTCATACATATATTGCAACAGTATGTTCCAAATGTTTCAGTTGTTTCAATCTTATGTTGCAGCAAAGTGGTTTCATGTTGCAAGTCGCAATTTTGGATGTTTCATGTGTTTCACACACATGTTGCAAGTGCACGTTCCAAATGTTTCATCTATTTTCATATGTATGTTGCATTCAAATATTTTTCATATTGAAGTGTTTTATGTTGCTCGGTCGGGGGCGAGCTGAGGGCGAGCAGACTGGGCGCGCGATGCGCCGGGTGTCGATAGACGGTGGTGCTGCGATCACGGCGCGCTCGTCCTCAGCCGGCTCCTGAGTGCCACTCGCGCGGAGAGAAAGGAGGGGGTCAAGGGCGACTGGCGGGCGAAGTGCGTGCGTGGGGCGGGGCAAAGGCGGATGGGATCGGGGCGAAGACGGACGGGTGTGGGCTGCGCGGGCGTCCGGACGTGCGGACATCCGGGCGCTAGTCACACCCATTAGTGTGTGGATGGTGTTGTATATGATTCATAAAAAGGGCGGGCTGTAATACTCGATGAATGTGGATGGTATTGTATATGGTTTCGAAAAAGGAGGTGTTGTTTGTTGATTTTTTTTAGCTTGGTACTGAAACCAAGGGTTCTATAGAAGAAAAAGTTATCCAATTTAATATCTAGGAAAACAGCAGAAACCTTATTTAATTCAAAATCCTATATTTTTTTACGCAAATTTGCTAGCTTGTACGGGCTTTGCACACATATTTCAGCCCACTTAGACGACTGTACGTGTACCCTGTGTCCACTTATTTCAGCCCACTTAGACGGTTGTACGTGTGCCCTCGGTGTCCACTTAGCTTGTACGGGCTTTGCACCCATATTTCCACCTGTCCAATCGGCCCAAGGCTTGGAAGCACAGTAATTTTTTCGTTTTTATTTGGCAATTAGTGTTCAATTATGGGCTAATTAGGTTCGAAAGATTTGTTTCGTGATTTACAACCAAACTGTGTAATTAGTTATTTTTTTATCTATATTTAATACTCCATGCATGTATCTAAAGATTCGATGTGATGAGAAATCTTGTAAAATTTTTAGAACTTTGAAGCTACGTTTGTTTTGGACGCGGCCCTCTGTGTCTGTCACAGGGTGTTTTGGTACTCCGGGCTTCCGGCGACCTGCCTTCCCACAACCACAAGCGCAACCGCACGGCCGGTGGCGCGCTGCTGCTCTGCTCCACCGTATAACGGTGAGGATCACGCCATCACGGCGAGCTAGCACGTCGAGTGACGCTAATGCGGTCACTCGGCTCAGCAGCGCTAGAGAACGGCCAAGTGGGGAAAGCTTCACACCGTCACGCGATCGAGGTGCTCGACGAAATGGCCACTTGGCGAGGTTCACTCAAGGGGCGTCCCGCGGGCCGTTCACAAGACAGCATCCATTCTCATCCTTGGGCTCAGCGGAGAGGTCACTTCAGGATGCCAGAGGTGCCCCAGGCTGTTGATGCGCAAGAGCCAAAGAGCAGAGGACATGGTAAGAGGTCTCTATTCCTGATCCAATGTCGTAGCTTTCAGGAGCTTGACGGGTGGTATGTCTCTTTGCAGGAAGGTCAGTGAGAACTGGAGAATATGCCAATGGGAAATTTGCTTCCTGAACACCGTGACACATGTACCTGTGTTCCATGTCAATGCGACAATGTCTTCCACAGAATATGCAGGCAGCCAGACACGGGTACTGAAATGAGAATTTATGCCAAGTGGAAGAGCTCGTGCAAGACTCGGTTTTTTATAGCCGTCACCACCTACCTGCAGGAAGCTTCATGTAATCCACTCTCTATATGCATCCTCTGAAAAAACAACACTTTCTTTTTGACAAACCATCTGTTCAACAAATTGACTCGTATTCTTTTTTAAAAAATGACTTGCTCCTCTGGATGTTACTCTCGGCAGGTTATTTCTGAAGGAGCCAGCTAGAATGCACTGTTAAGCACTGTTGGTGTGGCGACTAATGGTAAATTTGCACTACAGCTGTTGAAATGGCATACTTTAGCTCACATTTGTACTTCATGTCGAGCTATTCTTGGCTTCTGTTTCAAAATTCATGAGTTTCATATCAAAATACCATAATAACTATGCAGAAAATCAGGGGTCAGATAGAGATGGAATACAAAGAGATCATATGCTAATATTAGACAAGCGTGTGCACACACACGCACCCAAGTAAAACCCCCATCTTCAGGAAACTGGTTCAAAAACATGTCCAGCAAGGGGTTGGCACCGCATCTTTCAAAACACCTTTGAGAGCAAAAGTTGCTTGTTAATAAGGCAACGGAACGTCATGCTTATAATTTGCATGTATTGATGCTTGTGGACAAAGTTACGAAAATATAGCTCCATAGTGCAAGTCGCAAGCAACAGAAATGGGAAGGAAAAACAGTCCTTCCTGAGTTACTGAAGGTCACAAGCAATATACCTGTTAAAGGCTTACTTTTTCGTAACCTTTCAAATCAGACTTGTCAGCATTGACTTCATTTTTTTCCTTTGATAATGACAATGCTTAGCAAACTGGAAAGCTCTATAAATAATGATGATGTGAAAAAGCAGAAGGGGACAGATATAGCAGCTTACAGTGGATGACAAGCTTTCTTCACTTATAGTTGCTGTTCCATGTTGTGAACAAATTAAAAGCACAATGACTTTCTAACCGTTGTCTGACATGGCACTGAGTTGTACTAACACAATACAAGCATCAATGGTTTTAAGTCGTATTTTCCTTATGATGGAAAGTGTATTTTCCTACGATAAAGATTTTTAAATCTCACTGCATTTCATAACTTTGTGCATTTCCCATGAATATCTTCATATTTTTCAAACTTTATCAGTCCCTTTCTGCTAATGGGTGAAACTTTTGTGAAAGTTTGAAGTTACATCTTGTTGAATTATAAAGTTCTCTTCTGCAAGAGAGCAACTACACAGCCCCAAGTACATACTGACGGTCAGTAAGCACAATAGTATTTATGATTTGCAATATGGAACATTGTTTTAAATAGTTGGATTCAATGATAGTCACTCTCAGTTGCAATGTTAGAGCACTTGGACAAACTGGGTCAAATGGATTTGACAAGTTGGTGTGCACATATCACCCATTGATTGGGCAACCATCCAGCATGTTGTAAATGCATGATAGCCATGTTTGTCGCCTCTTTTTTTCGCATATACTTTTAGGATAAGGATGGTATATGGTGTGCAGATTTTTCTTGGTCTTAGGTGGATTGGTAACTGATGAAGGTCCCATGAATTGACTATGAGGGCGCTGGTACCTGGCTTGCTGCCGACAATTTGCAAGGACTTTGTAGAACGATTTACCAACAATTATTTTGGTCAAAACACATGTTTAATCAATTTTTTGTATCACTAATAAATAATCAGATGGTCATACATGTTTGCCACGAAAAAGAAGTTTTTGGCACAGTTTTATTACATCCTCACAATCAAACACAACAGTCAAATGAACACCGCGTGATGTACAACAAAGTGTGATCACCTCCTTTTTCTTCAGTTTTCTAGGTTATTGTGCTGTCTCCGTGTTCATGTAGCAAGCTAGTTATACAGCTAATTCGCTCATTACTTATTGCAATATCACATCCCACACCAAACACACACTGCGCGCACATGTACTGACAACCGGTATGGTTAGCTTGCAGCCACTCCAGTGAATCCTGAAGAACCTGATCGACGGCCGAGAACATCGGCAGCGGCATTAGCAGGGTTGATGACCCTGCAGTTGCGCCTGATCTCGCCCTGTGTCCCGGTGAGCACCTCGATCTTCCCCATCTTGATCATGGACTTGGCAAACTTGCTCTTCCATTTCGCCTCGCTGCGCACGAAGGAGTCGACCAGCGCCTTCATCGTCGCGTTGGTGAGCAGTGCCGCGTCCGACGTGAAGAGGCCGAGGTTGTTGGTGAGGCCGACGTAGTACTTGTTGTCGAACTTTTCCGGCGTGATGAGGTCCATGAACGTCGTCGTGTTGGGGAAGAACTGGCTGCTGTTGGACGGGCAGATGCTCTTGAGGAGAAACGCGTAGGCTTTGCTCAGCGCCGGATCAATCTGTAGTAGGCCATAGCAGTAGCAGTGGATAACCCAGGTGAGAAGAACCAACTATTCCACAAGCTTGAGCAGCCTAGCTTTTACATCTTAGTGAGGGAAGTGTTATGCTTTGCTTACCCCGTCAGCTGAGCCATTGAAGTTGTAGAGCCGGTCGCCCCGTTGGCCAATTCCGGCGAAGCTGCTGCAGTGGGAGACGCCGAGGGTGTGTGCGCCGGAGAGGACGACCATGTCCTCAAGGGTGAGGTTCTTGGAGGCAAAGTTGTTTACCAGTTGGGTGGCATTGAAAAACGGCGGAGGCAGGTTGCTCAGGGCCTGAGTGGCATTGGATATCCGGCCGTCACGGCGTCCGGATGGCACCTGGTAGCCGAGGCCACCGGTGAGCACAACGCTGTCCCTCGCTGCGAAGGCGAGGATGTCGGCGCAAGAGACCACGCCGGGGCACTGCGCCTCCAGGGACGCCTTGGCGCGGTCGACCACGTCGAAGAACCTGAGGCTTGGGTTGTTGGCTGCTGAGTCCTTCTCCGCCGTGTTGTTGGCCGTGGAGTCAATCAGCACCGAGCCGTCGCAGCCCTGCAAGGAGTTTACTTGAAGGGTCACACAGGTATAGTCCTTGCTCTTTGCTCTGCTTTTGAATAGACATCGTGTTCTAGACTTCTAGTATGTGTAGGGTTCAACCTCCGAAACTTGGATTGCTCGCATATGGGAAAAGTTTTGACATGGAATGGAAACAATCATATATCTAGTCTAGATACCTGAAGTCATGCAAAAGACTTCTATACTGTCAACTTTTCAAGAACTTCTTTACATGATTTTTTCTATAAAAAAATCTTACTAAAGTTATGTATGTAGGAAAAAAAATGCAAAGCAAGATGGAGGGAGCATTTTAGGACATGCTGAACAGTATCTAGCTATACAGTAAGCTGCAGACGATACTACATCGTTGTACATGTGCTTTCTTTTGTTTTTTGATGAATAAATAAACATGTGCTTACTCTGACGAAGCAGTCATGGAAGTGCATGCGGATGAGCGCCGGAGCGACGCCGGAGTTGTTGCCGAACGCGGCGGCTACGGTCTGCTGCACGATGGTCTCGGCGGAGGGGCACGTCTTGTTGTAGAAGCCGACGTCGAGGCGGGCTCTGACCGAGACCAGCGCCGCGAGGAGCGTGGCGACGAGCAGGCAGCAGCGCTTAGTCGTCATGGCTACTGCAGGGCTCGTGCTGTTGCTCTGCTGCCGTTTAGTCTGGATGCATGAGCATGGATGGCCGTCGCACAAGGGGGGTTTATAGCGCGGTGGGACACAAATTCTTGCCGACCTCTAAAAAATGGAAGGGCGGTTTTGTCACAGTTGAAGGCACCCTGAACCTTATCCGAAAATAGGTGAGTTCTTTTCTTTTACATACACTGTATTGGCTCTCATTATCTCTCTCTCTTTTGTTTTTTGGCAAGGAAGGAACTTCATTGGTATTAAGTGCAGTGTACACGAATCAGATCGACCAGATCCCAGTTTACACTCCTAACAGGGCACGCACTGATTGAGTGATTGTGATGCTTGTGAATGAGCACAAGAAAAAGCAAGAGAAGCTCTACGTACGGACAGCAGACTTTGCCTGTGAAGCTAATATACGTGCTGTCAGATTCGAGCTCTACTATTGATTTCTTTTAGATGGCAGGCGCCGCAAAAGATGGTTAGTTACGCACTTACTGATACACTTGACCTGTCTTTCTTTAGAGAAAACAGGCTCTTATATATTAACAGAAAATCGTTCTTCTCTTGCTTGTCTATTGTCTAGTATGTCAGTGTTAATCCAGTGTTCTTTTTTGGGTTCATTTTGTCAGTAGCATTGATCACTTGATTGGCCAGTTACCCTTTATTTGGGTCTGAAGTCCATTAAACATCCCTGTTATCCAATTTGGTGGTGGTTGAGCGTTAAACAGATATGCGTCTTCCCTGAATTGACCGAAAACATGTGCTTCAGGCTCTGGTCCACGTTCAGAGTGGCCAGAGTCGTCGTCAGAAGCTAGCCGTCACATGAGGGAAGCCACAAAAGTAAGTTCGAGTTCTGGCTTGTGAAAGAAGATGATTGTAGGTTTTTATTTTACTTTATTGCTTTAATTTACTTTTGTTATTTTTTGCTTTGCGCACTATGTATAAACTTAATTAGATGAGTTTTAAACATGTGAAAGGGGCAAACAGGCAAGATCCGTTTCCCATTATTGGCCATACTTACATATATATATATAGATTATATAAGCATAATATCGTGCTTTTGGATACTTACATCTACATCTCATAGGATGTATCTAGAGTTAATGAGTTTGACAACAAAATATTATGTGTATTATCTAATTACAAAATTAAAGTCAGAGCCAGGTATGTACGGAGTATGTTTATGTTTTTGCACATTAACTATTATACCAACAATCTTAATCAAATCAAGTTTTGCTTTCTGCAATCTTCAGACAAGGAAGTACGGGTAATGATTCTGGCATGTATGGAGAACGAATACAGATGCTTTGGTTTTCTGCAATATCTCTGTCAAATCAATTACACTTGCACGTGGAAAACCAAAGCATATCTATTCCTTTGGAGAACGAATAGATAATCAGCAACGTGCTGGAAGACCAGAAACATTGAACAAGTCGTGACCGAAAACAGTGACATCCACAAAACATGTATGGAATAAAGGAAATTAGATATTGAATAGTATTGGCAGCTACAAAAGTACTAGTAGAAAGTTCATCATATGCAAGTGGGAAGGAACGGCCTTTACTAGTACTCTATCCGCTCTAAATTATAAGTCGCTTTGACTTTTTGATTCATCCATTTTGTTACGTATCTAGACATATTATCCATCTAGATGTATAGCAAAATGGATGTACCAAAAAGTTAAAATAATTTATAATTTGAATAAGAGGGAGTAGCATTTAATATGAGGAAATTTAGTTAGTACTAGTCCTCTCCTCGTCCGGACCCCGCACCGCCACCACGCGGGCGGCTCGGGCGGCCAACCCTAGCCGCTGCGCCCTCTCCCACCCTTCCAATCTCCAGTCGCGCTGCCGCCAAAGCGGGCCGCCGGCAAGGCCGCGCGGCCGGCCAGGATGGCGGCGGTGTGGCCCTCTCAGCTGGTGGTGTGGCGGCGCTGGACGACGCGGCTAGGTGGGGCGACTCGCCCGAGCCGCGTGGGGCTCGGCGAGGTCGCCGACCACGACCGCGGCGGCGCCGGCCAGTGGCCCGGGCAGGCGCAGGGCGGTGCGGCGGTGGACGGGTGGATTTGGGCCCTGCGGGCCTGGATCTGGCATCCTTGGTCTAGGCTGGTGCTGTCCCTCTGCCGGCAGTACCCTGCTCCGTTTGGTGGTGGATCGTCGGCGGCGGCCGACGTGCCGTTCATCTAGCGGCGGTGGCGGCGGGTCAGGATTGGGCCCCCTGGGTCTGGATCTGATCCACGGTCAGCGTCGGGGCTGCCCGCCTTCTGAGCGTCTCTGATGGTGGCCTTCCGGTGAAGGCGGTCTTCCATGTTGGTTGGGCGCAGAGTCGACGGTGGTGGCGGCGGCTTGGGCGAAATCCTTGCCTAGCGTGTTATGCCGGGCCGGCGGTGGTGGAACTTTTGTGCCACACACCTTGTTGAAGGCGCCGCTGGAGCCGTTTGTCAGTCCGTTCCTTGCTGCGTCCGCGGGCGTTCAATAACTGGGTGAAAACCTAGCCTGGTTTCTTCGGGCCGGCGGCGATGGCGCAGGCGCGTCGTCGAAGTTCTTGATCGCCAAGGCCGGGCAGTATTCCCGTGTGGTTACCTTGTTCGGTGTTCAGCTCAAGGCGGAGGTGGCATTCGATGGCGTAATAGCTCGGCGTTCGGTGGTCTACACCAAGTGCTTCGTGCTATTGCCAAGGAAGAAGCATCTAGTCTTCAATGATGGTCAGTGTCCAACGTTTTCTGTACCTTTATTAGGTCTGACAAACGTGTTGGGCGGCTTCGTCTTGACGTTGGTGATCTTATTACGTGGAATTGACATCACGGTGGAAGTCAGAGGTCGCGTAGGACTACTCGAGCTCCTTGTTGGAGATGTATTTTCTTCAGTCAATTTCTTTCTTTACTTTTTGTTGCTGTAATAATTTGGCCTGATTCTACCCACGGGTAGATGAAGCCGAATAGTTTCTATCCTTTATCTAAAAAAAGGAGCAGCCTTTTAAAGCGTTGACTCTACTATGTTGACCAACATCACGTACGGATGCAGGATACACGTACAGCGAAATACCGTGATAAGCAATTTTTCAATTTTTTTAAATAAAAAAAGACAAACAAGGATACATCACGGTTTGATGTCATGTGACCATCCATTTTCAAAACATGGACCATTCTTCCAACGCAGCTGATGAATCATGCATGTGCCCCATTGGCTGATTCCGGAGGTTGCATCTTCTTGCCTAGCTTCTTGGTGATATGTCTCCTCTTACACTAGCCTGACAGTAACCCATCAGTGCCTGTCTGTCCAGTAATTGCTCCATCAGTGTCAAGTTGCCTCAACTCCTGGACCATGCTAAGACTGGATACCACACTTACACTTGCCCAACCATATTGGTTAGGCCTTGTTTAGATTGCCTCAAGAAGTTAGAATTTTTTTACTCTCTCTCCATCACATCAATCTTTGCACGCATGCATGAAGTAGTAAATATAGATAAAAAAATAACTAATTGCACAGTTTAGTTATAAATCACGAGACGAATCTTTTGAGCCTAGTTAGTCCATGATTGAACAATAATTGTCAAATACAAATGAAATGCTACAGTTCTAAATTTTTCTAACATCTTCAATCTAAACAAGACCTGGCCTTGTTCGGCTGGCTGGCTCCCAGCCAGCCAGCAGTACTTTTCTCTCACACCAGTTCAGCACCAGCCACGAGCCACCAGCCAGCCAGCAATATTTTTCTCTCACAATAAATCAGCCTCAGTCACCAACCACCAGCCAGCCGAACGAGGCCCTTAGTCTGAAAAGGAAGAAAAGGATGAACATCCATCACCCATTATTGATATGGATGTGGATCCGGTGTCAGATGAAGAGAGCCAAGTACTGAGAAAGAAAAGGAAGAAAATTTAAACAAAGGGATTAGAGAGGACAACGTCGGTAGTAACCTAAGTATGTATGGCTGAGAAAAAAATTATGGGGAACAACCAGCTGTTGTTGGTGTTAATTTGAGCACTAAAATCTGATCTCCAAAAATGCCCATAGGGTACTGTTGGCTGTTGCAGCCATCTGGTTTACATGGAGATCACCAGGTTGCTACTCATATGATTCAGCAGTACAGGAGGCAAGCAAAGACACTTGTACAGCAAGCAATAACTACACTTGATGAAGGGTCGGCTGATTTGTTAGCTGGCTCGACAATTGTAGTTAGCGATTCAGGAAAATGACCGGTCGTTCCCTTTGCCGTTTGAACCTGTTGAAATGAAGAACAAAAGCTCCAAACAGTTGAACATGGATTGTCCCTCACCAAAAACTTGTACTAGCAACCCGATATGCCTACTTGCGCAAAGTAAAAGGAGTGCGTCGGCAGGAGACTAGAACATGTTGTAATGTGCCTCAAAGGCTCAAAGCTGAAGGCGTGCAATAATCTTGAGAAGGCCTCGGAAAAACATATTGATCCTATTTCATCGTTAAATTCATTTGATGATGATTTCACTATGATTAAAAACACTAGTAATATTGGTATTTTTTTCACTTCTCATATATTTTAGGTGCCTGAATTTTAAGATGCTTTCAGGCAACACTCCTGTACTACCAATTAGTTCGAGTAAATTGTCACTTTTGTGATTTGTTATTTGTGTTTGTGTCATAATATATCAAATTTTTGTACTTGTCTGACTATAGAAATAATTGTAAATTGTTAAATTGTCTTTGTACCAACACATATTGGATTTTATCAGTTTTGTGGTTTTATCTAC